>OU015462.1:2161042-2636042 GCA_907164805.1 Brachyptera putata | reverse complement strand
AAAGAAAGAGTAGGAAGGAAAGATGTAGACCTATTTAGATAGATAAAATCGTACATAGATTCATATTTCACATCGCATAGAAAATCAAATATCAGATGGGCACCTTCAGTTTTAGGAGAAAATTGATTTTTGCATCTAAATCTCATCTGGAACACGTTGAACCATATTGAAAAAGGTGTGATTTAAAGGAATTTGGTGTACTGTTTTGGAATGATAGCTCTGGTAAGTAGTTATTAGTTAACAGAAAACAGAAAACAACAAATAACCCTACCGGCAGTGCTTCTTTCAGATATAAATTATTCATTACAATTTTTGTAAATTTTGTAAATTTCCAAAATTCCAACAGTCGTAACAATGACAATACAATGAAATGGAGAAAAGGAACTTCCAATAAGGGTCGTTCGGTGACTGCCAGGGGCGTCAATTTAAGGGGCGCTATCGGCGCACATTTGTAACATTCTATTAATAATAATATGCCATGAATCGTATTCTATTTTACTTGTGCATTATTGGGTGGAGAAAATATTATCATTCGAACAGCATTGTTATCGAAAGACATAGATTCTCCTTGGATCAGCCATTCAGCAAAACTAGCTCTTACCACACTAAAGAATTCATGAATTCCAGAAATTTCGTCCAATTCCCAAACCCGTAGAATCGTATTTAAAAAGATAAATTCACAAAAATTTCCCTGCGGGGCTTGGTTCCTCCCTCACTCGCATTCACTTTCACTATGCGCATATAGTTTTTGGGGCTCATAATTTAGTCCTTGCCCGTGGCGGTAAAATGAGCCAGAATGACCCTGCAGTTACAATAACTATGTTTGGCAAATATCAGTTGGGCACATCTAGTTCTTCAAAACAATTAATTTTGCCATCTAAATCTTATCTGCAACACGTTAAATCGTGTTAAAAAAAGGGTAATTTAAAAAAATTCCCTGCGGGGCCAGAGGGGGTCCTTTCCCATTGCCCCCCGCGGGTCGCATGCTTCGCGTTAACTGGCCTTTGTACAACTGTTCTTATATGGCATTTTCTTTTCCAAATTGAGATCCCCCCTCCCCATCTTGGTATTCTCAGTATTTTGTCCTTCTATCCTGAAAAATACCCAAATGTTATTGAATGTGTGGCACCCCATACTTCCTTCCTCCGCGGGTCGCAATTTTTGAGCTTGCCCCCCCCTACTTTGAAAACGTTCCGACGCCCCTGTATATATATATATATATATATGTTGTCGTTTTTTCCGGATAATGCCGCTTATGATAAGATGCCGTGGAGACCCCACTCCCCACGTTGTCCAACTCCCTTGACGTTGACGTCCGGGTGGATTACACCACCCATCCTCAGAAATAAAATAAAATAAAAATAAGAACTGAAGAACCCGACAAGATCTCTACACCGAATTTTCATTAATTTTATTTTATTTCTGAGACTGGGTGGTGTGATCTACCCGAAACATCAGAGAGTTGGACAACGTGGGGAGTGGGGTCTCAACGGCTTTTGTCTTAACCTTGTCTTAGCTCTTTTGTCTGCACGGAAAATCGGGATAGCTGAATCTCTACCCCATGGAGAGTCGTCTCTTGTATAAGTCGTCACTCTGAATGTCTGTTCTCTTTTTTTTATATATATATTGGGTTTAACGACGCACTGTTATGATAACTAAGATCTAATGGCGTCGGATGGATGATTAATGAGATGATGGGATGATGAGATGAAGGTTCTTGGGTAATGGGAAGGATAGTGGGAAGGAAGCGGTCATGGCCGACTTATTGTGGAACCATCCCAGCATTAGCCTAGACTACAGAGGGAAACCATGAAAAACCTCTGTAAAGATGGTCGGCGGCGGGGATCGAACTGGGTTCGGAATTCCCCTCGTCTCCCAGATCACATGAAGCGAGCGTGCTAACCACTACGCTACATGTGCCGGTTGTCTGTTCTCATATATAATTTAATGTATTTATTGAATCTCCACCCCGCGGAAAGTCTGTTCCATGGAGACTCTTCACCTGCTGCTATATTTTCGAAAACAATTCCTGAAAGTTTGTTCTATGGAAAGTCAACACCAATGATACTATATTTAATATATAATAGAGTTTTATTGGTGATGACTATTATTGGTACAAGTCAGAGACGACTTTCCATGGGGTAGAGATTCAGGCAACCCGGAAAATCTGTTTGTTCATTATCAGAGCTGATCAGTTGCAAGGTTGACCTCGGACCAATGAATGGCATCAGTTTCATTGTATTTACATTGGGTTCAACGATGCAGTGGAATGATAACCAAGGTCTATTGGCGTCGGATGAATGATCGATGAGATGATGGGATGATGGGATGATGGGATGCTTGTATTGTAGCAACCAAATACCTCATTATATAATCTACGGTTGTAGGAACCATGCCAGCATTAGCCTAGACTACATGGCAAGATAAACTCAGTCCACAGTTTGAGGTGGCTGTGTACGAGCTGTTGATATAGGATAATACCGCTTTTCTGCTGATTTTTGGTATTGTCTTCACTGAAATCAGATTAAATCGCACCCTCTGAGGGAAACCAAGAAAAATCTCTGTAAAGATGAATTGTTCCACTGTCATAAGCATCACTATAGGTCTACAATCCTGAAACCGTACCTCGTCTGGGAACTTCAAAATTGGTACAGTTCATTCATCGAAGGCAATATTTACTCAATGAGACCAACAAATGGTGCAAAATATATCTTCATTATTAGATGAGCTTTAGCGAGGATTCAATTTGACATACTGAAAAAAATTGGTGTTCGTTTTTATTTTTATTTTTTCTTCATGTTTTTTTGTCGGTTCTCCACAGGTCAAACGGCTACAGCTATCGACTTCAAACTTGTTTTCAATATGGTTCCTCATCTAACTTAGATCTGTAAAGTTTTGTGGCATTATCGGGTGGTAACTTTCTTTTTTTTTATGAATTTTAGAAATTTCAAATATACCCATTAGAATTTTCATTTTCCTGAAAATGAAATTTTGCGTGAAGTTGAATTACATTTTGATACACTTTTCTGGAAATTTTCAGCTTGATCGGGTCAGCCATTTTGAAAAAAAAAACATAAAATGTGCTAAATTGGTACCACTCGAAGCAGTTTTTACCCATTTTTACCCATACTAATACTATCCGCTCGTCTTACAACGCATATATGGCGTTTTCCTAGTCATATCACCAATACATTTTCAAAAATATTCAAGTTTAGTGTCAAGTTCCAGTTTATGTCAAATGATTGTATATTGTATTGCCCGCCACATCAAGGTTATATACGTGTTCTATTATTGTGCAAAATGATTTTGTATTTTTTTTCGTGTTTTTGTTCGCGATCACCGTTCTAGATATAATGCAATTGGTTCACATGGTTAGCAGAGTACAATGTAAGTACAGTCTATTGATTAGTGCAACTTGTGCATGTGTCAACCAATGCGGCACGTCATCACATTACACTGCAACTTGGGCTGGACATCACAAGTCAACACGAACTACACTGGGGAATACAAAGTGACGGCTGTTTTTACATTTATTCGCTATTATTTTACAATGCAAGAGAAAATCTATCGAAATTTGAGATTTTTTTGTACTTTTTCGTCATTAAATCAAAGTAGCTTGATTGTATTGATTGATTGTATTTTTTATATAACCGGGGTTAATCACAGATGGAATTACAATTTTATATAATACTTCGTAGACGATGTAGTGATACCGACATACTCTATCGTAATATAACAAAAAGTATCCACTCACTTCTTCCAAGCGAAGTATTTCCGCGGTCAGAATCTGAGCCCATGGTCCCATTTGCCTGTAGCGCAACTATCGCTTTCATATCGAACCAGATGAAACAACAATTCTCAACAATGCTATACATGGCTCAGTAGGAGTACTGTTAGAGGTGACATAACATTTGCTTTTCACGAAAATGATAGATTTTGTAAGTTCAACAATATCACCGGTACCGTAGCCACTCTTATCTACATCTATAGTTCCCGAGGGGAGCCGCTAGGTAAATGGGACCGTTGGCTCTGATTTGACCGCAAGTAACAACAAATACCGTGCATGTTATCAGTATGGGAGTGTGGGTGCAGTATATTCTCTATAATATGATCAAGTCTGAGTCTGTTGATATCACCACATCGTACGTCGTATACATGTCGAATCAGTGCACGCGCGTCAATTGCCGTTGATACACTCAGGCAGATCTGAGTGCAGTCTTTTCTCTTCTACAGCATGCGAGAGAGAGAGAGAGAGAGATGCATATATGCTGTACATGAAGAGAAAGAAAGAGGGGTATATTGACGGCTCACATTTGCATGTGCATTATAATGATTATATTCACTTTTCTTTAGCACGACTTCTGCTCTAAAAAGTTGTTCTGATATGCAAAGCAATTATTAAAATACAAATTCATTTAACTCATTTTTTGTGTGGGAATAGTTACTTATGTTGCTAGTCGTAGCTGTAGGTTATGTTCCAAGTACATTCTATGCATTTAATATATAATTAATTGATCCAATTATTAAATATCAAGTTTTCCAATTATTATATAACAAGTTTTCCAATATTATTTCATCATGCATTGGCATCATTTTCTTATTGGTAATACTTCGTCCGCACTGTTTTACATTGCCTTGATGCCTTTCAGCAAGCTGCAACGTTCTTATTTCACAGGGGTACTTCTGCTTTGCTTGTTGGACACGGTGTGTTCCGATCTCAGAGGAGAGAACTCGGTAAATCAGTCCATTCCATGGCATTCCAGATTCGAGTTGTTATCAGGGTTTCATTCGATTTCAATATTCTCGATGGATCGAATATATTGTGAAAATTGGATTAGATATCGGAATGAAATATTTAATACATCCGATGAATTCGATATCGATATACAGTGATAATTAAATTAACTGAAATAAGTAATAAGTAAGAATAACATAAAGCCAAGAAAATAATAATGCTTGTTAAAAAAATGTCATATTCACTATCTGTGAGTCAAGCTCAAGCCCATCGATCTTGTCTGAAAGATTTACTGACAAAAAGCTATATAATAGAATATCAGGACATTCCCCCATTTTCTTTCTATTCGATATTTAACATTCCGATATATTTCGATTCTTGATCAATATTATGTATTTAGATTGCAATATCGTCCGCAATTTATGTATCTAATCAAATGTCAACGTATAGGTAATATAGGCCTATAAAGGTCACCTTTTGATCATAATTATTAATCGATTGAAATTATCTAAAAATAAGGAGGTCCTTTCAATATTGAATCAGAATGCTGATACTGAATATCGATCGACCTTATGGTATTTTCGAGTTGCAAATCATGTTTTTCAGCCTAGTTCTGTAATCACTTTGTGATGAAAACAGCTCACTCTTGTTCATTGACGTGTGAGATATGGCCAACATGACATTCAACAGAAGACTATGGGCTGTAATTCATTTAATATCGAATTTATTTTCGATATCGAAACGCGCAAAAATCGAATGGATTCATTTTGATAGCGGAATAACCCTGATATCAAATATCTATCGAAAAAATCGAGATCGAACTGTGAACCTATAATTAAACTTGATTGTTGAGTATTGTTTGCTTGAAGACCCCACCAACAGCTAGGTTATACGGGGGTACGTATGAGCTGGTGATGATGAAAACTATGAAGTGATGATGAGTGAAAGGAATTCTACAAAAACCCATGCCTTATGCGGGATTCGAACCCACGCCCAACGGTGACTTCAGTTTCTGAAGCGACGTGCCTCAGCTGACTGAGCCAACGAGGGCGGCTGATTAAAGTTGAGTTCACAAAATCTAGTCCTCTTTATCTTGAACTCATTGTCCGCCATTCCGAGTCAATTGTTATACACAATCACTTCCCTTCTCCGTGTCCAATTGCTGTACATGCTATATTTCTCTTTTCTCTTCTTGGGGGAACCCACCCACGAAAATGTATCAATTATTTTATTATGCATTGATGTAGCAAAAGGTCAAGATAGTATATTAAAAATTTGAAATTAAAAAAAGTTGAAAATCCGAGAAAAGTTTGGAAAAACTAGCAGAAAAATACATTAATCCGATACACACACGAAAGCCATTAGATAGTTAGCATCTGGATGAACAATTTTACATTGGTAGGGTCAACCTTCTTCTACCAGCTAAGCTATTTGTCTTCAGCATACCTGAAGCCGTTCTGTTACAAATATATAGTTTCGGTTACCTCAATTTACGAAAACAATTTGCGTAGCTTTCCCCGGTCTTGTGTGCCAAACACATGAAGTTTAACTGTTTATTTTCAGCTAAGCCCAAAGCCATTCCTTTTACAAACACATCGATACCAAACACGATAGAATGCCTCAAGAAGTAATCAAGTGGTCTACGTAACGTGAGATGCATGTTTTGTGACCATTTTCAGTGTTAACTAAAGCATAAATTATCGTAGGGGCTTTCCGGATGAACGTATTGTTGTGAAACTGCTGCACTCAATTCAGAGAAGCACCTCCTAAAATATGACCGATCCATAATAAACATTCACAACATTTTCAAAAATAATCACCCTGGTGGGAACTTTTTTCCCTCTGTGGTTACTCGGGACGCCCTAATCCGCTACAGAGCAAGCTTGTATAGGTCTATACTATGGATAACTGCACGCTGTGTGGTCCTATAGACTTACTTCTTTCTGTTATTACTCGATTTGTCTATTCCAGACATATTCACTAGCTAGCACTTCTTCCGATATAGTTTCAATTGAAATTGACTACTGATATATCCATATTCTGTAGGCCTAGGCCTATATAAGCCCATTAACAGGAATAAGGGAATCAAAAGTACGAATAAATCATTTCGGTTACCTCGATTTACGAAAAAACAACGATCAATCATCTGACCATCATCTAACATTCATCAACATCTGTCGGCTTAATTATATATTTATTTTACTACACCTACTTCCATGGAGGTTACTTTTAAAAGTGAATTGTAAAAGATGAGTTACTTGTTCAATAATGTAGTTTCAGAAGTGAAAGTAAGCTAATAATTTGAGTGAATAAAAGTTACAAACGTTATGCTAAAAGTAGCTCATCAGGCACTTTCAAAGTCCATTAAAGTGGATTTGAGAAACTGGGTTTTTAAGAAGAGTGAACATTTTTATTCGACTCTCTTCCCTTCAGAAGTAACTCACTTAATTGGACGCGAGCTCCAGCGAGGATTCAATTTGACATATTGACAAAAATTGGTGTTCGTTTATATTTTTTTATTTTCATTTATTTGGTTTTTTCATGTTTTTTTGGCGGTTCTCCACACGTCGAACGACTACAGCTATCAACTTCGACTTTTTTCACTATGGTTCCTCATCTAACTTAGATCTGTATAGTTTTGTGGCATTATCGGGAGGTACCTTTTTTATTTATGAATTTTAGAAGTTTCAAAAATACTCATTAGAATAAATAAGCGGAAAAAAGAAAATATTTTCATTTTCGAAAAAAATGAAATTTTGCGTGAAGTTGATTTACATTTTGATACACATTTCTGGAAATTTTCAGCTTGATCGGGTCAGCCATTTTGAAGAAAAAACATAAAATGTGATAAATTGGTACCACTCGAAGCAGTGTTTACCCATTTTTACCCATACTATCACTATCTGCTCGTCTAACAACGCATATATGGCGTTTTCCTAGTGAATAACTTGCCATTTTGAAAACTGACTTCCACAGCCAAACTTCTGTGAGTTTCCGCATTGCGTTTGTATGAACGCAAGGGAAGCGGCTTTACCTCCATTGTGCAGAAGTGTTAATTGTTGCACGTTGAGGCCCCTGCATGCTATATCCACCCTCGACCGTGCTCCGAGTCACCACTGTGATCGCGTGCAATGATGTATCTACTCATCACGGCAACTAATGGTACTGGGAGCTAGAAAAACGATATCTATGCGAATTGTAGGCCTGATAACCATTGAAGTGATTGTTCTGTGATGTTGCTTAAAGGCCATCACAACCCTGGAACTAAATTTTAACGAATAATGACGATATTTATTGCCCTAATTACAGATAAATCTGGAAGTCATCATCTCAATTTCAGAAATTATAATCAATTCATTTGTCCTCCAGGACCTGGCCTTTTTCTGAGTCGTGACGTAGACGTTAATTGATTTTGTTTGTGTTTCTACACCTAATCGGTAATGCCTACGTCATCACACATGGTCTCTGGAGGACAAAAATTCGATTAAAATTTATGAAATTAAGATGACTATTACTAATTTTCTCTAAAATTAGGAAAATAAAAATCGTCATTATTGGTCAAGATCTAGTTTTAGGGTTGTGATGTCCTCTAACGACCCCACCAACAGTGGCATTATAAGGCCATCCGAATGTGAGGGTGAGGGAACGATGAAGTGATGGTGGGTGAAAGGACGCCTACCACTTCCGATCTGACTCAAGTTCCTAAGGCAGCGCGTTAGTTTGCTGATTCTCTGGAAAATGGAAATGAATAATATTCTGGAGAGTGTGTGAAATTGTGTGCGATCGGCCTCAATTGCTTCTAGTGGGTGCCTTATGACACTTGTAACAATAGGAGGATCTTCAGAAGTTGTACGTCAATTGAAGTTACCCTTGTTGTATTGTTTGCAAGAGATATAAAGACAGAATGAAGCCGCGTGATCCTGGATCGAAGGAAGTGCATGCAGTGGTCATCATCAGAGAAACTCATCCTCACTAGCGTGTCCATGTTCACGCACCAGTGGCAAACAACCTCGAGATGCTCCTTTAAACATTCTATTTGTGAGCGAATTTCTTTGGATTCTTGGTGTCAAAAGTTACCCACATTATGATATCTCACAATTGAGCTCTTGACTTTTCGTGACATGTTCGTATTCTCAAATTCTACACCTTCTAATAACGTTACCATTTTAGCTTTAGGTGACTGTACTGCATAGAGCAATATAATATATGATCATAAAATGCGACCGGATGAATAATGTGCAACATACATACACATGGATATTATAATGATATTGTGATATTATATACCTAATTGCTACTATAAAGATACTGCATCAAGATATCGCATGAAATAATATCCTTCTTGGTTTTAATGTAAAGTCGACCAATCGGTAGTAAGTGAACAAACAGTATAAGTCTGCTAGACTTATTTACATGTGATGCAATGTGACTCAGATTATTAATGTTATTGTATTATTATTTTACTGGCCAGATTAAATGTTTTAACGGTGTTATAATTATCCGAGCTTGCGTTGTTGGATGAGACAGAAGGTTATTGTAACTATAACTATAATGGTTGTAATACTAGACAAACGCAGCATAGGCGTTGTGAGATGAGCACAATGTCTATATCAAATATAATCGGAGACTCTACACACCTTGATTCATAGAGAATATACTTGATTCGGTTTCTTTCGGATCTAGGGAGCCGAGACGAATTTATCTGCGCTGCAACATTTTTCTGCTATTATTTCTATCTATTTGATGAATACAAAATGTGTATTACATAACTTTCTTCGAAACGGCTGGTCCGAATTGAATACCAGTTTTTACTAGTCAGATGAGCGTTACCGGAGATTTTCATCCAACTCTTACGGAGCTTTGTCTGTCTGCCTTTTTTTTGTAAGCACTGCACAGGTCGCAGGGTTTGACCGATCGACACGAAACATTTTCTGTACACGCAAACTCATCCACCTTAGAACTGTAGACCCTATAGTTGTTGGGTCTAAACGGTTGTCACATTTTTGTGAAACATCATCTCAAAGTTTCTAAAAACAGAATAAGATTAGGATGAGCGGAAAAAATTGACAACTAAACTCTCACCAATATAATTCAAATTTTCTCAAATGTAAACACGGAAGTGATACACATAATTGAAAATGTGTATGCAATTTGGACCAGCCGTTTCGAAGATAATAATGTAAAACATGTTCTTTATTCATCGAATAGATAGAAATAATAGCAGACAAATGTTGCAGTGATAGATTCACAGCTCCCTACATGCGAACAGATGACGCATATCTTATACTAGGCAAACGCAGAATTTGCGTTGTGTGGTGAGCGAGATGTCTATATGAAGTATAATCGAAAACTCTACACACCTTGATCATATAAAATATACTTCATACGATACCAACGTGTCTAAGGAGCCGTGAATCTATCACTGCAACACTTTCTGCTATTATTTCTATCTGTTCGATGACTAAAGAACGTATCACATTATTTTCTTCGAAACGGCTCGTCCGAATTGCATACACATTTGTAATTATGTGTATCACTTCCGTTTTTACATTTGAGGAAATTTTGAATCATATTGGTGAGATTTTATTTTTCAAATTTTTCCACTCAGCCTAATCTTACGGGGGTTTTAAAAACTTTGAGATGATGTTTCTAAAAACTGGTCCAACAGATTTGACCCCAAAACTATAAAGTTCTAAGTTCGATGAGTTTGCGTATATATACAGAAAAAGTTTCGTGTCGATCGGTCAAACCCTGCGACCTGTGCAGTGCTTACACACACACAAAAATAGAAAACACACAGACAAAGCTCCGTAAGAGTTGGGTGGAATCTTCGCCGACTCTCATCTAGAAAGAAAATGATTCGCAATATAGCTCTTTAAATAACTGTGAATTTTGAAGTACCGGTAGTTGATTTTATTAACTTTTACTTTCATTCATTTATTATTCCAAGTAGATTGATAGATTTCTGACTACCGTATAAATACAAAAATCAGGTAACTGCACAATACATGACAAGTCAGGAATGGTACATAGAAAATAATGATGATAATGTAGGTGTTATTTCCATGTATAATCCACACGAGTCTACACGAACATCTCATATACCGGTAATACAAAAATTAAGCGACAGTTTATTACATATTTGCACAGTACGTGCTACTTTTCATGAATACTTGACACCAACTGACTTATGTCGTATAATAATAAAAATATATATATAATAATTATAAAATGTTGTTATACATTGATGAAACTAGATCTGAAAACTTGTAAATCTAAAATCTAAACATCTAATTAGATGAGCGTTATCGAAGATTTCCACCCAAGTATTACGGAGCTTTGTCTGTGCATGTGTTTTTTTTGTATAAGCACCGCACAGGTCGCAGGGTTTGACTGATCGACATAAAACTTTTTCTGTGTACGCAAAGTCATCCAACTTTGAACTTTATAGTTTTGGGGTCAAATCTGTTGGACCATTTTTTAGAAACATCTTCTCAAAGTTTCTAAAAACATTATAAGATTAGGCTGAGTGGAAACAATTGAGAAATAAAATCGCACCAATAAAATTCAAATTTTTCTTAAATGTAAACACTGAGATGATACACATTATTAAAAAATTGGAATGCAATTCGGACCAGCCGCTTTGAAGACAATAATGTAATAACAGCTGTTTTTTATTCATCGAATAGATAGAAATAATAGCTGAAAATGTTGCAGTGCTAGATTCACGGCTGCCTAGATTCGATAGTAGCCGAATGAAGTATATTTCATATGATCAAGGTGTGTAGCGTTTTTGATTATACTTTTTGATTTTGCTTAACGACCCCACCAACAGCTAGGTTATACGGGAGTACGAATGAGCGGGTGATAATGAAACGATGAAGGGATGAATGGTGAAAAGACGCTTACAAAAACCCATGCCTTATGCGGGACTCGAACCCACGCCCAACGGTGACTTCAGTTACTACCGCTAGCGATAGTTGACTGAGCCACCGGGGCGGCTTTTCGATTATACTTCAAACATAGATATCTCGCTCATCGTACAACACCTATTCTGCGTTTGCCTGGTAGACAGAATAGGCCCATCTACAATATCTGTTTGAACAGTTTGTATGTTTACTTTCTTTCTCCTTCATATATATTTGGCCACCCGTTTCTTTGTCAAGAATGAGATTGATTGAAAGTTCTTACATACACTTATACGATATACACTTATACACTTATACAGACTCCATCCGTCATCACTTGGAGTCTCGAACTTATCCGAATCGCTTGTTATATCGTTTTCTTGGGAATGTTGAGGTACTTCAACTAAAAGCAGAAATACTCTTGAGTAAAATCATAAATTTGTTTGCCTAGAGCTGCACGCTAACCACATTGGTTAGCGTGCAGCTGAATGGCGAGTTGCATTTGGCATTTCGCCGGGCATATCACCATAAAACTAGAATAATACCTTGAGACTAAAATATGATCTAGGTCAGTATGGTATAGAGGCCTGTATATATATATATTATTCGAAGTAAAAAGAAAGAACAGATCATTGAAAAACAAATTATATTCTACTGACAAGGGCTGGAGAGTAGAAAAATACATAAGTAGCGACTGTTGAAACATTTTGATTCAAAAAGTATTTTGGTCAAAAGACACATAATATTCCTATGATATTAATGTATGTGTAATGGTACAGATGGAGGTTGAGAGGTAGAGATTCTTCTACCAATTTCAGAACTCAGTTACCATGTGATGGACACGACCAACTATACACTGTTCTCCGGATTGACCTTATAGGAGTAGGCGGGAATGTGAGTACGAGGCTTTCTGTACAGCACGTGTTGTTGATAGGATGGATATTATCATCACTGGAATACCGACTCGTCGGGGAATCAAACCCGGGCCTGACACACACATGCTCGTACCAATCTGAACCATTACACACATTAATATCATTGAAAGATACCCCCTAATTAGCTCAGATGGTAAGTGCATATGTGTATCAAATATAAGGTCCGGGTTCGATTCCCTAACGAGGCGGTATTTTTCAGTGATGATTGTTTTATCCATCCTATCAACATCACGTGCTGTAAGTTCTAACAGAAAACTGATTGGGTGGAATATATATAAAAAGCTGAATATATATATAAAAATGAATATATATATATTATAAATATATATATATATATATATATATATATATATATATATATATTTATATATATATATAATATAAGACTGAAGTGTTTTCATGGGTAATCAAACCCAGGAGCTGAAAGTTTGCCAGAGATGAGGAAGTGATATGAAAGCAATCGGCCACGACGTTTGCATTAGCACATCGTCCACGTCTTGGGTTTATGACGGTTCACATTGTCTGACGCTTTTGGTGAAAAACAATTCATATTCGCCTTATTGACTGTCAGCTATATTTGTACAGAGATGTGCGTACCTGATTGTCAGTATGACAGTACAGGCTGTACACACAAATCACATGTTCACAGAATATTGTAGGCCTATATAGGCCTATATGTATGTATATATATATATATATATATATATATATATTCGTCAGATTTTATATAAATCAATTTTATATTTGGATTTGTCTTCGTTTTTTATTATACGCGTCATAACCTCAAAGCATTGTGTAATTATATATATTCATATATACAATAGTCTGTACGTCTTCGAATATCGACACAATTTACAGGCTCCATCCTACTGCAGTCACCATTCCCTCTTATACTGATCCATTTGTGTACTGTGATGCTGAATGCTGTGTGCTGGAAGAACTCTCAACTGAATCCGTGCGGGGATACGGATGAGCGGATGATGGATGAATTATTTGTGCAAAACCCCTTGCTTTATGCGCGACTCGAACCCTTACTTAACGACTGAAATTCGCTTTCCACCTTGACCGACTGCGACTGACTCGCGGCTTCGGCTACCGTGTCAATCATCTGCATACATACCACGTACATTCGTTCACATACATTTCATACAACTAGGGAAACACCATACATGCGTTGTTAGACGAGCGGATATGGTACCAATTCAGCACATTTTATGTTTTTTCTTCAAAATGGCTGACCCGATCAAGCTGAAAATTTCTAGAAATGTGTATCAAAATGTAATTCAACTTCAAGTAAATTTCATTTTTTTGGAAAATAAAAATAGTTTCTTTAATTTTCTGCTGTGTTATTCTAATGGGTATTTTTGAAATTTCTAAAATTCATAATGAAAAAAGTTACCACCCGATAATACCACAAAACTATACAGATCTGAGTTAGATGAGGATACCATAATGAAAGAAAGTTTGAAGTTGATAGCTGTAGCCGTTTGAACTAAGAAGAACCGACCAAAAAAACATGGAAAAAAAACGAACACCAATTTTTTTCAGTAGGTAAAATTGAATCCTCGCTAAAGCTCGTCTAATTACCATTTTAAGTACATTCGACAATCATAAACAAATGCTTGTGAACGTTGGGTATTGAAAGATCTCGAGTAGGCGTTCCATGTGAGCAGACGGCGTACTTATGTTTCTTGACAAGGGTGACATATTTTCTCTGTTCGTAAATAGCATGTTGCTCGCTGCACCTTGGTTATTGAAAACATCAATCATTCGATTATAAAACGTTATGCAAAACACGAGCGTTATTTCAGGCCTCAAGTGGAAGTCGTACGTGACAAATAACAACACATCTGGTGAACCGAAACCTATTAATATTTCAGTTCTTCTGGACGTGAGGAATTAGTTATTTAAGATATTTTATCCAATTGCGTCATCTTTATACACACATCCAAGATCTGCTGGTGATACGATTGATTAATTCATTTATACTGAGTTCAACGACGCAGCAAGATCTATTGGCGTCACATGAATGAGTGATAAGTTGATCGAATGAGATGGAGATTTGTCTAGGTGATGGGAAGGATAATTGGAAGGAAGCTTTTGGGCCCATATTGTAGGAACCATACCGGCATTCACCTGTGGGCTACAAAGGGCACACAAAACGGCGTAAGCGTCTGTGACAGGGATCGAACCAGGGCACGACCTACCCTCTTCTCCTCCGAGTATGAATACGATCCTACCCAGTAAGGCAATAACTGATAGTGAGGGGGTTGGAAACACGTGGTGTATTGTGCTCGCCAGACACAGCAAACAAACCGCATGCATTTCCTCTCGCTTCTGTTGGAGGGAAACAAAAATACGATATTTCCTGTTGATTGACCTTTTTCATTCTCTTCTCATTTTCTTCACATTCTCATTTTCATTTCAATTTATATGTATAGATTATATATATATATATATATATATATATATATATATATATATATATATATATATATATATATATATATATATATACATATATATATATATATATAATATATATATATATATATATATATATATATATATATATATATATATATATATATATATATATATATATATATATATATATATATATATATATATATATATATATATATATATATATATATATATATATATATATATATATATATATATATATTCATTTATTTATTCATATATGAACATCTTAAAGACCAATAACTTATTCAATTTTATTACCTATATATCGCAATTGTATAATTTTATTTTACTACTAATTGGTTCGTTCGTTTTTATACCAATCGTTTTTCAACATGATTTTGCTCAAGGCAGTCATAAATTTCAGTTTACAATAATTATGCATCCTAGTCAGGCCTACTATTCCATTATGCATAATTGACTTGATGTATATTCTAATTGAATAATATATGGTTACCGTGTGTATAATCTTCAGGGTTATAATATATGTTTTTACCGATCTCTTTATAATTATTACATTATTACTTCTGGACATGACAAACATATTGAATACTAAACGGTCAAGTCCATAAATACGTCACATTCTCGTAGCGATCACGACTTGGGAGCAGTTTTTCTGTACACCATTGGAAGGTGAAGCGTGGAGGAGGTTGACAGTCGGGCAGAACAATTCAGACTATAGTTGTACAACTTATTTATTACGGAATTGAAACTGTGTCCATTACAAATCAAGAGTTAGGTCTTTACCCGACCGAGTCCTGAGTTCAACTCCCGACCAGACTGCTCTGTCTTGTCCATGTGTCACCGCCTATACAGGCAGGCAACCTCGCAAACCAAAACATCAATGTTCCAGACATCTGAATGACAAGGTAACAAAGTAGAAACTAAGGGTGGATTGCAAGAACGAAGTTTAACCCCGGTCTACTTTAGACGCCGTCTAAGTACAAAATAGCATTGCCTCGTCAATGCTATTTTGTACTTAGACGGCGTCTAAAGTAGACCGGGGTTTAAACTTCGTTCTTGCAATCCACCCTAAATATAAGAAATCAAGTATAGCGAATTACCAAAAGCTAAGAGAAATTCAGAATCATTGCCAAAATTTAAAATTGAATTACAATTCTTTATATACGAAGCTTATAATTCTTTGAATGTATGTACATGTGGATATGATGTGGGTACAGAATGTCTTCCAAATTAGACTCAGTGAATCATATTGTGCTTTAAATGTACTGACTTAGCCTAGTCAAGATGGAATTGTTATTATAATTGTCCATTGTTTTATATTAAATGTCTAACATCCTTCGGTGACATATTCTCAAGTTTTATATGTGTAGTTTTTGTAATGTGAATTCAATGGAGACAAGAAATCATTATTATTATTATTATTCCATGAAAACCAATCAAATGATTGGAAATAAAGTCAGGTAGGCCAACTGAGTGGATGTTCAGATACGGTCGTTTCGTCCCTCCCTCCGATTTATTTCACATTACATTTATATAAAATATATAGAATACCGGTTCATATAATTATATCCAATAACATTATGTCCATTTTCAATTTTGCAATCAAAATATCTGTATTGAAACAAATTTATTAATATAGATTGCATAATATGATATATTCTTTATCTCTTTTGTCTCTATATGATATTTCTCAAATTCTCAAATATTTGTATACATCGGAAACCTATACCTAATTATGATAATGTATTACATTATTTCAAGACGTTCATCGATCACCAACTCTACTGCGGGATATTACTAGCATGATATCTCATCAATTAATGTACGTGATATTTTGTTGTCTGAGAGTTCACCAGTAGTTGTTCAACATAAGCTTGAACAACATATGAACAGAAATAAATCAGATAGGACGCGAAGATTGAACGATGTCCAAGAAGATATCATTACTTACCCTCTCAAGAGGTATTTCATATGAACATGTTTGAGTTTCTTCCAACTCTCAATAAAGAGTCCATGTCCAAGACTTCACAGTGGGCTTGTTCGAGATAAATACTCCAAGAATTCAGCTCGAGAGTGACGGGAAAGATGCAACCTAATCGAAACTCAAAACAGTGCTCGAAGCAGTAACAGAAATAATGGAGAATCTAGGTTAAACTTTAGAAAAGAGGCGGCAGGTGTCTAGATTAGGTACGGGTCCTAAAGATCCGAACGGAACGGGCAAATGTGGAAAAAACTGCCACGTAAATCAGATCAGGAATGTTAAACTCATTCAATCAAAGTATAAACTAATTCAGGAAAATGCTCATTCATATATTAACAATAAATGTATGAAATCGATTGAAGGCAGAAATGAAGACATTTCAGTACATTTTAGTATTTTAGTATTTCATTACAGTAGTACGACTTGAAAAATGAAATTATGATTATGACAGGTAGAACTATATAATTTGCCACCTGTATTTCCATATACTTTACGCAAATAAATAAAATTATGATTAATAAAAACAAAGAAAACATTGAAGTAGGACGAAAAGATGTTACAATTCATAAAACATACAAAAAAAGTTATTCCTACTAGGCTGGTATTGAAAAAAAATCTCGAAGCTTTCATGGAAAATCCAACATAAAAGTAGAAAATGTAATCAACTTTTATCGCAGCTTCCCGTTTGTTTCCGATTTATTTCGTAGTCCGTGATGGCAATATAATGCCAATTCACAAAATAACGCAACGCAATTCGCATTTCCGTCAGTACCGAACGGTGTCCATGCTACCTGCAGGTCGTGTCATGTTACGATTAGCGCCCGTCTGTGTCGAGTCACGCTCGGGTGTGTCGAGTGCCTCAATGTGTGGCCGAGTGACGTAGGTCAGGAGCGGGCTGCACGACTGTATCACGTGACCCAGGGACTGTAGTTACCGGCCGATCCACCGATATCTGCATACACAGCGCCACCGCCGTGGCACGACACCGCCATGGCTTGCCTCCACCTCGTAAACACGATCTAATTGTCTAGTACAGTGGTAGCGATATGAGAGCCAAGTCCCGCGCGTACAATTCATAGTCTACATTTCCCTTTGAATGAATGCGCAAAATTATGCTCAATATGCTCGAATTTTCGTTTTCACATAATCGTATTAGAAAGTTAATTAACCAATCTTAATCAATGTAAATAAATTGAAGAGAGATTGATCTAGTTTTTAGATTTTTTTGGCATCAATTAATATTCACATGGCAGCATTATTTTTCACAAGTCTTAAAGGATATCATATCCAGAAACCAGATTTTAACTAATAATGACGATTTTCACGTCCCCAATAACTCATCATCTCAATTCAAGAAATCATAATCTATCCATTTCTTCAGCAGGGCCCGGCCCATTTTCTAGAATTTGACGTAGACATTACTCGATTCTGTTTAATATGTTTCTATCTCAACTGTATCATAATATGTATCTCAACACTACAATACTATGTCATAACAATAGAATACATTTTAAAATAAAATACATCTTCAAATTGAACTTCAGGATTACTTGATACACATTATTTCATCACTATCATTACTATTATTATTAATTATTAATATATTTACTTATTATCACTTACTTATTACTTATAAGCCACATGCATGAGAGTCTCATGGTCTCTGGATGACAGAAACAATTTTAATTTCTGGGACCGAGGTGGTGCTTTCTAGTTTTCTCCAAAATTGGGTAAATAAATTTCGCCATTATCCAATGAAATCTAGTTTCAGGGTTGTGAAAAGTGCTCCTACACGATCAATTTTACTTGCATGAAATTTCAAGAATTGCACGGAATTGCAAGAAAATTCCAATGGTGTAAAGGCGCTTACAACTTCTGATGCGAAATTTTCATTCTAGTAGCGAAACTGGTGGCAACATTTGAAAAGTAGGATCGATCGACTCTCGACTTTCATGCGCGCTTCCAGTGTCAATTTACCCCAACTTGCAATGTATACATAACCCAACTTTGAAAACACGTTTCGCTTAATTAGGCCTACATACCATCCTGGTTACCGACATATTATTCCAGACTTCACTTGGGTTTTCGTCTAGATATTCGAACAATATCAATAACATAACCTAATTTGCTGATGTCAAATTAGCGACACACACAGTCACGTTGTCCGAACTTTTTTTTTTTTTGTATGTTCAATGGTGAATGACGATGTACGGTTTGTAGAGCCTACGGAGTCAACGGAAATGCACGTGACCAAAGGCTCCTCGCTCATTGGTCACCGGTGAAAGATTGCAGTAAAAGTTGAACGTATTTGAACTTCGTGAAATTCTTGCATGCAAGTGCAAGATATCCTTGCTCGTGTGTAGGCAACATAGGAAACGTGGGTATTCTACTTTTCTGAAATCAATTTCAAAAATTAATTTCCGGGTAAAGTTGATCGTCTAAAGTGGCTATAGTAAACGCGATGATACAAAGTTATTGTCCACAATACGGCAGAGGAAGACAAAATAGGGCCGCGGGAAATACCGTTCGGACGACTCACCACTAGCCAGGGACCCAAACCGGAACCGGAACCGGAACCTTCATTATTGATTTTCAAGAACCGGAACCCCTGAAAATCTTGGGATTTTTTCGGTTCCGTAAAGGTTCCATAAAGGTTCTCAATACCTGATTCAGACTCATTATTTACTCATTTTGTTTATAACTTTTTAGTTACGTATAACTTTTTTTTCCACACATTAAAAATCCTTTTCACCGGATTGTTCCGAAAACGACCGTTGATTCATTCAGTTGGCATGCTTGAGTGCCAAGAAACCTCGAAACTCAGTTTGAGGGGAAATATCTGTCCCCGGCAGATGGACAAACAAAACAAAGTGTCAAAAACCACCAAAAGTAGAACCATTACAAGCAAGGAAAAAAAACTTATGAAACTACTGTATTAAGCAAGTGGAACCGGAACCAGAACCGGAACCTTTATTTGAGAAAATTACGAACCGGAACCGGAACCTTTATTAATTTCGGTTCGGGTCCCTGCCACTAGGGCTATCTTTTCACCAGTCAGAAACATATGCACTTCTCAACTGAAGAGACAACCGTATCAGTTTCATGTTTAGGGAGTGGATGACGGAATATCAAGCTATGCTGTCAACAGGGCCGTTCCAAAACACAGGGCCCATGAGGCCCTGGCCTGGGGTGCCAAATATTAACCAGCCCATTGGGATTTAAAAAAATATAGGGTCTATTCAAAATACAGGGGCGATCTCACCACCCCAAAGCATAATTAAAATATGATAACTCGATCATTCAACAAGCAAATTAAATCTTAGATAATGTAGTAATTTCAGGGTTAGAAAACAATTCAAACATTCACAGTGGGAGTAAAAAATCTTGAATCTTCTTCTTCTTCTTCTTCTTCTTCTTCTTCTTCTTCTTCTTCTTGAAATCTTCTTTCATCTCTCTTTTTCTTTGTTCTTCTATTTTTAACAAAATTGTTCATTTTGTTCCGTTTTGTTGTTCCGTTTTATTATTATGTATCTGTTTAATTCCATTCGTTTTATCAATATTCGTGTATATTTAATTTATGTGTAATATTTGTTTCAATGGTCGTGGCTGATCGAATAAGTGAATTTGTAAATTTGACGAAAAGCCATCAATCGGGATGCAAACTGATGCTCAAGTTGTTGATGCTGATTAATGAGAGCGCACAGATTTATATCTATAAATATAAGATGAACATCAATACCACTATGAACTATTACCTAACAGACTAACACTAATATGCGTTTTTGGAAAACGGTGTGATTAAATAGATTCTTATAACTCATCGTACTATGATCAGCGTGCAATGAATCGGGGCGTGTCCCAACGTCACATACAGATATTCTGAAATATCTTTACTCTCTTGACGACGACGACCTGAGGCTGGTAGTATAATTATGCCCTCATATTATTACCCAAAGCTGAACCTAATTCCACTGAGAGTAGACAAATTCCGTTATAACGGTTTTTTTGTTATCCTTTGACCCTCGTTTTTCAATTTCCCATTTTGTAAAAGAGGCTGCTCTGATAAAACTACTTCACTCGAATTATTTATTTATTCATTATTACATGCACAATTGCACAAAAGTGCGGTGGCAAGGCCTTAAAACTAGATTAACAAAACTATTAAACAGGAATAATATAAAGAAACCAAATAATAATTATTGAAAATAAACCAAACCAACAAACACTCTCAAATCCCCTCTCTTAACACTTCCCTCCGCACTACCACTTCTTTCAATTCTTTAAAAATCTTGAATCTTTAAAATATAAAACCATGAACTAACTCAGTTACGAAGGTTTATAATTGAATTGAATGATGTTGTATGTGACACCTTGTGAAATGCCTGAATAACTCGAGCGAACAGTTTCGGATGTAGACAGAATATAATTACAATTAAAGATATTGCTGATTTACTTTGGATTAGGCCTACTTCCAGCTGAAAGTACAACATTTTGACAACATTTCTCATTTTTCACTCAAAATACAAAATAATTATATTTTCTACTTTTGTTTGTGTTCAGTGATAATTGACGCATTGAAGTATAACTACATTCAGAAAAATTCTCCACTCGTACAAAAAAATACACTATTTTCATGACCTCCCCTGAGAACCTATCTCAAGTTCTCGAACTCACCCAACTTATCTCGAAAACCAAGTAAATATACAGACAAGAAATAATGTTGGTATTGGTTAATTTTTAATTTTGATCTGTAAACAACGAACAAAAGACAAAACTAATGACATAAACGCTCGTCTTCGTATGTGTAATTGAGTCTTCGCTCTCACTCGTAAGGCCCCCCTCATGCGATCGGCCTGAATCAAGTCTGATGCACAACTTTATATGAATATAAATTAATACTTTTTTAATATTTCAAAATGCTTTCAATGTAGATTATAAAGATGAAAGGTATATCTGAACTGAACTATATATAATGCAATTCTATAATATGATTATATTGCTTTTCATAGAAGATCTTTCATGGTGTCATATATAGTTGTATCCCAAACATAGGCATGAATAAATGAAGGCTAGGCAGCATTCTTATACATGTATGCAGTCATAAACACGCTACAACTGTAACTAAATGATCAAATATACTAGAATATCATACAAGTCAAAGGAAAACCTGGACTATTAAACATTTAATATCACATCTTGAAAGTTAAGAGCTCAAAGCTTTATAATACGGCTGAATGAGTTAAATATTATGGCTTGTGCATTGTACAAGAAATGAGGACAATTTCTTCAAAGATTTTATACCTTCATAATATTACACATTTTTACTACCTCTCCGGTCCAACTGTATGTAGTAATATACGCTTTTTGATTTTAATTTTATTTTTGAATAGCTATAAAAACTTGTCTATTTTCTAGTTTTCAAGAATGACGTTATTGTGCAATGTGCATTGTTGACCATTATGTGCCCCCGTGACGACAAGGGTGGTTTTACGAGCGTGCATGTTTAGGGGCGACTCGGCCGGGTAGGAGGGTGACTGTGTGCGCAGTCATGTTGCGCAACACACGTCTTCAGGATACGGGCTTCATTCAAGTCGGTTCAGTAGTAGACACCTTCATTCGGTGGACGGCAATTAAATGTGAACCTCATAATATGAAGTTATGAAGTAATATGCAGTAATAAATATATTTGAAGAAATCTATTATCTATCTTCGTGATGAGGGCAGAGGTGTCTGCTAAGTGTGTCGGATGTGTGCATCTCACTACATAGTTTTTGAAATTTCAATTGTATATTAATATATTATAGTATTTGTTGATATATTTGATTGGTAAAGAGATGAGCTCTCTAAAGCAGTAGCTCAAGCTCGCTCCTATACGTACTGAGCTCGGTGCTTTATCCCGCGACTGTACTTGTTGAGCTCGTCTCGAATGGAGTTTCTAGGGCATCATTTCTAGGGCTGTTTTCGCCAGTGGACCTATACCAAGTCCTAACTATCTTGCGCCTCATGTTCTCTTCTCACTCATTCTCTACACATCTCTCTCTATCTTCCCAACACATGAACATCTTCACACCTTTTTCTTGTTATTTCTATCACATTACTCATAGAATAAATCCATTTGACATTATATTAATGAATTTACATATATTTTTCTGTATATAGTTACTTCCATTTCAGACATCTTCATACCAACGTAGGCTACATAAAAACACCCTGATAAAGTTGGCTGAACGATCGTTGAATTATCGAGATGAAAAAAATCATGACAACATTCCTACTTTAATCTTAATTAATTCAATAATAATAAACTCTGTTTGAAGTCATGTGAAATATGACACGTTGATGTTCATTCTGTAGTTTCAAGCATGGCGAACATAAAATCAATATTTACTTTCATGTAACGGTATGAGCGATGACACCCACGTGGTTGGCGGCTCGTACTGCGTGTTGCCTTCAAATCACCACAGAATATCGTATAGGGCCTATATATATATATATATATATATATATATATATATATATGAAACCTTTATTGGTCGCTGACTCCATAGTGAACAGGATAATGATTGATATAAAATACGTAGAAGAATATAATAGAACATAATTAAATCACTGATACTGACATGGTATGAAATTGAATTGGAATTGAAATAATTAACGATAACATGGAAGTATCAGGATACTAATGATAATTGAAAATGATTAAAGAATAATATATCAGATGAATCTAAATGTTAATGGTAGCTAGTTAATATTGTATAAATGGTTTCTGAACATATCTTGAACACATTTTGCAAGGAGTATCCACTTGTATTTCTTGAATATGAGTGGACTTCTTCCATTAGGATACAAGTTAAAATATCCGAATAGTTTCATTCTAGATAGTAATCGCTTGGTAAAACAATTATTACTGACAGGAATCAAAATATTGTGAAAACAAATAAACACGAATTCAAACATTTATAATAATTTTGTATGATCAACTCATGCTGCGTGGATTTGTTTCTCGGGAAGGATTTATAACGTAGTTTTCCTGACGGCGGAGGGAGTCTGCGAATTTTCACTATGGATCTCGCATTATTTATTTCTGAAGATTTTCCACTAAAATTTCCCCCAAAACAATATCCGAGACAATATAATTATATTCCACCATTTATATATTATAAATTATTATATTGACCACAATATATAGTTCATAATATATTTCGTTGAAGCTGACATACACTAAGCTCTCAGCCTTCCATCTTGGACATTAGATGAGCAATAGCGAATACCTCCATCCCACTCTTATGGATCTTTGTCTGTGTTTGTTTTTTCACTGCTCAGGTCGCAGGGTTTGACTGATCTACGTCACACTTTTTCGGTACACGCAAACTCATCCAACATGGAAGTATATAGTTTTTGGGTTGAATCGGTTGGACCGTTTCTAGAAACACCATCTCAAAGCTTCGAAAAACCCCATATCATTATTAGAATGTGCGAGAAAATTTGAGAGATTGAAATCCCTCCAAAAAAACAGATTATCGCTGAAAGTGAACACACAAAATATGATGTACCGGTACATTATCACATATTCGTATGCAATTAGGACACCAGCCGTTTTCAAGGAAACAATTAAATACTGTTTTTTATTCATCAAATAGATAGAAATAATAGCAGGAAAATTTGCCGAGATTCACGGCTTTCTAGATTCGACATATGAGTCAAGGTGTGTTGAGTTTTCGATTGGTCTCTCGCTCATCGCAACGCATATGTTGCGTTTGCCTCTAGTTGTAGAGTCAAGTATAACAAGTATTTGCCAAGCTAAGCAGGCATGCATGTGTCAACCATGAGCCGTGAAGCTGACGCTCGGATGAGGTAATTGATGTTCCACCTCATAAAGCTATATTATATGAACAGTGAGTCAGTAATTCGTGTTGTTATAACCTTTATAATTTATTGTATCTATCCCTCACTGCATGTATGTATATTTCTCACAACTTCCAACTGATTTTGTCCCACATTGTTGCAATAAGCGGACAAAAAGTCTCTTCCAATCACAACTGCAGAACTATTATGTTTGCTTTCAACTAATTCCCATATACATTTATACAGGATGGGAGGAATTGAGCAATAGAGTTGGAAAGGGATTACAAAGAAGTACAAGGGGAGGAGTAAGAATAGAAGTGGGAAAAGTGGATAAAGAAGTAGGTAAATATGGATTCATACAAAGAACGACGCGGGAATGGAATGAATTGGAAGAAGATAGCAAGAATATAACGAAGATTGGTGATTTAGGAAGAGAGCTAAGAAAAAATAACAAAGTATAATTTTATCGAGTACGTTTAATTGATTTTAAGTTCATGAGAGTAATCATTACCACCTGTTTTAAGAAAAATCTGTAAAGAGTAAATAAAATAACCAACCAACTATTCTAGTTGATATATGGTAACCTTACAACCTTACTGATTCGAGCTGTTGGTGAGCCGTTGGGGGTGCACAGTGATTGACAAAATAGAGCAAGTCGTCTTCACTAGTCTTTTCTTTGCTCGCGAGCCAATGTCATTGAATACAAAGTATATTAAACCCAACGTAATTTTATGCTTTTTAATTAATAGTGGGCCTACATTCTATTTTGGTGAATTCATGTTGATTAATTTCATAATATTCTTGGTATTCATTGTCATATTATTTTGAAACTGATTGAATTCACAAAAAATGTAGTTAAAGTAGTCCAAGGTTTGTAGATGTAGATTGAGCTGACAGAGTATTTTTCAATTCCAGATTTCCATACTTCTATACGCTCATCTCACAAGGCACATTCTGCGTTTTCTTAGTATTAATTAATGAGCATCAAATAATCTTGGGGTACTTTTCAGTCACACTGGTTTGTTGACATGGAAAAGAAGAGTGGAGATAGATGCATGCACCTCCTCGAATAATGATCACCCGAACGCTTATCGGCATGGCATGATAACGTCACAGTGTATCATTGGTCCAATGCATTTCATCCAGCGGCTTCTACCGTGCAGGACAAAACGACCGATGCTAGTATTGCATGATGTCCATAAAACTTTCTGTACGTATTTTTCTCTTTTCTCTGTCTGATACGCTGCCGAGGTTGTGTCGTAAAACTCCAAAGTGGCTGTGTTTTGAATGTCTAGTTTTTCACCTGAACGTAGAGTTCGGCTGGACACGGAGAGTGATGCAGCTGGCCTTGCTACTTGAGCGCTCGACCAATCAATGACGCCGAACTCGAATGGCGCCCAACAAAGAGAACACAAAAACTAACGTTTACTTGGTGCGATTAAAAAATGAATGAAAAGAATATAAAGATCGATAAGAGGATCGGAGATTTTTTTTAAAACTTGAATGATTGAATTTTTTTATAATTACTGGTCGCATTAGTGTGAACTGTGTAATTCTTACAATTTATGAAATGCTTTACATTGTGAGTAATGTTACACTTTATTGTGGTGACATCGTTACTGTGGTGCTCTGTCCGAACGATTTCACTTTGTGATTGCGTGTCCTATTTGGGGAACAAAGCTTTGTGTGATAATACAAACCTTTTCATCGTTTCACCATTTTAGTGAATATTATATTCATTATTTTGTGTGTGTAAGTGTGTTTTGAAACCATGTGGCAAGGATTCGTTTGCGTAAACCTGAAAAATCTCAATAATCATTAACTTCACACATAACACACACACATATATATATATGTATATATATATATATATATATATATATATATATATATATATATATATATATATATATATATATATATATATATATATATATATATATATATATATATATTCAAAAGTGTTCATCCATACCTGCATTACTTGATAATAATCTGTGTTCTGTTATAAAATAATTCAATATTTATATTCATATGAAATATATCCAGATAACGCTTCGCTAAAATGGAATCTCTCACGATTTTAAATAATCTATTTTACAAGTTGAAACACATAAATAATAATAATCGTGCTTCTGTTCTGGAAACAATATTGCTCACATATATTGATTGTTATCATTGCGTATCTTCGCTCCATCTCGTTTCTGAAAGTGGCGCTAGCGCTGTTTGAGCACAGCGAGTAAGCCGCAATCAGTCATCTAGGTGGCTTATGGGCGACTAACATGCAAGCGATATACACCGGTATCAAACAGGCACTGGCGATTTACGGCACTACGAAACTGAAGGGCAAACACAATTATTATTTTGAGAAAAAAGTGTCATTCTTGTAGTATCAGGAAAACGCAGTATATGCGTTTATGATGAGCGAGATTTTTTGTGATATGTAATTGACATTTCTCTGTATTTCGCTGTACGACACTCACGCTTTTAATAAGGCGTGGTTAGAGTAGAGATTGTTATCAGTATTCACTAAACATATCCAAATGAGAGTTTTACCGAAATGTCATAATTTCGTTGATAACAGCAAGCCAACGTTACGAGAATCATAATTCTGATTTACTAGAAAGAATGTCAATTCAACAAATAAAAATCGATGTGAATAAACATTGTAATGAACTTGGTATGCATACAGCGACCTCACCAACGGCTATGTACTAAGCGGTGATAATGACACGATCTGCAGTTTACCGAAACTCTTGCCGTCTGCTGTACTCGAACCCAGGTCCCACTAGACATCAGTTACCGAAGACAAATGACTGACTGAGCTCAGTGAGCACTGTTTTGTTATCAGGCCCGTGTATGCAGACACATAAAAAGAACGAGTCTTATTTATATTTCAATCTCATATAAGTTCAATAGCTACCTTAAAACGTCCTTATGAAGCCAGACGGGCACCGGTTCGAGTCCCGCTGTAGGCTTGTTTTTTGTGTTAATTTTCCTTCCACTCATCCTCACTTGATCGTTTCATTACACACCGCTCATTCGTGTATCATCATATACCCTAGCTGTTGACCATGCCTCTACACGTAGGTCTACTATAAAACGATGCATGCCAGATAAATAAGAAAATGAAAGAGTGAATATTAGTTACCGTTTGGTTAGTATTGAATTGAGCTGTGTTTCACACCTATACGCGTCCTATTGGTCGCAGCTCCAGCCCTAATGTTCCGTGCTGAAACGCGACACTTACCATGTTATGACTATAAACTCATACTAGCCGGTTTAATCATTTCATACATTGCAACAAATCAATATAACAGACTGTTAAACAATAAACACGTAATGGCGAGTGATAATGAAGTGCAGCCATGCAGGAGAATCACATGATTGTGGAGTGATAGCTCTGAATGACAGGGAGATTAACAATGCCCGTGATAGGCTTGTTTCGAATGATGTCACACAGTGGTGTAAGGTAGGCAACACTCTCTCCCATATTGCGTTTTCCTATACAAACTCCATCATCAGTCTAAATCGAGATTTGTTCATTTGTGGACACAGCCCATGAGAGCAGTTTGACTGACTGTCAATTATTTGACTTGAATCTGGGTATCTAATTATCTCCGTTGGTAGGTTATCGGCTACACAGCAAGAGGTCCTGCGTTCAAGTCCCAGAGTGGGCACATCTTTATGATGTGGCAAAAACGTTCTCACATATTAATTTCCGAATCACATACATATAGCCTATAAATATATATATATATATATATATATATATATATAGGCCTATATATATATATATATATATATGTTGTAACGGATGTTCTCGCGGACTGGATAATGTAGCACGTGGTTGTCTCGGAAATGCCGCGTTGGCTCTTTTGGGAAGAAATTGCGGTCCCGTCTGGGACCTTGTCTTTCTCTCCAACGTTTCGGCAAGATGACACTTGCCATTATCAGGGATCCTTGTTAACTGCTCGAAGCTCGTGGGTCGAACCTACAAGCTACGAGCTTCGAGCAGTTAACAAGGATCCCTGATAATGGCAAGTGTCATCTTGCCGAAACGTTGGAGAGAAAGACAAGGTCCCAGACGGGACCGCAATTTCTTCCCAAAAGAGCAAACGCGGCATTTCCGAGACAACCACGTGCTACATTATCCAGTCCGCGAGAACATCCGTTACAACATATATATATATATATATATATATATATATATATATATATATATATATATATATATATATATATATATATATATATATATATATATATATATATATATATATATATATATCGATACGACGACGTAGCCAAAAGAACAGTAATGCATCGGTATGACTATATAGAAGAAATTAATGACGGTAAATGTCATATTTTACTACTACTCTATTATTAATTTTATTATGTTCATCATTTGATAGTCAAAAAAGAAATTCAACATCATTGTGTAATTTCTTTGAGATTCTTTCATTTTTACTCGAGCTAAACTATCACCTAGACCTATAATTGGGTAAAAACATAATGGCAAGATATTACAAATCCTCGACTCATCCAAGTGGCCATATTATTATCGAAACAAAAACAGGGTTTTATAGTGAATGTTTTATGTTGGATTTTTCTATGCTCATAAATTCTTTACATGAAACCGAAAAACAATTAGAAGTGAGTAGGCCTATATGGCTATATTCGTTAATAAAAACTATAGGAAATATAGCCCTATATGTAATAATAATACACATAGTGTTATACTAGAAATGCTTTTTCTTCTTTAAAAAGCCAAGACGAAGAAAATTACACTCCATATGAAATATGTATAATTGATGGCTAACTACTTTAGTAGGCCTATCCACTGATGTAGAAGGTCGTCTACAAACTGATTGATTGGGAAACCTTCGGTAATTATATTATAATTTATCTTCTGCTTGAAGGATTTAACGCGTTGGAAAGATACTTATGCATTTCTTGATCGTGAACCTAGTCATGATTCCATCAGCTCGAAACACAATGTACGGTGATATTTCTGTTTGTTACGTTGGTAGGCGACATTCGACTTCAATAATAACGAGATCTTTATTTGTGGGCGGGGTCAAGTCTTTTCTCCCAACAAACCGCTTATACTCTGAATACATGCCGTCTACAATTATCATTTCCCTTTCTCAAAACTAAGTGTAAATAAAAACTATAACACAATACATTAAATACACACAGAATACATGAAGTGATGAGCATAATATCTCGAACCTATTCAATAAGAACTGATGTAACAAAGGTATTCTAATGATAAAACTGTGTACGAGTAGGCCTATAGTTGACAGTAATGGACACTTCAGCTACTAACCAAGTGTACTGAATTGTGACGAGAAAACAATAGCAAACTAAAAATCAATTAATACTTGGTAATTCTGAAAACACTACTTCTTAAAATACTAATTTCTGAATATGCTTAACACATCAACATGTCATATCCATGTACCCCAGCTGTACATGTCTGAGAGAAAACTTTCCAGGATATAAACTCTCTGGACCTATCAGGTTCTGCCTGAACTTCCTGATCTATCCAGGACTGCGCCTCTTGATACCATCTTGACAATATTAATGTATTTTCGTTCTATGAAGCGTGACATGATATTAGGCAAAAGCAGCATAGCGTTGGAAGACGAGAGAGGTGTCTGTACGAAGCGTAATAGAAATGTACACACCTAGGTTTTGAAACTAATATGTCTAGTAGTCCTTCGTTATTCAGCTTCGATTAATTTTACCTGTTGATTATTCAGCTTGTTGAATTGCTCTAAAAAATAACATTTCGAAATACTTTTTAAAATGGATGTACCCTTTAATCTTATAGCATTTGTAATCGTATTCATTTTGTACAAGTTCAGGTTCACTTTTAAAAATGTTCTCAGTCCAAGAATTGTTTGTTTCAATTTTTCCCTCAGCATTATTCTCATAGCATTTTTCAAATCTCACGATGGGTTTTCTCAAAAGCGAACCAACCGATTTTATCCCACAACTGTCTACATTGCATGTATTGTCCGCGGTGTTGCAAGTGAAGTCTCGTCAACCAGCTGGCCTCTGATACGCGTGGACAGAAAGTGCCATACGATCTGATTGACCTCGTGGAGGTCTTCATCGAGTATCAGGAAGAGCTATCCATCACAATGATGGTGATAATCAGATGAGCGTAGCGAAGATTTTCATTCCATATACCGAAACATTTTGGGCTTGGTTTGTATGCTTCTTTTTTTTGTGTGTAATTTTGTACGCGGCATACTGGTCAGGAAAAAAAATCAATCAACTCGAAACTTTTTCTACATATTGGTGTCACACCAGAATAGGTTGCGATTGTTTTTCAATAAGCCGGGGGAGAAATACTCGGAAAATAAAAAAATTCCAAAAACTCTCAAATTTATACTAAATGTGGAAAGAACTATGATACATATTTTAAGCGATTTATGGAACAATCGGATGTGAAATAACGAAGAAAACGCACTTTCAATATCCTTTTTTACACATCAATAAAAACAATTAAGAAAGCAATTTAAAGGAACTTTTGAATGTGAGCAACAAGTGTCACCAATAAATTAAAACGTTTAAAATGTGTGATGGATATCAAGAAGGCACTGGTATAATTGTTTGGAAACCAAGGTTTATATACCAACAGACAGCCGCGGTTCTTAAACCTTTGAAGTGATCCATGGCCTGTATATGTACATTGAGCTGACCAAATGTTCTTAATTCTACATTTCCATACTTCTAAGCTCATCGATTCTCACAACGCATATAAGGCGTTTTCCTAGTTTTCCTATCTTCCTCATCATCCCTGAGCGTTCAACAATTACAGTGTTTTCCTAATTGCATTACTATTTGTTTTTAATACTAACCATGCAGCGATAATAATACTAAATAAAGTATTATAATTATGTTTTGCTTTCCATAATAATAAACTGCTACAGACGACTACGACTTATACGTATCATAAATTATGTTTTTATTGTACAACAGTTTTAGTACTTTCTGCTAAGTAAAATGGTTATTATTAGTAGAACGCTGGCTGAACACTGCATGGGTGTTTTGTCTAAAGAAGGCCGTGGTGGTTTTGCAACTACACAATGCACTTTACACATATGTACACTCACACTCAAAACTAGACTGTTTTATCGAAGTTACATATTAGCTCAGAGTTACATATTAGCTCGAAGTTACATTAGCTCAGAGTTACATTAGCTCGAAGTTACCGATTAACTCAAAGTTACATATTAACTCGAAGTTACATTAGCTCGAAGTTACATATTAACTCGAAGTTACATTAGCTTGAAGTTACATATTAACTCGAAGTTACATTAGCTCGAAGTTACACATTAACTCGTAGTTACATTAGCTCGACGTTACACATTAACTCGTAGTTACATTAGCTCGACGTTACACATTAACTCGTAGTTACATTAGCTCGACGTTACACATTAACTCGTAGTTACATTCGCTCGACGTTACACATTAACTCGTAGTTACATTAGCTCGACGTTACACATTAACTCGTAGTTACATTAGCTCGACGTTACACATTAACTCGTAGTTACATTAGCTCGACGTTACACATTAACTCGTAGTTACATTAGCTCGAAGTTACACATTAACTCGTAGTTACATTAGCTCGACGTTACACATTAACTCGTAGTTACATTAGCTCGACGTTACATATTAGCTCGAAGTTACATTAGCTCGACGTTACACATTAACTCGTAGTTACATTAGCTCGAAGTTACACATTAACTCGTAGTTACATTAGCTCGACGTTACATATTAGCTCGAAGTTACATTAGCTTGATGTTACATATCGATTCAAAGTTGCATATCAACTTTTGTGTCAATTTATATGTGAGGTATAAATTCCGGTATAACATAGACTCAATTGATTATTCGGAAGTCTTATAAGTTTATTATAATCATTATTATTATTATTCATTCATTCATTTTACAATACTGGTATATCACATATGACGTCATTATAGATTCTATTTCATTACAAATTTAAAATAAGTATACTTTACTCAATATGATGATTATTATTACACATATATGTTTACGTTTGTCTCTTGGATGTATTATTTGTCAAAGCTAGCCCGTGCACAAGGTATTATCCTCACGCGGGCTTCACACGTCCAAAAGCTAGTGTACCTATCATTGCTCTGTATTTCGTATTTCTGTATTATACTTTCATGTTTTATGTGAGAATAAAATAAATAACAAATTGATAATTGAAAACAGAAATCATTTCAAGGAATTAAATTCATTTGGTTTCGAATGAAAGTGAACGTGATTAATATTCCTAGCTTGACGTAGGCCTATATAGAAGTATTTAGCCTGGAACGGGGATTGTGAACGTTGTTTCATTCAATAACATCACGAACCTGTGATCGACTCGCGTCGCGGTCAATAGACTGACAGATGTTACTTGAGTGGTCCGTCGTCGTCAATGGTCTCCACTCTCCTTCGTCTCGCCGGCGTTTCCCCAGCAAGCAGTGCAATCTTATCAGTCATCAGAGTACGTCGCTAAAACATCACGAACCTGTGATCGACTCGCGTCGCGGTAAATAGACTGACAGATGTTACTTGAGTGGTCCGTCGTCGTCAGTGGTCTCCACTCTCCTTCGTCTCGCCGGCGTTTCCCCAAGCAGTGCAATCTTATCAGTCATCAGAGTACGTCGCTAAAACATCACGAACCTGTGATCGACTCGCGTCGCGGTAGATCGACTGACAGATGTTACTTGAGTGGTCCGTCGTCGTCAGTGGTCTCCACTCTCCTTCGTCTCGCCGGCGTTTCCCCAGCAAGCAGTGCAATCTTATCAGTCATCAGAGTACGTCGCTAAAACATCACGAACCTGTGATCGACTCGCGTCGCGGTAGATAGACTGACAGATGTTACTTGAGTGGTCCGTCGTCGTCAGTGGTCTCCACTCTCCTTCGTCTCGCCGGCGTTTCCCCAGCAAGCAGTGCAATCTTATCAGTCATCAGAGTACGTCGCTAAAACATCACGAACCTGTGATCGACTCGCGTCGCGGTAGATAGACTGACAGATGTTACTTGAGTGGTCCGTCGTCGTCAATGGTCTCCACTCTCCTTCGTCTCGCCGGCGTTTCCCCAAGCAGTGCAATCTTATCAGTCATCAGAGTACGTCGCTAAAACATCACGAACCTGTGATCGACTCGCGTCGCGGTAGATAGACTGACAGATGTTACTTGAGTGGTCCGTCGTCGTCAGTGGTCTCCACTCTCCTTCGTCTCGCCGGCGTTTCCCCAAGCAGTGCAATCTTATCAGTCATCAGAGTACGTCGCTAAAACATCACGAACCTGTGATCGACTCGCGTCGCGGTAGATCGACTGACAGATGTTACTTGAGTGGTCCGTCGTCGTCAGTGGTCTCCACTCTCCTTCGTCTCGCCGGCGTTTCCCCAAGCAGTGCAATCTTATCAGTCATCAGAGTACGTCGCTAAAACATCACGAACCTGTGATCGACTCGCGTCGCGGTAAATCGACTGACAGATGTTACTTGAGTGGTCCGTCGTCGTCAGTGGTCTCCACTCTCCTTCGTCTCGCCGGCGTTTCCCCAAGCAGTGCAATCTTATCAGTCATCAGAGTACGTCGCTAAAACATCACGAACCTGTGATCGACTCGCGTCGCGGTAAATCGACTGACAGATGTTACTTGAGTGGTCCGTCGTCGTCAATGGTCTCCACTCTCCTTCGTCTCGCCGGCGTTTCCCCAAGCAGTGCAATCTTATCAGTCATCAGAGTACGTCGCTAAAACATCACGAACCTGTGATCGACTCGCGTCGCGGTAAATCGACTGACAGATGTTACTTGAGTGGTCCGTCGTCGTCAGTGGTCTCCACTCTCCTTCGTCTCGCCGGCGTTTCCCCAAGCAGTGCAATCTTATCAGTCATCAGAGTACATCATGAATTAAATACAATACAAATTATTATCATAACTATAGGCCTATGTACTCTGTATTCTGTAATAATCTTGCACTGAGCATTTGTGAATGGAATGAAGTTTTAAAGTCACCTGTATAATATTTTATTACCAATTGAATGAATGATTGATGATGATCATTTTCTGCTTCTTAACGACCCCACCAAGAGATAGGTTATTTGAGGGTCCGTACGATGATAATGAAACGAAAAGTGGAGGTTTTGATATAAAACTCGTGCCTGGTGCGGGACTTGAACCCTTATCGACGTTGACTTCGGCCTCTGAACCGCTGCCTCAGCCGACCGAGCCAGCGGGGCGGCTCTCAACTGCACTGGCCACAATCATCTGTAATAACGACTAAACGTTTTATTTCAAAATGTAATATTATACCAATTTGTAAGTTCTATTATATATCATGACAAATTCACAATTATACGATGTAATGAACACGAATCATTTTGAAATATTGGTAATAAACAAATAAAACTTGAAATTTTCCATCTGTCACCCATTACGCAGTAAATGAATCATTTTAAGAACGGTCGACCGTCTTCTCTATCCATTAGAATGAACGACTTGAACCTTCAGATTTGGCAGGCAACTGCTTGGCGTGTATATTCAGCTTTACATGTCAGAACTCTGCCCAACTTGGGTTTAAAATAACAATTGAATTCTTCATGCATTTTTAACAAGGCTCACCAACTCGGATATTTGCCTAAATTCCTGAAATCCCTTGAAATACTTTGAAATTCTTGTAAGCTGCGTGCAATCTCGATTTTTTTTTGAAATCCCTTAAAATTCCTGGAATCACATTAAAATTGGAATCTTAAATCAGATGGATAAATACACATCAAATTTGCCACATAGTTGTTAACCACTCGATTCTACAGGTAACACTGAAACAGAATGTTGTATCATGTTAATTTTGTACTTTTGTAATTTCGAAGTGTGGGAATTTTGTAATTTTGTGATTCTGAATTGTGTAAATAGTAGTTGTAAGGATTGTGCCTGCTGAAAGAGAACGTTGATGAATACAATCAAGTTGTAAGAATTACAAGAACTGTCAAACAAACAAAAGTCAAACAATTCAACTTGTATGTCTCTATTGGATGGTTGACATATAATCAGGGTTCATTATTAATATTGGTGGAAGGGCCAGGAATCCTTGTTGACAAATAATGGATGAACCCTTACATACTTACATGATCCCCCCCTCCCCCCTCACCGGTATGTAAACCAGGATCTGAGACCTTCATGTATAAAGGTCCCGATTGCGGTTACGGTTGTGAACTGAATTTTATAAAGGTCCTGGTTACGGTCCCGGTTACAAAGCAAATGTTATAAAGGTCCTGGTTTCGGTTAAGGTCTCGAAGTGAGATTAATAACGGTCTCGGTCCCGGTTATGGTTATGATGTATATTTTATAAAGGTCTCGGTTACGGTTACGGTTATGAACTGAATTTCATAAAGGTCCCGGTTACGGTCCCTGTTACGATCAAAATTTATAAAGGTCCTGGTTTCGGTTGAGGTCTCTAAGCTTTTAGCTCAAGTCATTCACCAGAGACGCGCGTACACCGAATGCGTGTCGGGCGTGAGTGACAAAAAGATGCCAAGTAGATGTTTTTTCTCACATTTTTAATTTTTGTTGAAACATATACACACGAGAGATGAAGGTCCCGATCGACCGTCTCTCCTATTCCGCATCACTAGCGAACGGAGGGTTCGTGAATACATCTCTCGTGTCAATACAATTATTATATTATCCTTTTCTCAGGGAAGTCGTTTTGGACTTGGGAATTCCCACAAATTTGTCGTCGGCATGACTTTGACTCGCACTAATCCGACACTAAAATCTTGAGAGGTACTTTCTTATACTGGCTCTCGACTACCCCCCCCCCCCTCCCCTTTCACCACTCATCGAAGGTTCGGCCTCAACAACCTTGAAATATAAGAGTTTGTGTTTGAGGGGCTGAAAGTTGAAAAACAAGTTGTATTTCCTTTTCTTCAGACTAAGTGTATGTGATGAGACAACCGTTTCAAGCCCTTTTTGGGCCCTTTTTGAGACCCCAATAACCGATATAATAAAAGTTGCTGGTTGTGGTTGTGTTTGTCATCAACTCAACATAAAGGTTATCGGTTGCGGTTGCGGTTGTGCCCCGAAAATAATAACGGTTGTGGTTGTGGTTGTGGTTGTAACACACTAATAATAAAGGTTGTGGTTACGGTTGCGGTTGCCCGAAAAATACGGGTTTTTAACGGTTTCGGTTTCGGTTACGGTCTCAGTCCCTGATGTAAACATAAATGTGGTAAGTCGCCATTAGTTGCACCATGTCCGAACCGAACCGACCCTACATTGTCATTAGACTCACGTCGGAGTTCATAAGTTGAGATGATTATTATAAACCATGAACGTGGGTGGAGGTGCCGTGATTTTCTGTTCATTCATTGTCATTTCGTCTGTGTAGATGATAATTAGTATTTTCGAGATTTTAATTGTGATATTATAGATCTGTCATGATTACTCAGGATATTTGTTGAGTCGTCTTCACGTCTCCACTTCATTTGTCCGCTCTTATTTCATCCTATACGCTTCAACCATCTACCACATGGAATGCAGTGTTTGGAGAAGAATAAATTAAAAAGGCATTACAGAAAAATATTTGTTGTGAAATTCTTTCCATAGTTTGGAGGTATTCTTCAGTTGATATCATGTTTTTTTTGTTCGTGTTCATTATCATTTGATTTTTTCTGATTTTTCCTCTTGGCCTGTTGTTTCATACATATTCATTATATTAACGAACCGTGAATGAAGAAAGATAATTTACTTTTTGAGGTTAATATTTATATAACCAGGAAAACGCCATATATGCGTTGTTAGACGAGCGAATAGTAATAGTATGGGTACAAATGGGTGAAAACTGCTTCGATTGGTACTAATTTAGCACATTTTATGTTTTTTATTCAAAATGGCTGACCCGATCAAGCCAAATTTTTTTAGAAATGTGTATCAAAATATAATTCAACTTCACGCAAAATTTCATTTTTTGGGAATATATATATATATATATATATATATATATATATATATATATATATATATATATATATATATATATATATATATATTTTACGCTATGTTATTCTAATGGGTATTTTTGAAAATTCTAAATTTCATAAAAACAAAAGTTACCACCCGATAATGCCACAAAACACAAAACTATACAGATCTAAGTTAGATGAGGATCCATATTGAAAAAAAAGTTTGAAGTTGATAGCTGTAGCCGTTTGACCTGTGGAGAACCGACAAAAAAACATGAAAAAAAAAAAACATAAAAACGAACACCAATTTTCTTCAGTATGTCAAATTGAATCCTCACTAATGCTCGTCCAATAAGTGATCTATTTTTTTTCACTCGGAAGCCAATATGAAGCTTAACACACCAAGGAAATAGGCACTATGCTCGAAATATTGCCAAGGAAGCTGCAGTCAAGTTTGGCGTGAGTTCGAGTCCCTTATATGTCATATGTGCTCATACATATCAATAATCGCTCATTTTCACCCACGAATCATCTAGCTACTTTGGTTAGACTTGCTTCATGGCCCGTTTTACAAATAATAATTTTGTTGATTACGGTAAGCGATTATAGGATTAGCGTGTTATTACCCTTGGTCACCAATATTATTTTTGTACTGCAGTTGATCAATTAGACGAGCTTTAGCGAGGATTCAATTTGACATACTGAAAAAAATTGGTGTTCGTTTTTATGTTTTTTTTTTCTTATGTTTTTTTGTCGGTTCTCCACAGGTCAAACGGCTACAGCTATCAACTTCAAACTTATTTAACTATGGTTCCTCATTTAATTTAGATCTGTATAGTTTTGTGGCATCATCGGGGGGTAACTTTTTTTTTATGAATTTTAGAAATTTCAAAATACCCATTAGAATAACATGGCGGAAAAAAGGACATATTTTTATATTCCAAAATGATGAAATTTCGCATGAAGTTGAATTACATTTTGAAACAGATTTCTAAATATTTTCAGCTTGATCGGGTCAACCATTTTGAAGAAAAAAACATAAAATGTGCTAAATTGGTACCACTCAAAGCAGTGTTTACCCATTTAAACCCATACTATTACTATTCGCTCGGCTAACAACGCATATATGGCGTTTCCCTAGTTAGCTTAATTAACACATTTTTATTATTGGTAATATGGGCCCTAAGCCAACAATAATTATAGTCTCGTCAATGGGACTTCATCATTTCATCTTATGCATTTCAATCCTTTGCACAGTAGATTGACAGTTGGTCTTGTAAGTTCATATTGGTAGGCTTATCGATCCAGGTCGATCGTTCAGTATCATTATCACATATCCAGTTCAAAATGATGAAATATGTCAATTATTGTATGATGAAAATCTTCTGTTGCCGTGAATATGTTTCTTCTCTAACCCTATGTGAAGGTGTTACAGAATTGCATGGGGTGGTCACATTGTGAAAGTAGTAGGATCTACTTTTAAATCTACTTTCTCATTGGTGACTTTTTGTGAAACAATAAATTTTAGGCGAGTCTTACAAGCTGACAATAATAACAAACGATCAAATGTTAAATGTTTGGTTTGTCTTTGTTTCTAATCTTTTGTGTTTGTTTGTTTTGATTTCAGTCCTCTCAGGTGAGAGCTGCGCCGAGGTGCCTGTAGAGTCAATAAAAGCGCTGCAGGAGATGTTCGGATTACCGTTGGCATCGCAACCACTAATATTGGTCATTTTGAGAAAAACCAAACTTGATGTTAAAGAATCAGCCAACGAAATCATGAGTGGTGCGTATCACAATAATTCAGTTCAACCGTTGAGGCGGGAAAAATATCTAAACATTAGTATTCTACGTCATCTTTTTGAATTCATTCTATGATAAGAAATGTAGATTATATTTTGAAATATGTCAACTTGTTTTGAAAGTTGTTCATAGTGATTAGTAAATTGCTATAAGTTTGTCTATGGAGAGTCTCTCATGATGCTTTTAAATTTTAATGTTGTGAAATAATTTCAAATGAATGAAATCGCATTTCAAGTAAAATCGAGATTTTCAAGCAAGACACAAGATCACCAAGAAGGCAGAACACGAGAAGACAGAAACAAGGAACAAGACAATCATAATACATAATTTCAGAAGATTTATGAGAAGAAATAGTAATAAACGAATCAGTCAAGAATAATTCGATTAAAATTGGTTATATTCATTCAAAACGAAAGTAAATCACGTAATTTGAATTGTATGCAAAATAATTAACAGCCATTCATATTCATTTGAAACATTTATTTCGTCGTGGAATTGAAATCGGTGACATTCATTCAAGCCCAGAACAATCATTCAATTATTAATAGCAATTCATATCTTCGTAAAACGATCAAAACCGAAGAAAGAAGAGATCATCGTTTACAATAACATAGTACCCCGTCAAGACAAAACATTAATTCTGCACTTTAATTTATATTCTACTCGAATGAATTCATTTTAATTAAGAAAATATATACGATTTAACTGAATCAAAACTTGACTTGTTTGTGGGTTCAATGAGAGCTATTTGAGTGTTTGAAGCTATTTGACATGAAATAAACAGAATTACGACTACTATTTCCATCGCGTGGATGTGAGCCAAGAGTAACAAAGTTCTGAGACTGTCATCTAACCATGGACTATGGTCGGAGCAGGCATTAAGTGCTTTGAGGGCAACACGCAGTCTATGAACTGCCATGTTTATGACATGTCCACATCGTAACAGTTTCAAGACACTTCAAACACCGACCCAAACAAAGAAATCTCTTTGTCTTTGTAGTCATAATCACTTTTCAAATGATTATGGAAACTCCAAAAAATACGTACGCCTCCATGCTAGGTATTTTTGTAAGCCATTTACAGAGACATATCGCATCTTATTGTTGTTGTTGCTATTTGAAAGATAATGTGATAGAATCAACTTGATCCACAGTTTTGAATACACTAGGAAAACGCAGAATGTGCGTTGTGAGATGAGCGTAGAAGTATGGAAATCTGGAATTGAAAAATACTCTGTCAGCTCAATCTATACATCTACAGACCTTGAATTACTTCAAACGCTGAAAAACCTTACCTGCAACTTGTTGCTATTTATAGAGCAACCTGTCGCATACACTTTGCATCACATGTTTTGATCCTGATATTTGATGAAATGTATACTTTTATTGCGTTTTCTTCGTTATGTCTCATTCGATTGTTGTACAAATTATTGAAAATGTGTATGATAGTTGTTTTCATATTATTCATGAATTTGAAAGCATTTTAAAAAATTTCGTATTTCAAGTTTTTGCCTCCTGGGTTATTCTTGGGGGATTTTCCAAAATTTCCAATTTTTTTCCGGTAAAACCGTTCAACCAATTTTTCTGAAAAACAATCTCAACCTAGTCTGGTGTGACACCACTATTGAAAAAACATTTTTCAGTCGATTGGTCAATTTTCCTGACCCGTATGCCGCGCACAAAATTTAAAATACATGAATACAAAAAAATGAAAACGAATTCCATCTTTTTTCGGTATGTGTAATGGAAGTCTTCGCTACGCTCATCTAATAACCCTTCCATCGAAAATGAATTTAGAACCCCTTTTCTCTGCATGATGGAATTATAGGCCTACTCACCGACTTCTGAAAATGATGCAACAACAATAAGCGACATGCATTCCTCTGTATATGAACAGAGTATTGGAAATGTACACGATGTGAAAACTCGAATAGCTTCAAATTTAAAACATGCCAAATAACAGATGGTTCTGAAAATATCAGCCAAATTCACTCCAGTCAATTGTCCAGACAATCCCGATTGAATGAATTACTCGTATGAAGTTGTACACGATTCAAACTGAAGATATAAAAAGTGATTATTGAAGAAAGTGAAAAACAATTTTCTCACAACAAGATCCGAGAAGAGACACCGTATTCTCAACAATGTCAGTAATTAAGAGAAGAAAAGATGAAGTAACAACTCATGATACTAATATCACATCGTAAGCAATTATTCTCAACGCCAAATTCAGCCGCGAATGCGTTATATCAAACAAACACACAGATATGCTAATTGCAAATCTTATCCCAGTCGGTAACTCAAACTGAGATAAGTACCATCATTTAGTCATTCCTGTAATGCTCTTTAGTAATACATCAAAGAATTTCCTCATTTACAGTTAGGAAAGTCGAACATTTATTATCCCCCAACGCCCCCCTAATCACCCTTATACGCTGCAAGTCAACACTTTAGATCAAACTTAAGTGTGACATTATTACGGTTTACTCTGGAATTATACATAAAAAGTAAGTACACAGAAAGTAAATAATTGGGAGCCAAATTCTTCGAAAGCCAACAGGTATGTATGGGTACCATTGAGAGTAAATCAAAACTAGATTGTTTATTGTACCGTGGGCGTTATTAGGATGTTCTGCACTCCATTTGGGATTTGTCCAACAATGGCTGTAGCTCTCATAATTGTCGTGACAAATAATATGCGGGTGAAGTTTATTTAACTACTGGCATGTTACACAAATATGTGTAACGCTGGGGATTACATACAAGGTAACATGTCTGTAGAGTGTGCATAATTGCCAAGAAGAAGATGCACCGGACTGAAATAGAAACAACGAAACAACAGCTGTCAAATCTGTGATGCAACCATAGCAGGCTCGCGGGCATCAATATGACGTACTATATGTCATGATTTTGATGACATAGTACCTGATTTAGAAGGCGGTTCTGCTGACGTGGCATTTCCACTACGCAATCCGAGGCAAGGTGCACGTATTTTATAGCTCCTTTCGATCGTGTTATAATCAGTGATACTTAGTGACGTTACGAGATGGCAGAACGAAACTACCAGAAATTAGAAGAAAAAAAAGATGATATTTTGATTTGAATTCAAATTGTATGCCATAATCCAACAAGATGATCATATGTAAGTTCATATGTATATACAACGTAGTTCCAACTGAATCACAACTGTTAATTTGACAACAACTTCAACTACCATACAAGCAGTCGATAGTGAACTATAATCATAAGTGTTCGCGTCTATCTCTTCAAGAGAATCAAGAAAAAGTAGCACATTCTGCTCGATTATGATGACATAATTTACAGCTGAAATGAACATGTTTTAAATCACTAATAGAAAGCATTTCGATGAAAATTACAGCTTTTTCTCAATTCGAAACCAAAGTGCAAACGTTTAAAGACATCTTTTTATTCATTTGTGAAACTAAATAAACCTCATGGATTGTAATCTTCGAAACATTCAGTCATAAAACTAGAAACTGCTGCATCCAATCACTAAAACCAAACAATGACGAAAACCACTTATAATCTTTCTAATGTATTAAAATGGTTAAAAACTAGTTGTGAGTCGCTCGCTATCTTGTTTTATTGCATTAAAAGTGCATCGCGATCGCATCGGACGAGCTAGGCGAGTTGTACCGTTAAAATAGTGCCTAATTGGTTGCTAAAACCGAATGTGGTTATCACTGTTGTAGAAAACAGATAATCGTATCCCGGGACTTGCATTATTATTTTAACTCCATTAATTGAGCCATCAGGTAGCAGTACTCATTCTTTTGGGAGCAAAATACATTCAAAATTGTAATCTTTCCCAATTTACCTTTCTCCGTTTCTTCAAAATTGTAATCTTTTCCAATTTACCTTTCTCCGTTTCATTATTTGATCACATTATTCATGGACTAAGTTTCAGACCACTTTCCGATATTTTTAAACTTAAATAATCGTTACGGTTCACCGAATACTCCTGCATGGATACTCATGTGGGTCGATCGTGCTGTGTTTGAACGAGAGGATGCACCCCGATATCCGCTAACTCGATCTGTTGACAAAACGCTGTAACTACCCTGTACTCATAACACGTTTTTCTTTTGGCATTTCCTTTCTTCCCATTGATATTATTATTATGGTGCTGATAGGCCTACTCACGAGGCTATGTGCAAAGTGCACCAAGTTGTAAATTAACAAAATAATCCAATGAATGCACTTTGTTTTTTATTAGAGCAAGACGCAAAGCGGTGCATCTAATTCCAATAGACATTGACTCGATATGATGAATTAGTTTTATCACTACATAGATATTCGGAACCCACTGGTTATTTGTGGTTGGTTGCGTCGATTCGGTGTCTCGCAGATTTTCTTATTATGTTTTGGATTGTTTGGTTTGTAATTGTTGCAATTCTTGCGTGTTATTATGGCCTTCATGAAATGAGTTACTCGCGATAATCAAGACAGCTCATACTTCTGCTCATCCAGCTCATCCAGCAAAGAAAGTGTTTTATAATGGTTATACCATTACATAAATTACATGTGGTTTGTGCATATTTATTATTATCTGAATGAGACAGTATGGTAATAAATATCTGTTTTAATAACGGAAGATTTGAATAATTATTGTTTATGATATTTTTGTGCAACACCGTGAACATGAAAATACTTGGAATATTACTGTCGTAAAACTGATGTTACAAATATTTGAGAACGATTGAAGAAATAATGAAATATGTGGCAAAGTGGAAAACAGAAGAAGGGTTCAGAAAAAATCTCGACAAAGACTACTAACTTCAGTACAAGAAAAGAAGAAGAATAATAAATCACGTGCAAAACAGCATAAAGCTAAGCTGTTCGGCAATGAATATATATTGACAAATCGAAGAAGAGTTCAAAGGATCATTCAGGAAAAATGGAAAGAATACATTGAACCGATAAAAAAATATATGAATTAAAATCGAGACATGTTAAATATATATAATATTATAATATAAAATTTCTAGGCATGGCAGTATAAAAATATAAAGAGCAATACTGTGTATTTATATACGTATAAAGAATGAAGTAATAAAAAGTGAACGAGACGTAAGAACAAAATATTACATTACTTTATTATTATATTTTCTTTATGACAATATTTCTCCGGCTTGAGGATATATACACTACATATTGATAGCGTTCAGGAGATCAAAATATCTCATCACCATAAAACAATATTTGTTGCTGAAAACAAAAGAGAAAAAGGTATTAAAGCGTGATATTTTTATGACGTCAGGTTGAGGTGTTGCTAACCGACAGACATATTGTTTACGATGACAATTGTTAGACATTAATCTGTGTTTCAAGAATTGCTGGCATGAAAACATTTCTTCGCGGCTCCACGTGCATGCTTCTTGCGAATAGAATCCATATCCGCTCATTCTTAGACAATTCAAATTGATTTGCTGACATTTATTTGCTCAAATTTGAATAATCACCAACCAATTCTCCTCAAGTCCACTTCTTGAGCGAACTGTACGGAAGTAATTGAAGACAGTGGGTATGGCTCCTGACACAAACTTCACCCACCCTACCCTGATCATCACCCTGAACCTATCAAACATTTAGCGGGAGGTAACCCTCCTTCTTTACCGGCTGCTCGAGAAGTAGACGTCAGAACAGTGGGTTTTTAGTACAGTTCGTTTTTGGGACATTTGATGTTCATCGCAAGTAAAAATTAGAATAACTAATTCTGACAAATAGCTATATTCTGAATTTACTAATGCAAAACCATTGAAGTGAATTGATATTGAAATGTTGACAAATTGATTCAACATTTTCTGTCCAGTTTTTTCCGTGTACTGGTGAATTTTTACGTGCATTCCACAAAAATTATTATTATAGAGATTTATTTAAAATCCCATAAAATTGTGTAAAAACTTCTTGTCATTGGAGCCATGATATTATCAAAACGGCAACTGACACATGAAAATTCTGTCTATCTGATGGCATGCGTGTCAGTTTGATCAGGTTGAACTCTGACAAGTTTCACGTGCTTGAAATAATGTCTGTGGAATGCACGTACAAATTCCAATTTTTTATTATTTCACTGGTACACGGAAAAAATTGTAATTTGTAATTAATTTTTCATCGGTTCAATATCAATTCACTTCATTGGTTCTGCATTAGTAAATTCAAAATATAATTATTAGTCAGAATTAGTTATTCTAATTTTTACATGGGATGAACAGCCCAGTCGGATTTCAGGGCAGTAATAATACAGTTTACCCATCCCTTCAGCGCTTTTAAACAATGTTTACACTACATTTTGTCCGTGACATTCGTATGAAATAGCACAAAGTGTTTTCACCTTATACAGCTAGAGTGCAGCGCTTGGAGCGTCAAACTCATTGTGTTCCACACGGAAGGCAGTGGTCAACCATTTCCGAATTAGATGTCAGCTGACTTGGCGACGGAGCAATGTGATACGGCCAAGAACCGTCATGTCCGAATATTCCTCGTCTTGATTGAAGCTGAACCATCTCTCCTGACAGTTATTGCTAATTGTAGAAGTATTTCAGCACATGTGGCGTCGCGACGCTCATACGTGGCACTGATTTTAAATCTATCGTCAAATTGCTCGAGATAGCTGAATGAATCGTATTTATGATACTGTTTGTCCCTTCTTCGGAGAACACCCTGGACGGATGACCAGCAATTGGTTTCAATCTGGAACACAAATTAGATACAAATGCTTGCGAAGAGTTTTCCTTGATTTTCCTGACGCGACGGCTCGTTGGAAGAAGCTACACGTGTGCTATATGTATCGAGGCTGTTGAAGTGTTGCCAACATTGCAAGCTGAAAGACCTTGAAAGCTGCACAAAGTATTTACATCTCGGCACCAAGCTATACTACTATGCAAATCTGCAGCCAACAGGTGGAAATTGAAGAATTGATACATTTGGATGTTTTCCAGCGTAATTTGTTTTACAATCATCGCAACTTGCTATGGAGAAGACTTAGCCTATAAAAGGTAATCACCAAGATTTTTATAAAAAGGAACATCAAGAATTCCTGTGAATCAAGACTCAAGAGTTATTATTTATTTTGAATATTTTTTTTTCTTAAATATCATCAATCTCAAAAATCAGAAGAATCGTGTACGTCTATTTTGATCAGCACCATTTGGTAGCCATCTATATCAAATTTTAATTATGAATAAGCTGATTCCATTATAATTTTTTGCTCAATTAAGATATTATTAATTATTGAAACAACTTTTTACTACTGGAATGGATAAATTACTTGCTTATTTAATACAACGTTCAAGAAAAGAAGATCTCGTTTTTCAAGAAAGTATGTACTGAAGATTTCATCGTCAATACAAAATGAAGAAACAAATCATTACGTGTCAAAGCATTAAAACTTTCTATATTAATAATTTAATTTGTAAAAAGTGATTAAATATAAATAATATCTGACAATCATTGGATTATTAAGTAGAAACAAACACCAAAAGAAACATCAAGCAAATGATTCATGTTGTTTTCAATATTTTATCATCTTCAATGATTGATTTCACATTTGAAATATATTTAATATTATTGAATTATATTACCCTATCTACTTTTCACTTCTGAAAATACAACCAAGCCACTCTTGATCACCGTGTACCACGTGGCGAGAATTGACCCACAGCAGCCCTGAAGTGACCTGACTACATGTCACAGCACTTCAAACAATCTGCGCGCGCACACAGCTTGGTGAGTACTCATCAGCAGAATATTATTCATGACTGTGTTTTTGTCTTGTTCATGCATGAATGTAGCGACCGACGAATCAGAGCATAATACGAATAAGGTTCCATGTTTTCCCCAACGTTCCGGCCTTGAGGACTTTTCACTCAAGATTGTTCGACAAACTATTCACTGAATAAGTTTCGGAAGAGAGTCAACATATTTTTGGAAATATTGAATTTATCAACATTCTATTTCAGTGAAGCCTGGATACTCTAGAATAGAATAATTTGAAAAATAAATCAGGAAAATATTCACGTATATATGCCTATTTGGAAATAGTGATTAACTTATACTCATGGAGAATAATAATTTGGAATTGTTCAGCTCTTTTGATGTAAATATACTATTTTGTTTCGAATGTTCGCATTCAATTCATAAATACACACATACTTTATTATATATAAATACATATATTTCTTATTATCACCGAAATCTTGATATGTTGAATTGTTTGTCTCTCAGTTGAGACTATAATATAAGGATTAATTGATCAGAACGTTTAGAAGTAGCACCTCCTTTGAAAATGTGAGGAAAATATTTCCTTCGATTGCTTCGAATCATTCCAAATTTCCACGGAATTTTGATATAATGATGGTATACATAATTCCAAAGTTTCACATGAATCAAATCAGCCATTTTGATAAAAAAATCATACTGTAATATTCTTGTCATTGATCAAAGCTATTGAGAAACAGGTGTAACCAATTCATATATTTGTGTGTCATTCCGCCGCACATTTCTTCAGAATGACTTTCAGTGCGGCTTGATCGACCACTCCATGTGGCCAGAACAAGTAAGACAATGAGACGAGCTTTAGCGAGGATTCAATTCGACATACTGACAAAAATTGGTGTTCGCGTTTATGTGTTTTTTTTTTATGTTTTTTTGTCGGTTCTCCACAGGTCAAACGACTCCAGCTATCAACTTCAAACTTTGTTTCAATATGGTTCCTCATCTAACTCAGTTATGTGTAGTTTTGTGGCATTATCGAGCAGTAACTTTTTTTTATGAATTTTAGATATTTCAAAAATACCTATTAGAATAACACAGCGGGAAAAAAAAAGAATATTTTTATTTTCGAAAAAAATGAAATTTTGCATGAAGTTGAATTGAATTTTGATACACATTTCTAAAAATGTTCAGCTCGATCGGGTCAGCCATTTTGAAGAAAAACCTAAAATGTACCAAATTGGTACCACTCGAAGCAGTTTTTCCCCATTTTTACCCATACTATTACTATTCGCTCGTCTAACAACGCATATATGGCGTTTTCCTAGTAAACTATAACGTGGGTGGTACGTACATACAATGGATACATGCACAGGTGAAATAGTGGGTGTATGGAAGATAGCAAATACAATATACGTGGAAGTACCCATTAAATACAAAACAATCTAGTTATCCTGAGTAGAAGCCAACCCTATACAGTACATACCGTCAACTCGCAATACCGCACGTCGTAAAGTGCATACATTCATTACCTCCAGTTGGTTTCTAAATAAATATTTTCTATAAATTTACGCCAAAACATAATTTTGATCAAATAGACGTCCTGAAAGCGCGTGATTGACCTTGATAACGATAGAGTTCGCCTCCATCGCCTGCAGGTCCATGTTGATGACAATGCAAAACTAACCAGACTTTTGACCCTGGCTGTATTCTAGAAGTGGGTGAACAGAATTCTTTAAAAATTGGTACAGGGGTCAGTTTCAAGAGTTTTGTCCATTCGAGCATAAGATTGGCAAATAATAAAATACACAATTTCTAAGTAAAACACTTCTTAACATATTAGTTAACATTTGTATCAATTGATTATGGTAGTGGACAACTTGACATTTTTTCTTTTAAAGATAATAATGTGAAATTTTGAATTTGTTTGGAGGGATTTTATTTTTCATATTTTCCTGCTCAGCTTCTAACATCACGGGGTTACTAGACATTTTGAGATGGAAAATAAGAAACACGTGTGCAAAAATTCGTCCATTCCGTTACACTGGAAGAAATGATGAAATAAAAATGGAAAATCATATTTGAACACTTGTTTTTATCTTGAGACCGTATTCAATAATGTGATTGAATATAATATATTATCAAATTTAGTTTCAGTGAATATATTACTTTTTCAGAGACGATTTTTCTTACTGAGGTGTCAAATTCTCCATAATATTGGATATACTCTCACAAATCAGCAGTCAATGGAGGCAAACTTGAATCAAAATTCAAAATCATTGATAAGTACGGATTATACCGCCAGACTGATACATAATAATCCAACATATTATGTAATAATTACGAAATTGAACGAAAATAGTAACGTAACAGAATGGACTAAGCGTAACAGACTGGACAATTAGCTCTAACTGCATTGCAATACATTCGCCTTCTAACCATCTGTTTGATTTTTGGTGTTTACAAGATTGATACAATTTGATCTTAGTTCATTCATACGTTCCACCTTTCTTGAAGCGCATTGCTATCGATGTCAATTTTCTTCAAAAACATGACTTTCACTCCTCTCTCGTAATCCAACATTCCTTGAACGGTCGCGATAGATTTTCGGAATATATGTTTTCGTTTCAAATTTTCAATTTCTCTTTACAAATTATGATATCATGACACATTGCAGTTCTGTCTGTGCTCTTCTTCTTGCGTCCTTCTACTCTTCTGAGCTGATCGCAGTTAATCAGGAGAAATCTGTAACATTGGCGGTGGATGCGGAACATTTTTTGGGGCTTTAGACCTCGCTGCCAACCCGTTTTTTTCGATAAAGCATCTTTTCTTCCCTCCATTTCTTCCTGATTTTATTTTGTTCATATTCTGATAATTCGTTAATGCTTTGTGTATGTCTGTCACTATCTTTCGTCTTCACTTCCGTTAGTTTTTCTCCACCAGCCGTGAATGCTCAAGATATAACCGATATATCTCCTTAGCTGTTAGGGCCACGATATATACAGACAAATAAATAAGCTAGACATTCAAATTACATTAAAACCCCATGAAAAGTGTCCATTCTGTTACAACATGTCCGTTCTGTTACGGTGGAATGTAACGGAATAGACACGTAACGGACAGGACAATCAATTGGATGAACATTTCTACAGAGAAAATGAGTGATTTTTACATAATTTTCAGGTTAGCCCTGCCCTAGTGACAAGACTCTAATTAATAACAGATAAAAACATAATATAATTTCATTATATGATTATGTGATACTTATATTGGTAACAGATAGGACAATTAATTGTTGCATATATCAGAACCACACATACCTTGAGCTAAAACAAAAGCATGACAATGAAGCTGGCAATGAATCTTTGGTTGATTGAATCTAGACACACGCTGCACCTAGTGGTAATACCAGCTTGAAAAAACATATTTTTTCCAGTTAAATTAGCTGTAACAGATTGGACGTAACAGAAAGGACAAAAGTCATGGGACAAGATCCAATAATTTGAAAAAGTGATAAAATATTAACTATAAATTGGTAAAAGTATGGAATATTGTATGCTAGATACTAGAGAAGGTATACGACTCTTGAATTTGTCAATATTTTCACTGATGAATAAAAAAACCTATGCTTTTTTTGGTTTTGTTGAATTGGACAAGCACATTCCAACACATTTCAACACTCTTGCATTTATTTCTAGACAAATGTTGAAAGAAGGTGAGATGTAATCTACCTCGTCAAGGCAAATAATCTGAATGAGTACATTAGCCAAATAATACAAAACAGAATAGACATAGTTTAAAAATAAAAAAATCCTCAAGTCTCGGGACAGCATTCGGACAGAAATGTTGAAACTGACCCACTGTACGTACATGTCACTTGGACTTTAACTCAACTTTTGTCACAAGACTTGTTTTTAAAATATTTATAATATGTAGGCCTATATGTTTAATTCTATTTTTGTAATTTCAATCCAAATTTTGATACACTTTGATATAATAAATATTTGAAAATAAAAAAAATCCACTCTCCAAAAATCCGCTGTGATGTAGGTCTAGTGTTCGTAGCAGTTGAAAAAACATCTCTAATGTTTGTAATAGTTTTTGTCCAGTAGTTCCTGAGAGAAGAGAACATGAGTTCACAATAAAACAGTTCGAGATATCGCAGGTTAAAAGTTTAGACAAATATTCATAATGGCCTCAATTCATCACCAAAATGGAGAACGCAAGTATAGTCTGAAATAATTCCTATATACAAACTATTCGACACACGTGGATACCATTGCTATTGACGTTTTAAGCACACTTCGGAGAAAAACTACGGTCCAAAACTCAAGTCTGGGTCCCCTTCAACTGTTTAAAACGGTTTACGAGAGCCTTTAGTTCACGACCCGCACACACCTGATGCATGACTACAGTCAAGGCGTCTCCAAAGTCGCACTAGGGCAAAAGTTCCCACCAGGGTGATTCCACAGATATACAGTCACAATAATCTGTTCATCCGGAAAGCCACTACGATCGTTTATGCTCTATGTTGACACTGAAAATGTTATACTTCGGGTAACGAAACATGCATCTCGATCACTACCGGAGATGCCTTATCGAGTCTGGTATCGATGTGTTCGTAAAACAATTGACTATAATTGGCCTGAACTATAAGTAAACACTTCATCCTATATGCGCTTGGCTCACAAGCCATGCTCATAGAATTCAGTGATCTCTGTGTGTTGTGGTTGTGCTTGTGGGTACATAGGTGGGCATATAAATAATATTGGTATTCAAGAAGTTCTGATATAAAAATGTAAAAAAACTGAGTTTCGAGATATTTTTTCCGAATGGACTCAATATACAGACCCTGACACAAACAGGAATAGTTCACACAAATGTTTTTTTTTATATTGGGTTTAACGACGCACTGTTATGATAACTGAGATCTATTGGCGTCTGATGGATGATTAATGATATGATGGGATGAAGATTCTTGGGTAATGAGAAGGATAGTGGGAAGGAAGCGGTCATGGCCGACTTATTGTAGGAACCATTAGCCGGCATTAGCGGGCCTAGAGTACAGAGGGAAACCACGAAACACCCCTGTAAAGATGGTCGGCGGCGGGGATCGAACTGGGTTCGGAATTCCCCTCGCCTCCCGGATCACATGAAGCGAGCGCGTTAACCACTGCGCTGCATGTGCCGGTACACAGAAATGTTCCCGTCCAGATTATCTGATGAATAAACTAGGAAAACGCCTTATATGCGTTGTGAGATGAGCTTAGTAGTATGGAAATGTAGAATTAAGAACATTTTGTCAGCTCAATGTACATATACAGGCCATGGATCACTTCAAAGGTTTAAAAACCGCGGCCGTCTGTTTGTATATGGACCTTGGTTTCCAAACAATCAAACCAGTGCCTTCTTCATATACATCACAGATTTTAAACGTTTTAATTCATTGGTGACACTTGTTGCTCATATTTAATAGTTCCTTAATTGCTTTCTTAATTGTTTTATTGATGTGTAAAAAAGTACATTAGGAATGCGTTTTCTTGGTTATTTCACATCCGATTGTTCCATAAATCGCTTAAAATAGGTATGATAGATCTTTCCACACTCAGTATAAATTTGAGAGCTTTTGAAAAAAATAAAATTCCAAGTATTTCTCCCCTGGCCTATTCTTATGGGGAATTTCCATACTTTCCGATTTTTTCCGGAAAATCCGTTGGACCGATTTTTCTGAAAAACAATCCCAACCTATTCTGGTATAACACCAATTTGTAAAAAAAGTTTCGAGTTGATTGAAACTTCTTCCTGACCTGTATGCCGCGTACAAAATTACACACAAAAAAAAAAAAAAAAAAAAAAAAAACATAAAAACCAAGCCCAAAATTTTTCGGTATATGGAATGAAAATCTTCGCTACGCTCATCTAATAAAGTACGGTATGAAATATTTCCTAGATTTCACGATTGAATGAATATGAAATTCGAATGGTATCCCGTGGTAATTACCTCACATTCAATGCACGGAGAAATTCATGGAACTATTTTTTCCAATGAATACGTTTTTGGTTTGTTAATTGACACGTGTTTCTATCTACCAATGCACACTTTCAACTACTGAAAAATGCTGAAATGTTTGACTTGAACAAAATACGTGAACACGGCAATAAGGTTGTGACATTTGATATTCCTTAAAGTTCGTTCTGTAAAGAAGTCAAAATCTGAAGCCACTCAAGAGATTGTTGAACTCTGTGTTGGAAAGTGCAACATTTTAATCGTTGAAGTAATTCAATTGTTGAACCATTTTTTTTTTTTTTTTTTTTTTCAATAACATCGAAACTTGATACAAAATCATTGTTCCCTGGTAAGGCTAAGGATGAGAGTAGGATCGTTTGGACGGGGCACCACAAGGGCGATCTTACCACCCCATTTTATTATTATTTTAAATTAAAGCAATGAACTTTGACACCAGGTCTACGCTGTCTGTGACCACACATCTTCGCCGCAGATAAAAGTCTTCAGTTGTCGAAAGTCCGGAACACAATATAAACTGTTTTTGCGATATATCCGGACACTACCAACATTGGTATTAGGAATAATTCAACCACACGAATGTTGATATCTTTCACTTTGAACTAAGTCTTTCAGGCAATGTTCACTTCTTCCAATGACAGCAGATGCAAAGTTCATCATTAAACAAAGGATAAAAAAAAAGAGTGAAGGCCCTCGATATAACTAGGCCTATCACTCTACTAATTAAAGGTCGTGGCCAATTAGTACTCCATCCAAGCATTCACTTCGAGGACTGTGGGAAACCATGAAAAACCACGTCAGGACGGATCAAATGTTTGTTAGTCTTTAATTATACATTTTTTCTTCCAACTTATATTCTTCTCGTCTGTTATTGTTTTCTTCGTTTCTTGAGACATTGATAGTTGTGATGACATGGATGCAAGGAGAACCAAGTGGCAGTGGAAAGTCTCGATCCCCCATAGCCCTCTCGACATTGACGAGGCCGTGCACAAAAACAATCTGCCAAAGTTCCTGTATTCTTTTGAGTGATTTTCAAACTTTTGGGACCCAAATATCTTGAAAATCCTGGAAATAATGAATGTGCTTACATAAATCTATTCTAAAATACTATATATTGAGACGTTAATATCGAAACCACTTCTCAAAGTCATAAAAACGCTGTGTGATCACTTTATATCAAATTAGCTGAATGTCAGCCATCCTTCTGGCTAGCCCAGATGTCAAAATCTTGTATCGTATGTATTTCACAAAATAACTAAAACTATTACTTTCCTTTACGTTCACTTGTAGTATGGTACTCGAAGATTATGTAGACATCACCCGAAGTAACATTGGCTGACTTTAAATCCTTTAAAACATTATTTATATTAACCATTTTTAATCAATTATTTGTAAAAACTTTGAAACTAAAAATGTAGCCTACTCTCCATTATTAAGGTTGTTCTTCGGGTTGTTCCATGCATTCGATTTCCCCAGAAGGAATGATTGTTGATTAGCTAGCTTGATGCCTGATTACCCCACCAATAGTTATTTCATTTGGGAGTACGAAAATCGATATCGGATATTTCAACAGTTCCATGCCTTATACAACCGGGAACTCACGCCCGACCAAACTCAAGTTTCTCTTTCTAAAACACTGCCTTGACTGACTGAGCCAGACGGGTCGTTTATAAATCAAAATTTAATTATCGTATAAGACCAATCAACCACCATATACCCTTGATGCTTTGTTAAGGTCGTCAAGCTTATACAATTATAACAATCCGAAACAGCGTTACATTAACAGACAATGTAGGAGTCCTAATAGAATACTTAAATCATGCCAAAACTATTTCCGCGATAGTTTCTCAAGGCGCACTCACAGCAACACATGTGTAGGCCTATGTTCATGCACCTTCATGAAACAATTGTTCTACGACAAAATACAAGTGATCGTCCAACCCAGACGTACAGATGCGCATCGCTTTTGATTAGTTGCTATTCTGCAAGCACAAAGTAAAGGCACGATTTAATTGGATGGAAATGGCTCGAAATCATTATAGTTGTTGTTGGTTGTATTATTAAGTGTTTTGGCTGTTGTGTACAGTATGTCTGCCATATCACATTTTTTATGGCAAGTACAGGTAGAATAGTTCTGCGGAAATAAACCGTGAGCTCAAATCATACATCTCATGTCTCGATTGGATTTTGATCCAGCCGTCTATAAATGAGCTACATTTAGGAATTTTTGAATCATTTAGGACCTATTATACGGACAAAAGTCAACATTCAAATTATACAGAGTGGGTTATATAACAGTCTATTCTCTGAATTTTCCGGTTGTATTGTCAGAGTCGCTGAAAAAGGAGTGAAAGTGTGTATAGTAGTCATACTATTTAAAATTCGGGGAAAAAGTACATATATGTACTATATATATATATATATATATATATATATATATATATATATATATATATATATATATATATATATATATATATATATATATATATATATATATATATATATATATATATATATATATATATATATATATATATATATATGTTGTCGATAGGTTTTTCGGTTTTTCCACTTACTTGATATGCTCTACTCTCGCGACGTTTCGGGAAGATTCTCACGGACTCGCAAGAGTCGCTGTGATCGGTTGGAGAGCCCGATGATGGGAAGTATAATCTTCCCGAAACGTCGCGAGAGTAGAGTATATCAAGTAAGTGGAAAAACCGTAAAACCTATCGACAACATATATCAAGTCCACCAAAGTGATAGTCATATATATATATATATATATATATATATATATATATATATATAGGCCTATCCTGAACGTATAAGTATAGCTTGCGTATTGTTTAAGTATACCCCCAAACCAGTCACCTTCACTTCAAATTTACAGTTCCAAAATTAGAAAACCCGTCGCCTATAGGCCTATGATCGATCGAGTCTTGAACTTATTTTCGTTTTAGTAATTTGAAAATTTGAAAGTACACACAATTGTGTAATTTGATAATAAGTGGTTGTGCATTCTTCAATTTGTTCCCTTCAAAAATGTTGAATCTATTCAACAGGAGCGCATAATGACTTGTATATTATATAACCTCATGTGGTAATTTGTGTGCAATGAGCCAAGTACTTTAGTCCAACTCTCTTCCTCTATTATCAGCCTTCAATCACCTCATTGGCTGATCTCTCGACTTCGGCGGATTGACATATCTCGAACGATAGACTTTTGATTCGGCTGCAGCGGTTTCCTCAATCATTACGTCACTTAATTGCTACTCAACTTTAATTATTGCTATAAATTGAACCATATAAACACAAAATACGCGCCTCTTATATTGTATTGTTATAGTAGGCCTACATGTCCACGGCGAAGTACACTGCCATACACATGCAAGTCGTGGGGCCTATAGAGTGCATTCCGAACTTGTAGTACAGTACTTGCCAGTAGAATTATTCGTATCCAGAAGGCCTCAATAACGGAACGCACCCAGTACAATTCGAAAGTAGAAAGATGGACGACATTATTGTTTTCCAATAGAATGTTAGATTATAGAATAACGTGTACAAAAATGTACACGCAAATCAACCTAAAATACATTAAAATTAACTAACATCCATCCAGATGTAGTTTCTCAGCCTTATTGACTTGTCTGTACAAACTGATGGAATCTCGCGTCGTTCATTGGAGGGTGCCATTACGGAGTAGGTTTGGGAAAGCAGCCGTAGTACAGTGCTGTACATTTACCAATCATAGTACCGGTACACTATACACAACTTACAAGTTATAGTAAACATATTAATAAACAAACATACCTACTATATATATATATATATATATATATATATATATATATATATATATATATATATATATATATATATAAATAATATATATATATATATATATATATAAATATATATATATATATATATAAAATTCCTTATATAACATACAGTACTATACACTCACGAGTCACGCACACATATAGAAGTGTACAATACATAATAAGGTTACATTACCAGGCAAACGCTGTACTTGTCTCCTTGATCTGGCAACTAGGGATGAAAATGTGATTTCTTTCCATTTGTTGTCATGACTCGTGATAGTTGCAACGTGGGGATGGGTCAAGTATAGCTGTATCTAGACTAGAAATATTATCAGTTTTGTATGACAATTATATCTCTCTATACCTAGTAGCTGTAGCTTGGTATGCATACCATGATGTCATACAGAATTCGTTCAAGTTATGTAACACATTGTTGTGATAGTAAGCAACAATGTCCGCAAATTATTTTCTCTAATCACAAATTGGTGTTTTCTCAACAAATTCTCTAGTTGCTTAATAACCAACGTGCTATCTCGATATAGGCTTCTTTCAAGTGATACCACACATTGTTTCGATATGTGGGCCACAAAGCCTTCAAATGTATACTTCAATCACATCTACGGTACTGGTACCGTAATACTTCATTCCTTCCCTGACCTTTTTAATGTTCTGCCGATGGAAAGATAGATGGAATGGAATATATGGTCAATGTAGACAGAATGGACGATGGCAGTCTGTTGAAAATAGTCAGGGACAATTCGTAGAAGATCTATTGGCCTCCCAAGTAAGAGATGGAGGGATCTCGCTCAAAACATTCCCTCTGGGAATAAACAGGTTCGAAGCATGGAAAAAAATAAGTCTTTTTCAGTTGCCGTGTTAACTTGACAAACATGCTTCTTTGAAGTGTTGGCATACAATGTTGTAAATGAAATAAGTTGACCACATTGGTCCTCAAATGTCGTCCTCCAAATAGATCTTCAGTACTAGTGTGTTTCTAGTAACCTGAAAAACATGCCAGTGCCACTCCCCGCAGTTTGAAAACTGGCACACATTCAGAAGTGGTATATTCAAGTTGAGGGGAAGCCACCCACAAACATGTATCAAATATTTTATCATTTATTGATGTATCAAGGTTAAAATAGTACCTATATTGTACATTTGAAATTTAAAAAAAATTGAAAATTCCGAGAAAATTTTGGAAAAACTAGTAGAAAAATACATTAATCCGATACATACACGAAAGCCATTAGATAGTTAGCATCTGAATGAAAATTTTCACGTTGGTAGGGTACACCTTCCTCTACCAGCTAAGCTATTTTTCTTCAGCATACCTGAAACCGTTCTGTTACAAATATATAGTTTCGGTTCCTCGATTTACGGAAAAATTTGCGTAGCTTTCCCCGGTCTTGTGTGCCAAACGCATGAAGTTGAAGTGTTTATTTTCAGCTCAGCCCGAAGCTATTTCTTTTACGAACACATCGATACCAAACACGATAGAATGCCTCAAGAAGCAATCAAGTGGTCTACGTAACGTGAGACGCATGTTTTTTTTTCGTAGGGGCTTTCCGGATGAACGTATTGTTGTGAAACTGCTGCACACTATTCAGAGAAGCACCTACTAAAATATGACCGATCCATAATAAACGCTCACAATAATTTAAAAAATAATCACCCTGGTGGGAACTTTTTTCCCTGTGGTGACTGGGGACGTCTTCTAGTGATAGTGTTCGTATCGTGACGTCACAGACGACGTGTCATTACAAATGCTTTGTCCGACAGAAAAGTGTGCACCTCTGTGCCCCAAGGGAGGAAATATTACATTCAGTGAATAATTTATCGACTTTCTTCCAAGATTTTTAATTTTCTCATTTTAAGTCTATATTTTATCAATTTAAAATTCGATCCTGCCCATTGTGCTGGGAAAAATAAAGCATAGTTCTTATTTGAGAAAAAAGGCTCGGAGAAATTTCCCTGATATTGGTTTCATATCAGACAGATGCGTGACTGAGACTGAGACAAGTGGCCGAGTGGTTAATACACTGAACCGTCATTCAGGAGACCGGGGTTCGCTTCCCGCCATGGTCAATCATCCTGGCAGGGGGTTTTCGTGGTTTCCCTCGGTCGTTCAGGTCAATACTGGGATGGTTCCCTAACAACAGGTCACGACCGACCGACTCCTTCCCTCTATCCAAAAACACCTAATAAAATAACTTTTCATCTCATCATTCCATAATCTCATATATTATTCGCCGACGCCAATAGATCGTATAGTCATCAGTAGAGTGCTTCGCTACACCCAATATGAATATTTAATAAATGGAATATAGGCCTATAGAGAATCATAAAATACACAAACGAAGCATTTTTTATCTCAGAATATGACACTGTTCGCTTCGCTCATATACTTCCGAACGTCTAGCATGGGTACAGGAGTGTACATTGTTTCTTATATGCAGATTTACGTGCCTTATGATGCAAGTTCATAGAGCAATAACCTTCAATCATGTTATCACCATACTGAATAGCATTACAGTGACATGTAATATTCATTCAATATAATAATATTATGTCCGATGCTAGATTTGATTCACTTCTTAAAACGGTAGACTTGCAGTTAAGTAATCGGTTTCCCTTTCTGGCGGACGTATGACCCGTGAAACAAGAATACGTTTCAAGAGCGCATCGGAGTCAATTTAACGACATATAAGACTTTTTTCATCTTTTGAGCGGTATGATATGAAGATTTCTAATATGGTATGAACAGAAATAATCTTAATACCATCAAAATAGTGTAACATGATGATAATAAACTTGGATTTCAACGGTTTAACAGCTACAGCCGAAGAGCGCTTTTTAGCTACAGCCTACGAAAATTATGTGATAAAATTGGTTAACTCATACCATCTTGTGGAGGTATTGGAATATCTGTGTTCCCTAACTTATACAATTCGAAACTTATCCCCTAAGAGACGAGATTTCGATTAATCGATTTCCATGCGCTCATAAATCTCAAAACATTAGAGTCAACACAAAGTTCGGAGATTCATTTCCGTCCAAACAAATGATTGGATTTCTCACAATTCTGCAAGTATATATTTACTCTTTACAGTATTTTGAATGAGTTTTAACTTACTATAATATGAACAGTTATTATCTCCTTCAGAGTATGATGGTCCTTTATGGTGCTCCGTCTGAATTCTACCTTGATCCTTATAGCCTCAATTGGGGAAACAGAATGTCAGAAAAAAACGATTTCTAGCGTTATCTTCTCATTTGATGAATTATACTTGCGAATCAATAAGGAAATCCCCATGGCTAGCGCTAGCGGTAGAAACTGAAGTCAGGTTGGGCGTGGGTTCGAGTCCCGCATAATGGGTTTTTGTGAACGTCCATTCACCTATCATCACTTCATCGTTTTATTATTGCTTGCTCATTCGCACCCCCGTACAACCTAGCTGTTGCTGGGGTTGTTAAGCAGCATTATAATAATAATCCAAAAACCAAATATATATATATATATATATATATATATATATATATATATATATATATATATATATATATATATATATATATATATATATATATAAATATATTGAATTTCGAACCTCCGTTAATTTCAAGTAATAATTTCAGATCAAGCATCATAGTCTTTGAAACAACTAATTGACCTTTTTTTATGGAAAATACGAATCAAAACATTTTAATAAACGAATCCGACTGTCCGTCTGGCCAAGGCAGTCAAGCTTTGCTTTGTAAACCGAAGTCAAGTAAAGCATGCATTGAATCCCAATCAGTTTCCTCGAAGTGCTGAATAACCTGAATGTTAGACGTCCTCTGTAGCTCAGTCAACTAGGGCAGCACTTTAGAGACTGAATTCACCGTGGGTCGTAGGTCCGATTACCAGACACGGCATACGTTTCTGTGAATCACGTCATAGCTTCATCATCACCTGCTCATTCGTACCCCCAAATGACCTGTAGCTGTTGGTGGGGTCGTTAAGAGTCCATGGGAGTCGAGTAAGCGGACTATTAGAGTTTTGGTGATCACTTCTGAACGGTGTGAGATATCGGAATTCTGACGGAGAAGGAACGCAGCTGATTTTAATACTTCAAGACTCTACAAGTAATAATCTACAAGTAGGTATTGAAAACAGCTGTGTTTCCTCTTTATATTTCTCATACCGTTCAAAAGTTATCACCAAAACTATGATATTCCGTTAAATCGACTCCCGTGGACTCTTGAACAATCATCCCAACTGGTAGTAGGTCTTTCAATACAAGCAAGCAATAAACATCTTCATCTAACACAACATTGATCCATCTTCCGCTCATCCGCACCTCCAAATACCTAACCGTTAACGCGGTCGTCAAGCGAACAATAATCACCTCTATTGCTGTTCGCATTCTCATATTTCTCAACGATTATCATTAAATTAGCCTCTAACAAGAACACCGCTTGCCTTCCAAAACACACGTGTACGTTTTCAATTGTGGATTATTTATTTGCGTACAATGTTCCCGGGTAATAATATAACACACACACACGCACGCACACACATGCACCTATCCCTGGAGGCACGCCGGCCAACATATTGCACTGGCGATGCATTGTATAATACATGTTATATATGTACGGACGCAATTGACGCATGCATGCGAGCTATGGTAATTCGGGTGTACATTTAATGCTGTCTGGGTGGGCATCAAAACAATTACATGTAATAAAACTTGTATATATGGAGGTGTTGTGGTTGTATGCGTTATTTCAGAATAAGTTATTTGTATGGCTGAAGGGAATATGGTATTTTAGATAAGATACATGAAATATATTACTGTACAGAAAAGGAATTTTAAATGTTGAACAAAATGGGAGAGTAATTCAATATGCGGTATTTTTTTATGGTATTAATTCCATTAATATTAACAGTATTAATTTGGAGGGAGTTGGTGCGGGAACAGGAAGAAATGGAGAATGAAGAGGAGGATGAAACAAGCCTGGCCAGCTTGTTTCCTGGAGATCCGGGGCCCTAGTTCTTTGGTGTGATGTATACCACCCCCTGACCCATCATTCGGAATCTGGGATAGATGATGATTATTATAATTTCTTTCACTTTTCAACATACGGAACTTGAGAAAAATTAATTGTTTTTCTATATGAGAATTATAGGGATCGCCCAAACGGGAGACTTGACATGACGATGTTACCACCCCGAAGAAAATAATCAATTATTTGGTCATTCATTTAATAAACTTCTGATAGTTGACTATTACAAAGAGGGATAACGAGGAATTTGACTTTTTGTGAGGGGGAAATGCCATGTGAAATGTTATTTTCGATCTTCACGTTATCTCTTCCTTATAGAGATGAATATACCATCGATCTTATCAAATATGGATCGGTAATATGTTATATATATATATATATATATATATATACAGGGGCGTCGGAACGTTTTGAAAGTTGGGGAGGGGGGGGGGGGGGGGGGGGGGCAAGCTCAACAATTGCGTCCCGCGGAGGAAGGAAGTATGGGGTGACACATATTCAATAACATTCAAAAGTATTTTTCAGGAGCGAAGAAAAAAAATACTGAAAATACCATGATTGGGGGGGGGGGGGGGGGGGGGGGCGATCTCAGTTTGGAAAAGAAAATGCCATACAAAAACAGTTGTACAAAAGCCAGGGGGGTGGTCATAGCATGTAATTTATTTTTGGTAATTTTTTTTCAGTTTAATCTTCTTTGAAGTTGTGTTAATAATTATTCGAAGAGTTTGTGAACGTAGCTCATTTGGTTCATTTGATTTTAATATTTCAAGATTTGAATGCAACACATATCCATCAAAATGGTGGATTGATAAGCTGGAATATTGCTGGTATTTCCCTATTATGGTGTTTTGAATGCAGCTAACTTTACTATACACTGTGACGTTTTCCCCAAATGAGATTTCCCCAATTTCCTAGATGAAATTCAGATGACAAAAGTTAATTGTTTTGAAGAACTAGAGGTGCCCAACTGATATTTTGCAATCATAGATATTGTATCTGCAGGGTCATTCTGGGTCATTTTAGCGCCACGGGCAAAGACTCAATTGTGAGCCCCAAAACCTGAATGCGCATAGTGAAAGTGAATGTAAGTGAGGAAGGAATCAAGCCCTTCTCCCTTTCTTTTTTTCATCTTTTCAAATTGTGTCTTGCGATACTTTTTTCTTGCCCCCCATTGCCCCCCTTGGCTAAAAGTTGGAGGGGGGCAATGCCCCCCCTGCTCCCCCCCGGTTCCGACGCCAGTGTATATGTATTTATATATATCATCAATATTCCACCCACATCTATAGCTGTTGTTCGGTCTTTGAGCAGGCCACAATAATCAATATAATTTAATAGAGAGTTTATAAGCATGTATACAATATGTTATACAGCTCTAGAGTTAAATCTTGAGATAACGATTAGTGAAAAACGTACTTTTGTCGGAGATATGTTCGTAAATACGAGGAGATCGTTTGCTTCAATATCAGCCACATTTATCGCGGCCATTCCCAGTGTTCGGTTGCCATTGTGTGTTTCATCGGATCGGCAAGAAACATTTCAACGAATTCTTTTTCTCTCTGCTTATTCATAACGAAATATCAGCCTATGAGTTGGCCTCAAGTCTGTGGGCGTAATGCCTATATCACGTGACTAGGGTATAATATAATATGGCCAAGCAATGTGTATTTATGTAAAATGTTTTACGATAGCCGCGCGGTACAATTACAAGTGCATATAGCTGCACTTAACTGCACCGATGCACATGCATTTAAAACATGGCATCAAGAATAGAGAAACTGCATTATTGTATTGTGTTGACTCCGTATAATGTTATTGACTGAAGTGCTAGATTGTTAGCACCGCCATGTGAATTGGAAGCAACAATTGATATATGCAATTGTTTTTATAGTTGCTTGTATAACTTATAACAGAGTCACTGTTGCTATGTGAATTCTATAAATTGCAATTAATTCATAATATTTGTTTTGTTTGTCATCATCTTGGATGAATGTTGAGAAGTTTTGCCAAAAAAACACACCTAAAAATCCAAACCGTTATTATTTGTTGAGGGGAATATTTACCAGAATTTACCAAGACATGTACACAATAGCTTAGTCGGTATTATTCGAAAAAAGTGCTCGTTTAGGAATATTTCAAATTTTTCCACAGAAATGTGTATAAAGGCAAAAAAAATAAGGAATAGGCCTACGATTTTTCGAATTGTACCTAATATACCAACTAACAAAAAACGTACCACTCGCTATTGGAAAAATACAATAGTGATAGAAGAGTCAATTGATCTTTATTTTTCGAAAACGTCAAAATCCTAAAAAAAACGTCTAAAAATCACTTTGTCAAAAAATCGTTGTGGATAGGCATTTAGAAATATCTTCTTTACAAACAGCTGATTGACCGTTTTGGTTGGATGTTCGTTAAGACGAAATTACCAGAACTGATGGATGAAAACCACATTTTCAAAAGATCGATTTGTCCGTTTTGTCTGTTCTCTCGAAAAATCAATTTTCCGAAAGCTCCTATTCACGAAAGGTCGATTTATCGAAATACCGTACCATCGAGTGATCGTTTTGTCGAATGTCGATGCTTTGGTTGCTCGACAATTCGGTTTGTCGTCAGAATGGTTAGACGATCGAGCTTTAGCGAGGATTCAATTTGTCATACTGAAAAAAAATGGTGTTCGTTTTTTTTTTTTTTTTTTTTTTTTTTTTTTTGTTTTTTGTCGGTTCTTTACAGGTCAAACGGCTACATCTATCAACTTTTTTTCAATATGGTTCCTCATCTAACTTAGATCTGTATAGTTTTGTGGGATTATCGGGGAGTAGGCCTAACTTTTTTTTTCATGAATTTAAGAAATTTCAAAAATCCCCATTAGAATAACATGGCGGAAAAGAAAAGAAAATATTTTTATTTTCCGAAAAAATGAAATTTCGCGTGAAGTTGAATTACATTTTGGTACACATTTCTAAAAATTTTCAGCTTGATCGGGTCAGCCATTTTGAAGAAAAAACATAAAATGTACTAAATTGGTACCACTCGAAGCAGTTTTTCCCATTTTTACCAATACTATTACTATCCGCTCGTCTTACAACGCATATATGGCGTTTTCCTAGTAGGCCTATCTAGAACCATTTCTCCAGAGTATTCTGACGGATATGGAGGAGGGTAGAAATGGGCTCGGGCAAGTCTGCTCGGAACCTTCTCAAGACCTTCTCAAGGCCTACAACACAATTCCATATTGCGTACAGATCTCACCATTTATCAAAACTTTCTGATAATAATGTGTATTCCTGTAGAATGTGGGCGAGACAAGACTAGGTGATGCTTCGAGTCTAGGTGATCTCATACTTTTATCCGAGCGACCAGTGCACAGGTGGTACGCGCCGTTTCTCGGAAATAAAAGTATACACAGGTTGATGAATACGTCAGAAGTTCAAAACAGACACAAACTGATACTGAAAAGTCAATTTATTGAATTTCATAAATATAAATTATCATAGTAGAAGATAAATTCTATCGCGAGTTGAAAGATTGTGATCATTAACCTTAATCTGGGTACTACATATTCTCTACATAGTTTATTATCCTATACTTCCTGAACATATTCTCTTCGAATCGTTTATTCATTATTGCAAGTTTTCCCGCGGTTTATCTTCCAGATACGAAGCCAATGTCAGAAGAAACTGTTTTTGCATTGACTTTGTTTAGTTATATGCATATTGTGTTTCTACGACGCATTCTTGAAGGAACTCTGAAACTAAATTTCAATAAATAACTACGATATTTATTTCCTCAATTTTAGAGCAAACCAAAAAATATCAAAAATCTAAATGAATCATTTGCTCTCCAGAGACCATGAGTCATATGACATAGAGAAATAAAACAGAATCGTGTAATGTCTACGTCACGTTTCGGGAAATGAGCCGGGTGTTGAAGGAGACATTTCTGAAATTGAGACGGAATTAGGGAAGTAGCCTAAATATCGTCATTTGTTAAGATCTATTTTCACAATTTTGTTGTCCTTTAAATCCAGTGATGACTGGAATCCATGTTAATAATATATGAGACAATAATTGTTCGCTAAACGTTCTAATAATTGAACGAGCTTTAGCGAGGATTCAATTTGACATACTGAAAAAAATTGGTGTTCGTTTTTATCTTTTTTTTTTTAATGTTTTTTGTCGGTTCTCCACAGGTCAAACGGCTACAGCTATCAACTTCAAACTTTTCCCAGTATGGTTCCTCATCTAACATAGATCTGTGTAGTTTTGTGGTATTATCGGAGGGTAACTTTTTTTTATGAATTTAAGAAATTCCAAAAACACCCATTAGAATATCATAGCGGAAAAAAAAGTTTTATTTTCTCAAAAAAATGAAATTTTGCGTAAAGTTGAATTACATTTTGATACACATTTCTAAATATTTTCAGCTTGATCGGGTCAGTCATTTTGAAGAAAAAAAATAAAATGTGCTAAATTGGTACCACTCGAAGCAGTTTTTAACCATTTTCACCCAAACTATCACTATCTGCTCGTCTTACAACGCATATGGCGTTTTCCTAGTAAATATCATCATTCAAGAAAATCGAACTGCAAGTTTTGTTGTGGGTAGAAGTTTCCACTCACGCCAAATAACTTAATTCACAGTCTATATTTAGTATCAGATATTTGGCAAATCCAGCTCGAAGGAACCCATAACGTCTAATAGCCAGTGGTCTCGCATGCGACGGAATGTCAGCGTATGCAGCTACACGGGCGGAACCGGAAACGGAGCAGCTGCGCTGTGATTGGTTAGCAGAGTTGCAGGAGGGCAGGTCGTGCCTTGGCACCCGTCACACTCGACTCGACTCGACTGAGAATGTGAAATATCAGTATTTTGTCAGCAAGTTTATATACGATAGTTCAACAGAAACTATTATTATTATTACAATAATATAGGATTTATTCCTGTATACCCGGTTTGCCTCGTTAAACGGGGGTTAACGACTGAATGTTGGCTCTACTGTGCTCATTGGACACTATTTCTGTGATGACAACGTGGCAAATACAACGATTACGAATTCGTTATACTTACGTACCGATACTAAATATTATTATATGTTCAGTTTTGAACATTTGTATCCTCTCTATAACGAATTCTTGAGAGGCGATTCTAATTTATATAGGCCTATAATCCAGAAGCGTCGGTATTTGACTATTTGTTCAATTTATTCATTCACGCTATCAAAAAGTAAAGTATGAGATGGCGATAACCTTGATACACAGTTGCTCATCTTGCAGGACCTACTGTGCATATCTACTCGGATACAGCTGAATTCTTTTAGTTTCAAGAACCATTGAATGTCTGTGTATTCATTCTAATTCCATCAATTTGAAATGAAATATTAATTGAGATCAGTACTTTTTTCAGCTAGACATAATGTTTGTGTACGATAGTTATGATAGTTACAGCTCGGCCAACACAACAGGAAGCTAATATAGACTATAATGTATGCCTGAAATCTCATCAAGAAGCCCTTCTGTAATGTAATCATTCATAAATAATATATATATATATATATATATATATATATACAATTGATTTACTTTCCAAAAGTGATTTCATTATTCGTATTGAAAACAATGTATACAACCGTCTTCATTCCAGCAATTTGTTTGACGGTTTAGGTTTGTTTGAAGCGAACTCCATGCACTATGGCGATGGGTGGTCGATATTTTGACAACGTGTCACTGTTTTGGGTGGTCGTCCCAGTCTTACCCCGTGTAACGCTTTGGTGTACGTGAAAAACACACAGTTCCGTCTCTACAGTATAATACATGCCATTAACACAAACCTGGTCGCTACGATGTCTCGTGGCGCCATTCAAACGGTTCGAAACATCCTCTCGCTCATCTGTGGCGATCAGCTGGGACCCACGCTCGAACCTTCACGCATATATCACAACATACAAACAAAGACAAGAGGGAGGGAGAGAGAGAGGGAGGGAGAGAGAGAGAGAGAGAGAGAGAGAGAGAGAGGGGGAGAGAGAGAAAGAGAGAGAAAAATAGAGTATTAAGTTTAGTTCCCGGCTGTGGCACTAAAATAATACTATTACCATTTTCATAGCTCGAGATCGTAAATTATATACACTTTTTGATAGTTTTTTTTTCAAGCTGTATGTATGTATGTATGTATGTATGTGTGTGTATTTATACATATAATATTGTACCAGTTGTGAGATGGCCGGAAGGGCCCGCTGCAAACGAGTGCAAAATTATTGTGTATAACGTAGACCTGAGCGTCCAGTTGCATGTGAACGGGGAATAAGCTCAACATGACGGAGTGTATCAGATTCTAATATCAAAGTATTCTGAAATAACTTTACTAGGAAAACGCCATTTATGCGTTGTTGGACGAGCGGATAGTAATAGTATGGGTATAAATGTGTAAAAACTGCTTCGAGTGGTACCAATTTAGCACATTTTATGTTTTTTCTTCAAAATGGCAGCCCCATCAAGTTGAAAGTTTCCAGAAATGTGTATCAAAATGTAATTCCATTTCACGCAAAATTTCATATTTTTCGAAAATAAAAATATTCTCTTTTTTTCCCGCTGTGTTATTCTAATGGGTATTTTTGAAGTTTCTAAAATTCATAAAAAAAAAGTTACCACCCGATAATGCCACCAAACTATACAGATCTGAGTTAGATAAGGAACCATATTGGAAAAAAGTTTGAAGTTGATAGCTGTAGCTGTTTGACCTGTGGAGAACCGAAAAAAAAAACATTAAAACGAAGGAACACCAATTTTTTTCAGTATGTCAAATTGAATCCTCGCTAAGGCTCGTCTAATTAGAAAGAGACTGACAACGTAGAGCGTAGCCAAATGTGTAAATGAAAGTCTAAAATATTTACAGTTCCAACATTTCGAATTTTGACGGTTCGAATTTTGATTCGGTGATTTTCATCAGACGTGGCCATTTCAATGGAAATATGCTATTTAAATACTTGTATGCGAAAAATGTATTGTATTACGTATTCGAATTGTTTCCATTGTATTTTAATTGTACACATTTTGAGAACAATAAATGAACTACAAATGAAGCACATTCTAAATGTGTTATAATACATAGAGCAATAGAAATAAAATACGTGGTACTTTTGTCGCTCCGACTATATACTCTACACCATGCTCTAACACATTCAATAGAAATGTCGTGCACCCTCTCTCTCTCTCTCTCTCTCTCCATGCAATCAACTGATTCAAGTCAACAAACCACATTAATTTCTTCTCATCTTCACATTTGTTCCGTGCATGTTGATTGATTGTGCGGAATATCAGGTTTTTGGTAACGACTTGGTTCGGTCATGCGATAGTTGCCGTCAACCAAGTTGGCCAACCAAATGGAAGTGGTCGTTCGTGACCGTCGTGTCACTTGTTGCTTTCGTGTCCATCCGCCAACTTGGCTAACTAACGGAACTATTTTATTATATTTGAATATTTAAATTCATTTATATTGAGGTTTGACGACGCACTCTACTGATGACTACGACATATTGGCGTCAGTGAATGATATATGAGATGATGGGTTGAAGGTCATTTTATTAGACGTGTTTCTGGATACTGGGAAGGAGTAGGTCGTGACCATACAGGTGTAAGAGAATTTCTTTACTCCCCAGTTTCTTTACTCCCCAGTAAAAAGACTACATAGTAAGTTTACTCCCCAGTAAAGAAATCACATAATAAGTTAACTCCCCCAGTAAAATGATAATATAATGCTATTACTCCCCTTGTAATACTTGGACTCCCTTGCAACCGTACATTTCATGGGGGAGTAAAATCGTTATATATAATAGAACGACTCCCTAATTTAATAATAATACAGTTTGAGTCGATAACATTGAGTATAGGGTACCCAAAAATATCAGCAGGTATAACAGTACAAAAATTGTATATTTCAAATACAATATCAGATACTCATACCTATGGGGGAGTATCCAAATTATACCTAGCTATAATGCTATTACTCCCCGATCAAAATAGCGTATTTAATTGTATACACATTATATATAGTACCAGTATCATGTTACGTAACACAATATCAGATACTTATACTTGAGGGGGAGTATCCAAATTATACTTAACTATAATGCTATTACTCCCCAACAAAAATAGTGTATTTAATTGTATACACATTATAAATAGTACCAGTATCATGTTACGTAATACAATATTAGATACTTATACTTATGGGGAGTATCCAAATTATACCCAGCTATAATGCTATTACTCCCCAACAAAAATAGCGTATTTAATTGTATACACATTATAAATAGTACCAGTATCATGTTACGTAACACAATATCAGATACTTATACTTATGGGGGAGTATCCAAATTATACCTAGCTATAATGCTATTACTCCCCAACAAAATAGCGTATTTAATTGTATACACATTATAAATAGTACCAGTATCATGTTACGTAATACAATATTAGATACTTATACTTATGGGGGAGTATCCAAATTATACCTAGCTATAATGCTATTACTCCCCAATCAAAATAGCGTATTTAATTGTATACACATTATAAATAGTACCAGTATCATGTTACGTAACACAATATCAGATACTTATAATTGAGGGGGAGTATCCAAATTATACCTAGTTATAATGCTATTACTCCCCAACAAAAATAGTGTATTTGAATGTATACCCAATATGAATTGCACTAGTATCATGTTACGTAATACAATATTAGATACTTATACCTATGGGGGAGTATCCCAATTATACCTAGCTATAATGCTATTACTCCCCAACAAAAATAGTGTATTTAATTATATACACACTATGAATTGTACTAGTATCATGTTACGTAACACAATATCAGATACTTATACCTATGGGGGAGTATCCCAATTATACCTAGCTATAATGCTATTACTCCCCAACCAAAATAACGTATTCAATTGTACACACATTATAAATAGTACCAGTATCATGTTACGTATTTTACACTATTTTTGGTAGGGAGTAGTAGTATTATAGCAAGGTATAATTTGGATACTTCCCCATAACTATAAGTACGAGAGTACCGTAGTGTATTATTGGGCATGATAGTAGTCTTAATACATAATACGTATGCAAAAAATACACTCTTTTGGTTGGGGAGTAAAAGCATTATAGCTAGGTATAATTTGGATACTCCCCCATGAGTATAAGTATCTGATATTGTGTTACGTAACGTGATACTAGTACCATTTATGATTTGTATACAATCAAATACACTATTTTCGTGAGGGAGTAATAGCATTATAGCTAGGTATAATTTGGATACTCCCCCATAAGTATTCATATCTATGTTTTGTGTTATCTAACATGATACTAGTACTATATATCATGTGTATACTTTGAAATGCACTATTTTTGTTGGGGAGTAATAGTATTATATCTAGGTATAATTAGGATACTCCCCCATAACTTTAAGTATTGGAGTAGTGTATTATTGGGCATGATAGTAGTTTTATTACATAATGCGTATGCAAAAAATACACTATTTTTGGTAGGGAGTAATATTATTATAGCTAGGTATAATTTGGATACTCCCCCATAACTATAAGTATATGTGTATTGTGTTACGTAACATGATACTGGTACTATTTTTAATATGTATACAATTAAATACACTATTTTTGGTAGGGAGTAGTAGTATTATAGCTAGGTATAATTTGGATACTCCCCATAACTATAAGTATAAGAGTAGTGTATTATTGGGCATGATAGTAGTTTCATTACATAAAGCGTATGCAAAAAATACACTATTTTTTGTAGGGAGTAATAGTATTATAGCTAGCTATAATTTGGATACTCCCCCATAATTACACGTATATGTGTATTGTGTTACGTAACATGATACTGGTACTATTTTTAATATGTATACAATCAAATACACTATTTTTGTTAGGGAGTAATAGTATTATAGCTAGGTATAATTTGGATACTCCCCCATAACTATACGTATATGTGTATTGTGTTACGTAACATGATACTGGTACTATTTTTAATATGTATACAATTAAATACACTATTTTTGGTAGGGAGTAGTAGTATTATAGCTAGGTATAATTTGGATACTCCCCATAACTATAAGTATAAGAGTAGTGTATTATTGGGCATGATAGTAGTTTCATTACATAAAGCGTATGCAAAAAATACACTATTTTTTGTAGGGAGTAATAGTATTATAGCTAGCTATAATTTGGATACTCCCCCATAATTACACGTTTATGTGTGTTGTGTTATGTAACATGCTGGTACAATTCATAATGTCTATTCAATAAAATTAACTATCTTTGGTAGGGAGTAATAGTATTTTAGCTGGGTATAATTTGGATACTCCCCTATATTTGAAATATTTTTGGGGATTTATGAAACACCCTGTATCTACTCATAATTATCAAGTGAACATTATAACTGCATAATAATACATTATAGTATGTTTATCTGGGGGAGTAATATCAGTATGGGTATAATAGTTTTACTCTCAACATTTTTCTTAACTTGTGAAGTGAGTAATAACATTATAGGGGGAGTAAACTTATTTCATAATGGTTTTACTGGGGGAGTAGTTCTATTATATAATGCTTTTACTGGGGAGTCAACTTTTCGGGGAGTAAAAACATTCTGTTACACCGGTATTGACCTGAACGACAGAAGGAAACCAAGAAAAACAGGATGGTCGGCCATGGCGGGAATCGAACCCTGGTCTCCTGGATGACTGTTCGGCGAGCTAACCATTCGGCCACATGTCTAAGTGAATTGATACGTTTCTGTCGGAAAAGCCTTCTCTATAAATACCACGGCACGTAAATTGAAATGTGTATTAAAAATATCAATTGTAAATATGATGAATTTCTTGTAGAATATGTTTATAATTATTTCATGTTTATAACAATATTATTAGCGGAACGAACATGCTACAAAATTTGCATGTGCATTTCTTTAAAAACCTCAGAAAAACGTACATGAATTCCAGTCTATAGTATTGTATGAGGCGAATTCTTTAGGGACAGTTTTCGATGTGCAGTTTTTTAAATTAAATTAGCATACCTGGTGAATTCATGGAAGAGTTATTCCAACTCTAAGAAATGTATACTTTAAATACAAAACACATTTCAAATTAATTCATGTTCAATTTGTTACACTTTTTCACACGGTAATGAAACGGATGAACTTGATAACAATTACCGACAGTTTCCATCTGTTGAGCATAAGATGACTCTACTCTTACACTTCTCATCCTTTCCACTGATTGATAGTACAACATCTATGGGCCTATCTTCAAACAATACTGATCTGCGTGATCTCATCTCTGTCAGATCATCTTCCAGCTCATCCAACAGTCTCATCTCTTATGATATTCAAATAGGTCTAATAACGCTAACGTGCTGCTCTCCGTAGCTCAGTCAGCTAAGGTTCCGCTTCAGAAACTGATGTTACCTTTGGGCGTGGGTTCTATAGTCCCGCATAATGCCGATCAGTTTGTTTACCCCTCTCAAGCTGCTATGGTTACAAACAACGCCACCTCCTTATAGCATTGCTTGCTTATAAACGACCCCACCAACAGCTAGGTTATACGGGGGTACGAATGAGCACGTGATAATGAAACCATGAAGTAATGATGAGTGAAAGGACATTTACAAAAGCCCAATGCTTCTTCGGAACTAGGACCTATTTCAATTTCTAAAGCGGTGTCGTAGTTGACTGAGCCATGGAGGGTGGCGTCAAGTGACAACAATGCTCGCCGGATTGTGATCTTCAATCACAACTCTAGTGTTAGTTTGTATATCCCCATTTCTCTGGTTGCTATGGTAGCCTGACAAACGTCCATCACACCACATGATAAGGAGACAACAATGTCCCTCAGAAAGTGATCTCGACTCACAATTTCAGTATTCATTTGTTCACTCTCAACTTTTCAACTGCTGTGGTATTGCCTGACCAACATGGTGTCTCCCTTCATTGAAGATAATATCAGAATGGATATTGTAAATACAACCTTCTTCCATTGTTGTTTTACGGTATATTATTACGATCTGAGACCTAATGCTGATATTCACGACGAGTTTTGTGTTTTATGTGAGTTGCCTGCATGTGACGTCACCGCGATGCACTTTACCTGCATGCTAACCTCATGATGTCATAGTACATCAAGCTGTAGGAGCTGTAAAACAAGTGATAAGAGAGGGATAGAGAATGAGAAATATCGGGTGAACATGATAACGTTGCAAGAGTATGAGATAGCAACATTCTGATTCAATATTGATATAACAAGGTATATTTTGAATAGCTATTCATAAGAATATTTGCATACACCCATGCACTCTTAAGGTGGCGAGAGAAAGAGAGAGAGAGAGAGAGAGAGAGAGAGAGAGAGAGAGAGAGAGAGAGAGAAAGAGAGAGAGAGAGAGAAAGAGAGAAAGAGAGAGAGAGAGAGAGAGAGAGAGAGAGAGAAAGAGTGAGAGAGGTTTTCCTATGCTGCTGTAAGATTTAAAACGTATTGAATAGAAGTTGTGTATAGCGTATCGTTATTCGTTACACATGTCATTGTCGTCAAACACACAAAGATGGTTGCTTTTATCAACAATAGGAAGATTTGATTATTGATTCTCATATAAAATAATATTCATCAAGGAAAATATGAGTTTATCGTAATGGACCAGTATTCTTGTCGAGATGGATTGGACAAACAAGAATCTTGATGAGGCTAGAAGAAGTGATCAGAGAACATCTTTTTTGTCGTTTTCTCGAATAATAAAATGTTTCTGACCAACGTCAGAGACAAAATTGAATGAACAATTCATTTAGGCATAATTTCATATAATATGTAACGTATATCTACATATAGGCCTATGTATTCATATATATATATATATATATATATATATATATATATATATATATATATATATATATATATATATATATATATATATATATATATATATATATATATATATATATATATATATATATATATATATATATGGAAAGAGAGAGAGAGAGAGAGAGAGAGAGAGAGAGGAGAGAGAGAAATTCAAGACATTCGAATATTGATGTTACACGTGGTGTGATCCTCGAAAGAAATCAAAGCTAGTATTTGGGTTTTCCCTCCATGTGTGTTGGTAGCCACGTTGTCGAGTCAGGGTGGTGTGAGATCGACTGAGACACCGAGACCCAGCTACTCATAGACTAATCATATCGACAGGGCCGAGGCAACGAAACTTCCCTCGTAAACCTGGTCTGGTAGAAAGGGAGAGAGAAATAGGGTGAATGAGAGAGAGGAAGACATAGATAGAGAGAGAGTGAGAAAGAGAGAAGGAGAGAGCAGTGGAGCAAAACAATTTTGTTGCTTCTTCTTCCAACTTGTACTTAAAATCTTAAGTGGCTTCCCTTTAACCATAATAAAACTTGTAATTTGAGAATGGCATAACCAAGAACAGCACTTAACTTCACAACTACTCCTTCCTCATCCCCTCCCACAACCTCTCTTTCGTGGAACAATCTCGTCAACTATTATGACATTCAAACATACTCCGATCGGTGAACTGTTGGTGGAAGGGCCGGGTTGTTATGCTGTGCTCTCAAATCTCGGGCAAAGTTCATGGCTAAATCCGGCAACATATTATTCCCTCCCGTCTCCATGCCTTTCTAATATGTCGTCCATAGTTGAGTCCGTGGGAGTCTATTTTGCGGAGGATCAGATTGTTGGTGATAACTTTTGAACGGTGTGAGATATCGACATTCTGAAAACAAGGAAACACAGATATTTTGAATGCCTTCAAGTAATGACTATTTAACTGAAATCGCCTGATTGTCAGACGTATACTCTTAAAAATATACATATTTTAACCGTATGCGCTTGACAATTATGCGATGTGATATGAATAGTTGTTATTCACATCGTCTTGAAGATATTTAAAATATCTGTGTTTCCTTGTTTTCAGAAGTTAGATATCTCACTCCGTTCAGAAGACATCACAAACAAGCTGATATTCCGCTAAATTGATTCGCATGGACTGTACTATATCTATCATCCATCACTATTGTATAGGCCTTATAGTAATGGAAAACTTTTCGACCACTGATTCTAAAACCTGGCAAAACTGTTGTACTAATTGTGCACTAAATCGTGGGAACGTTTCAGAATTAGTTCTCAGGGTGAGGGACGTGGGGGGGGGGGTTGAACTGGATTAGGGGGGGGGGGGGGGGGGGCAGGCTCACGGATCTTTGCCACGAGAGGGTTTCTCTCATTTCCTTCAACGATGACCACCAGTCAGTTCTCATTTATCTCCGAATGACAAGGAAAGTGCAATTGTAACTTTAGCACTGGCAAATACACACCTTCGCTATACATCCTATACATATCCGTACGTGTAGGTGCCGGGTATTGTTTTCAAACCGTCGACAAATGCGTGCCATGGTGGAAGTCACATTCGTTCAGAGCTTTGTCGTAGCGAGTCCACAAGTCGTTGTTATTCAGATGTTAGGTATAGCAACACTTATGCCTATATTATAAATTGTTGTTGCATTTGTTTCTTTTTATTCACAAATTATAAAGATTTCATACTATTTTTGTAGGCAGTGTGCTCACAAGACATTGCCTCTCGCGGGTTCCTTGCATCTTCGTCTGTATGCTCAAATTTCGAATTTCATTTTCAAAATATTTGAAATATAATTCAAAATTCAAATAAGTAACAAATATATGTATATATATATATATATATATATATATATATATATATATATATATATATATATATATGAATTATTATTATTTCCGGGATTACCATGTGTGTTATAATTATCAGAAAAACGATTAAAATTATTTTCCCAACGTTTCAACATGTTTGGACATGTTATCATCAGGGAATTATTTAATGAATTGAAGTAAACAATATTAAGAGTATTGTTATGAAAATGAGTACAGAAAACTACCTGAAAAAAAGAAAAAAACAATAAAAACAATAAAAAAACAGTATAAATTCATCTCGTGTCGGTGGCTCAAGGTAGTTTGATTATGGTCTGGCTCCTCGTGACTCTTCTCTCTTCCATCTCTTTCCCCTCTATTCTCTCATAATCTCTCTTTCCCTTGATTCCATTCACATCTCCATCATTATTATGCTCTTTCCCCTCTGAAATATTTTGTATTATCCTCTCCCTTAACACTGTTTTCCAAGTGATGGATAGATTGAGGGTGTCGTCTCTACTATTTAAGCTTGTCGGTTTCTTTTCTATTTCTATTTTCTCTCTTATCAATCTTGATAAGAGGTGATCATTCACCGGGAGCATAGAAGTCTTCTCAAAGTCAATTGCATGTCCCGTTTCTTTCGCATGCTTCCCCAGCGCGTTATTAATTTGCAATCTTTCCACCGCTAATTTGTGTTCTTTGACTCGGACCTCTCCGTCTGGCCTACATATGTTTTGTCACAAGACTTACACGGTACCTCATAGACCCCCTTGTTCCCGAGGAATGTGGCTTCTCTATTTTTCTGTAACAAGGTTTCTAATTTTCTGTCCGTTTGGAAAGAAGTCTTGATGTCATGTTTACGTAATATCCTACTTATTCTATCCGTCACATCTTTCACATAAGGTAGTAATGCTGTCTTCCTCACGTCTCCCCGTTCTTCCTCGCATTCTTCCTCTTCTAGTTTCTTTCCCATTCTATTTTCATTAGGCGTTCGATATATTTCTCTATTTATCATGTTCCTTGAATAACCGTTCCATTGGAGTGATGTACGCAATAAATTTAAAGGTGTTTTAAAGGAGTGTTAAAGGAGAGGATGATACAAAATATTTCAGAGGGGAAAGAGCATGATAATGATGGAGATGTGAATGGAATCAAGGGAAAGAGAGATGATAAGAGAATAGAGGGGAAAGAGATGGAAGAGAGAAGAGTCACGAGGAGCCAGACCATAATCAAACCACCTTGAGCCACCGACACGAGATGAATTTATACTGTTTTTCTATTGTTTTTATTGTTTTCTTCTTTTTTTCAGGTAGTTTTCTGTTCTCATTTTCATAACAATACTCTCAATATTTTTTACTTCAATTCATTAAATAATCCCCGGATGATAACATGTCAAAACATGTTGAAACGTTGGGAAAATAATTTTAATCGTTTTTCTAATTAGATGAGCGTAGCGAAGATTTTCACTCAAGTCTTACGGAGCTTTGTCTGTGCGTTTTTTTTTTTTTTTTTTTTTGTTTGTTTGTAAACACTGCACAGGTCGCAGGGTTTGACCGATCGACATGAAACTTTTTTTTTTATATGCAAACTTATCCAACTTAGAACTGTATAGTTTTGAGGTCTAATCGGTTGGACCAATTTTGAGAAACATCATTTAGAAGTTTCTAAAAACCCCATAAGATTTGGCTGAGCGGAAAAAATGAGAAATACAATCTCTCCAATATGATTCAAATTTTCCACAAATGTGAACACAAGAATAATATACATGATTAAAAATTTGGTTTGATATTCGGACCAGCCGTTTTGGAGAAAATAATATAATAAATGTATTTTATTCATCGAAAAGATAGAAATATCAGTTGAAAAATGTTGCATTGCGAAGTCACGGCTTTCTAGATTCATTGACATCGGATGAAGTTCATTTCAAATGATCAAGGTTTGTAGAGTTTTCGATTATACTTTATATAGACATCTCGCTCATCGTACAACGCACATCCTGCGTTTGCCTAGTAATTATAATACACATGGTAATCCCGGAAATAATAATAATTCATATACTATTGACCATGAGAGTTTGAATCATCACATACATATATATATGTATACATATATATATATATATATATATATATATATATATATATATATATATATATATATATATATATATATATATTTAATATTACTCTGCTATTATTTTCATACACTCCATATTTTTACTCTTATTGTTATATTGATTATTGATTATTGTTTACTGTATATTATTATTATCATTATTGCTTATAATTAGTGTTTGTATCAATTGAGAATCAATAATAAAATGATTTGAAATTGAATTGGCACAAAATTGAACGCAGTTTGTATGGATGATCGTAAGCGAACACTCCCATTCTGTCCAAATCGGGTCTTTCGTCCTTTGTTTGTCCGTTCGTTTGTATATTCATTGAATTGTTCATTGATCGAATGTTTTCTCTTTTCGAATTCTACAAGAGCCATTGATTGGATGAGTGTAGCAGATTATTGCATGGAAAACTGAACCAACAGTAAGTTATTTTTGTAAACCAGTGCACCGCGTGATATTGCACAGGATTAACAGGTGTCGTGCGAACAGGGTCAAGCATCGACTTCACTGTTGGTTGATGCTCTACTGTAGACTGTGAACATTATTAGACGAGCTTTAGCGAGGATTCAATTTGATATACTTGATTTTTTTTTCTCTTGTCGGTTCTCCACAGGTCAAACGGCTACAGCTATCAAATTCGACCTTTTTTCAATTGGTTCCTCATCTAACTCAGATCTGTAGAGTTTTGTGGCATCTTCGGGTGGTAACTTTTTTTTTAAGGAATTTTAGAAATTTCAAAAATACCCATTAGAATAACACAGCGGAAAAAAAAGAATATTTTTACTTTCGAAAAAAATAAAAATTTGCGTGAAGTTGGATAACATTTTGATACACATTTCTGGGAATTTTCAGCTTGATCGGGTCAGCCATTTTGAAGAAAAAATATAAAATTTACTAAATTGGTACCACTCGCAGCAGTTTTTACCCATTTCTACCCATTCTATTACTACCCACTCGTCTAACAACGCATATATGGCGTTTTCCTAGTTATTTACGTACAGTCAAAGTGTTTTAGCATATTTCGTGGCCCACCTCATGGCAAACATGAGTCTGATTCGGCCAATGCTTGAATATGCTATAGTTCAGTCTGGGATCTGCATGAAGTTGAACTAATAAAGGCCATATATTCGTTGTTGGACGAGCGAATTGTAATAGTATGGGTGAAAATGGTTAAATACTGCTTCGAGTGGTACCAATTTAGCACATTCTATGTTTTTTCTCCAAAATGGCTGACTCGATCAAGCTGAAATTTTCTAGAAATGTGTATCAAAATGTAATTTAACTTCACCGAGAATTTCATTTTTTTGAAAAAAAAAGTATTTCCTTTTTTTTCCGCTATGTTATTCTAATGGGTATTTTTGAAATTTCTAAAATTCATAAAAAAAAAGTTACCCCCCGATAATGCCACAAAACTATACAGAAGTTTGACGAGGAACCGTATTGAAAAAAAGTTTGGAGTTGATAGCTGTAGCCGTTCGAACTGTGGAGAACCGACAAAAAACATAAAAACGAACACCAATTTTTTTCAGTTTGTAAAATTGAATCCTCGCTAAAGCTCGTCTAATAAATAAGTACACGAGGAGGATTAAGAATGGAGATGGAAAAAGTAGATAGAGAAGTATGTAAATATGGATTCATTCAAAGAACGACGCGGGAATGGAATGAATTGGAAGAAGATATAAAGAATATAAAATATAACGAAGACCAGTGCTTTAAGAAGAAAACTAAGAAAAAATAACGAAGTATAATTTCATTGAGTGTGTTTGACGGTAATTTCATGAGAGTAATCATTACTCACCTGTTTTACGAACAATCTGTAATGAGTAAACAAAAACATATCTTACCAACGTTTAACAGTGCTGGAATTTTGTGCCAACCACATAGGAAATAATGAAATGCTGCTGTGGTAGGTAGCTCTTCTAGTGAATATTCAGCAATCACAATTCTAGTAGTTCGAAACTATAGCTAGACCTGGCACTGGCTCTATCCATCAGCTGAGGGTACTGGTGAACTGTCGCTCAGGAAACCGGGGTTCGTTTCCCGATCTACTCCAAACAAATGGCTTCATTGGGTCACATCAGTTGAATATGAAGTTCTGTGATGATTCTTCGAGGGCAGGCCACGACGCACTCTGTCCGAAAGGCCCAACCTAATAACAATTCATCTCATGTTTTAGTCATCTGATTTTTCATTCACAGTACCCATGCATTATCGGTATAGAAATACTAGGTCGAATACTAGGAAAACGCAGAACATGCGTGTAAGATGAGCAAGATATATATACAAAGTATCATCGAAAACTCTACATACCTTGATCATATAAAATATATTTCATTCGATACCAACGAATCTTGGGAGCCGTGACTCTATCGCTGCAACATTTTTCTGCTATTATTTTTATCTATTCATGAATAAAGAACATGTATCACATTATTTTCTTCGAAACGGCTGTTCTGAATTGCATACAAATGTTTAATCATGCGTATCACTTCCGTGCTTACATTTGAGGAAACTTTGAATTATATTGGTGAGATTTAATTTTTCCATCTCTTCCGCCCAGCCTAATCTTATGGGGTTTTTAGAAACTTTGAGATGATGTTTCACAAAAATGGTCCAACCGATTGGACCCCAAAACTATGCAGTTCTAAGTTGGATGAGTTTGCGTATACAGAAAAGGTTTCATGTCAATCGGTCAAACCCTGCGACCTGTGCAGTGCTTACAAAAAAAAGCTCCGTAAGAGTTGGATCGAAATCTTCGCTAACGCTCATCCAACTAGGAGAATGTGGCATGTGCGTTTTACGATTAGCGATGTAGGACTTTTGAAATGAAATGGGAAGCTATACACACATCTTGATTTTGAAACCAGAAATGTACGGTCTTCCTGTTCTACTAGTCACTTATGACAATTTGTTACGAAACTGCTGATCCGAGTTACGTAAAATGTGGAATAATCTGTATATTATCATGCTCATGCTAGAATTCCATGTACATGTCAATCTGATCAAAGAAAATGGTTTCACCAAATTTTTGCTCATGTGTGATTCTTTTCATTTTTTTCTCAAGTTTCGAATTGTTTTTCCTAAACGTTTTGCTACCGATTGCTCCTGGAAACTATCGACTATCTTTGTTGATGACACTTGCATGCTTATGCCAAATTTCAACCGAATTTTTGCGTGCGTTTGAACCGTGGAACTCGAAAAACAAACATGTTTGTGGTTATCGAGTGGGGTAACATTGCGTCTTCGCCAATTTAGAGTGCGTCGCTAAATCCAGTATGGAATATAAATAGGCCTACGTTCTTTCAGACAAAGATTCGAAACAATGGATCGATCCCGTTCAACCTATTCATCACTGTGGGTTCAATCAGTTACTAATAATAGTATTTATTCGCTGTGAGCACACGCACATAATTGCCAATGACTATACATCAAGTTAACAATAGATGCATAATTCCAGAGACCCTTTTATTACATTCATACTGGAAATGATGGTTTTTTCCATTCGTTTTATTTTCATTTACTGAATAATAATCACTATACATAATATTCCTTCTAAGTGCATTCGAGTATTTTGCATTTTATACGTGGCAATTGAGCTGCAGTTAAAACTTGGCATAGATTGTGTCTCTTGGTAAGACTGTAATGCGATCGAAAGACTCATTACCATTTTGCCAGACGGCATGCCTTCCGTTCGACAGCAATAATTACAACCTCACTTAATGTACGGTCTTTTTACAACACTATGAGTACAAACAATGCTGTAATCTTTGTTACTTATGACGTTACTCAGTAATATGTACGTACATAATATGTTATATATATATATATATATATATATATATATATATATATATATATATATATTTTTATATATATATATATATATATATATATATATATATATATATATATATAAATATATATATATATATATATATATATATATATACAGGGGCGTCGGGACGTTTTGAAAGTTGTGAGGGGGGGGCAAGCTGAACAATTGCGACCCACGGAGGAAGGAAGTATGGGGTGACACATATTCAATAACGTGTATTTTTCAGGACAGAAAAAAAAAATATTAAAATTACCATGACGGAGGGGGGGGGGGGGGGGGGGGGGGAGAAGAACCTCAGTTTGGAAAAGAAAATGCCATATAAAAACAGTTATACAAAGGCCAGCTAACGCTAAGCCTACGACCCGCGGGGGGAAGGACTCTTTCTGGCCCTGCAGGGAATTTTCAAAAACTACCCCTTTTTTGACACGATTTAACGTGTTTTAGATGAGATTTAGATGACAGACTTGATTGTTTTGAAGAGCTAGAGGTACCCAACTGATATTTGCCAATCCTGATTATTATATCTGCAGGGTCGTTCTGGCTCATTTTGGCGCCACCGGCAAGGACTCAATTGTGAGCCCCCAAAACTGTATGCACATAGTGAAAGTGAATGCAAGGAAAGGAGGAACCAAGCCCCACAGGGTCATTTTCGAAAATTCATATTTTTGAATACGATTCTACGGGTTTGGGAATTACGCGAAATTTCTGGAATTCAAAAATTCTTCATTGTGGTAAGGAAGCTAGTTTTGCTGAATGGCTGATCCAAGAAAATAAAACGCTAAATCAATCTATCAATCGATAACAATGCTGTTCGAATAATAACATTTACTCCACCCAATCATGCGTGCATAAGTAAAATATAATATGATTTATGCTTTATCATTGTTAATAGGATGTCACAAATGTGCGCCAATAGCGCCCCTGACATTTGACGCATCTGGCAGTCACGCTCTTTGCCCACCCCTAGAAATGACCCTTATTGGAAGTTTTTCCCATTTCACTTTATTGTCATCGTTACGACTGTTAGAATTTTGGAAATTTAAAAAAATTGTAATAAATAATTTACATCTGGAAGAAGCATATAGTGTTGCTTGTAGATTTCTGCTAACTCATAAACTACGTGCCAGAACTGTCATTTCGAAACGGTATACCAAATTTCTTCATATTACACCTTTTTTAATAGGGTTCAACGTGTTTCAGATGAGATTTAGATGCCAAAATCAATTTTTTTCCAGAACTGAATATGCCCATCTAATTTTCCATGCAATGTGAAATATGAATCTATGTACGATTTTATCAATCTATATACATCTTTCCTCCCTTCTCTTTCTTTTTTTTCTTTCTTTCCTTAGCTCTACCTTCTTTTTTCGTCTTTTCTATTCCTCGTCTTTTCAAATTGTGTCTTGTAAGACCTTTTTTATGCCCCCCCTTGGCCAAAAGTTGAGGGGGGCAATGTACCCCTTGCTCCCCCGGTTCCGACGCCAGTCTCTCTCTCTCTCTCTCTCTCTCTCTCTCTCTCTCTCTCTCTATATATATATATATATATATATATATATATATATATATATATATATATATATATTAGTGATGACACCGGGTACCCGGAGACCGGTCCTGGACCGGTCTTTGAACTGCTCGGTCCCCAATTTGCATAACCGGTCTTTTCATGTTGTTACAATTATATGTTTTTTTTTGCTGATGTATGTCCTAGTTAATCCTATTGCTGATATCTGAATCATAATTCAATTATGTTATCTTAAACCTGTCTGTATCTCGCAGAGTTTATTATTTGTATCAATTCGTCACATTATGCTTCACAGACATGCGTTATTGCAGGGTTTGTGATTTTGGTACTTTCACGTTTTTTGGGGATGACGTAAAGACCGGTCGTATACCCGGTCTTTACAAACGGGTACTCGGTCTCAAATCCCAGGACCGATGTCATCACTAATATATATATATGTATATATATATATATATATATATATATATATATATATATATATATATATATGTCATATATATGTATATATATATATATATATATATATATCCAAATTGATTTATAATTTTCAGATTGAACTTGTAGGATGATGTATCAATTTATAATCTGAAAATTATGAATCAGTTTGAAAATGATACTTGTGAAAGCTTACACACATTAATGTATATATATATATATATAGAGAGAGAGAGAGATATATAGATATATATTACCGAGATGCGTTTCTCAACGTTAAGAAGGCGTAGATATTCGTGTCTCGGCAGCATCTTCGCACCGCTTCACAAACCAGGAAGTTGCCGCCATTGGACTTTTTCCAGGCGATTCCTCGTATATTTTCACATTGATAATTCATCAATATATAAGACTGTATATAAGACTGTGATATTATAGACTGTGGTACAGAGTCCTGGACTCTTACCTAATAAACCACTCATAACAACTTGCTAGGGCTAGCTAGCTCCAAGGTGCCAGAACTTTCATAGGTCAATTCTAAAAAAGCTTCCAACAATGACAATATATTGTAGAAAGTCACGGTCTTATAATAAAGCGACTATATATTTTTAATGATTATATATATATATATATATAAATTCAAAGATCATAATTTACTCATATATATATATATATATATATATATATATATATATATATATATATATATATATATATATAGCGTTTATTTGAATAGGAAAATAAGTTGTTTAGGAATAAATTATATTGATAGCATTCAATTCAGAAGACAAATGGGTCTCAGGATCTAACTCCTGATTTTCAGTTAATTCTATCTGTATTTATCATGAATTACAATAAGGATGGATTAGGGAAAAGGAAGGCTAAATATCAAATGAGTACTCACCAATACAAGGTTAATCCGTTTTAAAGAAATATAATTATCAGAAGTGAGAAATAAGAATACAAAAGATTATGTTCCCGATCACATGGAGAACTGTCGTGTAACAAGATTAAAGGGAGACTGATTTTGGAAACAACTTCGCGATCCTAATATCACATTGAAAGGTCTAAAGGTTAAGTACATAATTTTGGGTGCAACTGTGCCTATGCAGTCACGAGTTTATGAGTTGAATTTACAGATCTAGAGTCCGAACAAATGTTATGTGCGCTATGTTCATAGTAATTAGCAATATTATTGAAGGCAAACAATGATAATTATTCATGTGATCGTGAGTAATATTCTGGTCGATAAGTGAAACAGAATCAATTATTATTTATAATCATTTTAAAGAAATAATACAAAACTAAAAGTGGCGCTTTATTACACCATCCCCCACTTCAAATCATTGGAACATATCCCTACGGATATGTTACAAGGGAAAGACAGAAGTATAATCATAATAGTTCGACAACTTCTGAAATTCACATAATAATTTTGAAGTTATACAATGCAAGATATACTATTAAGTCACAGTAATGAGTATTGTCTATGATATACCCTGTGAACATTATTAAAACTTAATAAGTAGAAGTACAAAGATTACAAGATTTTTATGATTGGTATAAAGAATTGTTCGTTTGAATATTTTTTGTTTGATATATTTTATGTTACATTATATATATATTATACATATTATGTTACGGACGTATGAAGTTTATGTTAATTTCTCGAAGAACATGGTCATTTTAACTAAAATCAAATATCTGAATAATTCACAATTGAAATATACAAAAATCACATCACCGATTGTTGTCAACGTTCGCATTAAATTTAAATAACGGCAAACAGATAATCACAATTGTGATAGCTCTCTAGATTGTTACAAAGTTCGATGAAGATGTAAGTGTAAAACAATAACTAAACTCTGCGCTGATTATTTCGTTTGGTAGACGTACTGATTCGTGTAACACATTCACCGTGACCGCTGCAAGTCCCATTTTGAGTCTGTCGTCGTTCATCGGATGTTTCGATTGATATGACGTCTCATAGGTTGCAGTATTCCTGGTCTGGCAGTGTTGGACATTTGAGAATTGACTGTCGTCCACGTCTCCTTTTGCGTTCAGCTGCAGTAGAGTAGCATTGAGTTCACTCACATCCACAAGGAACTGGCCCAAACTAGAAAGAGATAATTTTCAATAGTTAATGTGTTTCAGGAAATTATGCATAGAAACAATTATTATCATTTATAATTATATAAATGTCAAACTTGTGTGATTTCTGGTATTTCCATGTGACTAACGCTAATTCCATCGTTGAGCAATGAGAGAGATTAGCAACTCTATTTGGTCAGCTGTTCGTTATAGCAGTGATTGACACAGCTTTGTCATTTATACAACATACAATTCGAATACAGAAATTACTTATGAAAAAAATGATCTGACATATATCTAGATATAAAAGTTGACGATAAAGAAAAGAACTTTATTGGAAAAAAACAATTAATAATAATGTTGAAGACAAAATGAAATACTAAATACTACATTGCAACCATTGATTGAATGTCAAAAATCGTGATTCCTTCAGTGTCGCCGATTCCTCGCTTCCTTCCTGAGAGACTGGGCCGAATGGATCCACTTCTCCATCATCCTCTTCTGTGTGGCACTGCGCCCTTGGTGGTAGTGACATTAGTGATGGTACTACTGGATCCTCCAGATGCGTGACGCTCATTTCCAGTTTCCCGTTGGTGGAGGCACGTTTCACCACGTTTTCATCAAAAGTCACAATTGCGACATCACCTTTTGATAAACTTTTTTTTCTTCCATTGTGAGATCCCTAACTATTTTTTTGATACATTGACATGACACACTGACGCTCGGTCTGGTCGTAATTATTATTAATTAATCATCAATAATATATATATATATTTTTTTTTTATCCCTCTATTCATTCACTAATTATTATCATTCATTTATTTATCCATATTTTTTATTATTACTATTATTACAAGGGGAGAGTAATTTATCCCATGACAGTTATTATGTTGAAGTATTTCTCTAGAACTGTCGGTCTCCACTCTTGATTGAAAGAGAGAAATGTCTTATATTTGAAAAATAACCCTTTTTTCTCTTCCCAAGTGTATCAATTAGTTGATAACTGATCGTTTTCAGACGAGCGTGTGTTAATTAATTGTGACAAATTTGTCAACAGCACATGAAGTGTGCATTCGTGGTTATTGTTGGAGTGGATATCAAATTATCTGTAATCAATTAATCATATATTAACATACATATATTTTTATGCAACTCATTCATTTGTCTGTTGCATGTTAGCTAGAGGGATCGCTCGGGGTGAGCTCGGGCATTCCACACTACACTTCTCTTGCCCTAGGATTGCTCTGCTTACTCGTTCCCACAATGTTTTTCGCTCTTTGATTATGTAAATGATCGTTAACAATACTAAGACTGAATATGATAAGTGTAAGGTCGGAGGGTTAAGTTCGTGCCACGGGATTTCGTCCGGTTGAGTTAATCTACTCAACTCCTTATGCCACTCCGGTAGCGAACTCTTTTTTTTTTTATTACTACAATTTATGGTAGAGCCCATAATGGTACCGATGGTACTTGAACAAAATACCTCCTATCATTATAATACATTTATTCACTTTACAAATACTTATGAAACTATTTTACTAAAATTAATAAACTAACGATTGCATCTAACCCAATAGTCACTCATTTCTTGATCTTGACACTTGTGCCAGACAATTTTGACTTCGCATGTCTTTCTAACCTAGATGGTAATGGCCTCAACTCATATCGTCCAGGTGGTACCGCAAGTAATGTATGAAAATTATCCGGGGGAACATCTTGTAGTTCTACATTAGTTTGAAATGGATATTGTATTACAGGATTCAGATGAAGATGTCTGTGTGTCTCTGGAATAGGTATAGTCACCGTTGTCGGGGACGCTATATTTGAGACAGGTGTTTCTGTGACAATATCATATGTATGTCCTGAGGTAGTCGGCTGTGGGTCTGTCGTCTGTGAACTGCATGCTAGTTGATCTATCGTAACGTTAACAGGAGGAATTGGACTATCGTTTTCAAGATTGTTACTGTCAACATCATCTCGGTACGTATAGATATACGAATCTCGGGGGTCAAAAGTCTCCGCTGCAGTCTGCATGTCTACCTCTACTGTTGATGGCGGGTTATTATGTACACTAAGTCCGATCGTGACGTCATCAATGTCTGTCCCAGCATCGTCGTCGGTCATCGTCATGTCATCCCTTATCGAGTCTGGGTCTAGAGTATTGAAGTGTTTTAACCGGTTTGCATGAATATTTTGAGTACGCCTAGAATAGACGTCTCTTATTACAAAGTTCACCGGGCCCAGTTGTTCCATTATCCTGTGCGGCCCGTCCCAATATCGCGCATGTTTACGTGTGACGTCATGTTTTACTACGGGAGTGTAAAGAAATACTAGGTCGCCTAATTTGAAGGTTACAGGTTTCGTGGTCCGATTGTAATACTTTTCTTGTCGATCCATACTTTTCCGTACATTTTCTCTTACCACTGAATAAGCATTACTCAACTTTTGATGTAGTTCAGTTGGGTAATGTTTATCTGTATCCGTCAGTGAGGGTGCAGCTTTTGTAACTATATCAAAAGGCAACTCCATTTCTCTTCCGAATAGCAGGTAATGTGGGTTGTATCCTGTTGTTGTAGATATATTACTACGTAGCGCCATTAGGACAAATGGAACCATAGTGTCCCAATCGTTATTTTCTGTATAATTGGACATGATTGAATGGATGACTCGATGAGTTCGCTCTACAGCTCCGTTCGTTTGACAATGATAAGATGTTGTTTGGAGATGTTTTATCTGCAACATCTTGCACGTCTCATTGAACATGTGACTTGTAAACTGGCTTCCCAGGTCGGTTAAAAGCTGCTCTGGGCATCCAAATTTGGTAATCACCTCTTCCACGAAAGCTTTAGCAACCGACTGGTAGGTCTGATTATGCAAGGGAACTATTACCGGATATTTACTGAAATGATCCACAAATGTCAAAAGATAACGGTTGTTTTTCTTAGTAGGCTTCATCGGTCCTACTAAGTCAATACTGACCCTTTCAAACGGTCTGGTCACCTGGTCAAAACGCTGCAAGGGAGCTTTTGTGGGTGTTGGCGGGTTCTTCCTTTTTTGACAAGAAACACAATATGCACAAAAGTTTTTGATATCATTGTACATCCCTTTCCAATAAAATCTTACTGCAATTATATTCGTTGTCCTTTGGACTCCTGCGTGTCCACTTAGGTGATGATATGCAGTCATAATCTTATTCTTCATTCGCTCCGGTATAACTAGTCTGTCATCCTTATCATCTAATGAGCGAACTTTGTACAGTAACCTCTCGTCGTCTAACGCGAAGTCTGGATTTGTTTTGTTGTCAATTAGTAGGCTGTCAATAATGACTTTCAATATTGGATCTTCAATCTGCATTTTGCGTAACTCTTCTCGGTCGTGTAGCGGTTCAAGGTCCAGCGCACGGTCGTCTATCACTTGTACTTGTATTCTAGACAATGCGTCTGCGTGTGATATCGACTTGCCAGGTCTATGTTCCACATGAAAATCATATCCGGCTAATGTTAATGCCCACCTATTTTGTCTGCACGTCGGTTTTGGCAAAGACATAAGCCATTTAAGACTAGCATGATCACTAACGACTGTGAAACGTCTTCCATACAGGTAACAGTTAAAGAATTTTACGCCAAATAGCACTGCCAACAGTTCCCGTTCGGTTGTACTATAACGAGTTTCAGCGGGTTTAAGTTGTTTACTTGCGTAGCCAACCGCACGATCGTGTCCGTCGATTTTCTGTGATAGTATTGCTCCAATAGCGTATTGACTGCTGTCAGTAGTCAAAATAAACTCTTTATTGAAGTCTGGGTATACAAGTACTGGATCAGTAATTAATGATAACCGTAGCGTTTCGAATGCACTTGTGTGTTGATCGGTCCAATTGTAAGCTACGCCTTTACATGTAAGTTCTGTTAGGCATTTAGCTATTCTTGCGTAATCTGGAATGAAACGACGATAGTATCCTGAGAGTCCTAGGAATCCCCTAAGAGATTTCACATCTGTTGGCATAGGATAGTCTACTATCGCAGAGACTGTTCGTGGATTTGGTCTGACTCCTTGTGACGTAATTAGATGGCCCAGGTACTCCACCTGTGCATGTAGAAAATGACACTTGTCTGGCCTCAATTTCAAGTTGGCCGATTTCAGACGATCCAAAACCGATTTCAACTTGATAATATGTTCATCCACGGTCTTGCTCCAAACGATCAGGTCGTCGAGGTATATTAGTACTGCCGAGCCTGTTAGTCCACTCATCACTCCATCTATTAGACGCTGCCATGTACTTGGGCTGTTACATAACCCAAAAGGTAGTCGACGGTAAGCCCACAATCCTTTGGTTGTACAGAATGCGGTTTTGTCGACATCTTCAGGTGCAACCTCTATGTGATAGTAAGAGCTGTATAGATCGAGCGTCGTGAAATATTGTGCATTAGATAACAAGTCCAGCGTCTCATTAATATTTGGCAAGGGGTAGGCGTCCTTCTGGGTGACGTCATTCAACTGTCGGTAATCCACTACCATCCGATATTCCTGCTTACCTGAAATCGTTTTCTTCGGTATGATTAGAATCGGACTCGCTCAACAACTATTAGACGGCTCGATGATGCCCTTTGCATATTGATCAGCAACCATTTCGTCTACTAGTTGACGTTGACTGTGTGCGATAAGGCGGTCTCCTGATCGGCCTTGCATTTCCTGTCAAAATACGATGTTGAACAGTCGGATGTTTTCCTATTTCGTCGCCTTCAAGAAAGAATAGATCCTTGTAGTCGCCGATGACGTTCTTCACTATCTCCCTGTTATCTGGCGTTAGATGGTCCAACACACACATTTGTTCCAACACTTTTAATCTCTCATCATGAGTCAGCCTGGGGGCTTCATATTGTGATTGTTCACTGTGCCTCCTATTGTATTCGTCAATAGTATTTATAACATTTGACATCTCATCATCAGCACCTAGTGTAGTCCCCGTGTCTTCAACACTTATCACATTATTCTTATCGTGATACTTTTCAACGAATCCAATCGTTGTATTCGCATTTATCTGTAACGGCTGCTTAGAAACATTCATGAGGCGAACCTGTAACTTTAGATCCGGTCTTTCAATTAGAAGGGCCCTTCCACTCGTTAAACCAAGTGTTAAGATTTGCTTTGGTTCAAACAACAAACATTTCTCCTCGGATGACTCATCATTGCTATACAAGAGTTTCTTTTGCGTACGTATGCACACGAATTCACTACGAGGTGGTATTGTTATTGATTCAACAATACATACTGGCACTGTCGTCAATCCACTTGACATCGGTTTACTCGACCCTTGGTTCGAATCCGGAGTGACCCGTTTGATGGGTGTATCAACTGTAACGGTGCTACATCGTCGACTATATAGCGTTGCGTCATAGTTAGTATCTTCACTAGAGACTCTTCCTGGGTCGATAATCTTATCTCCTAGAAATGAAGTAGAGGGGCGGGGCGACGTCTCCTGTTGTGACGGTTGACGTGAAGTCTGATGGTTAGTAGAGTCTGCAGTTTCTATTTTGCCATCAATCCTCCAGTTCATCCGAGTTTGGGTGCTCGCCGTGGTCGTTTCACTACTTTTCTTCACTTCTAGTTCCAAAGTTACCTGTGTACCTTTATCGTTAGGTGGACATGCTTCCTCGTGATGTGTTTTACGCTGTTTCCTCTCAGCCAATGTATAGACAGTAATCTGTAATGACGTATCTTCAAACACTCTCATTATGACTTCTTTAACCTTGCACCACGGAAGTCGATCCAGGCCACAACCAATTCTAGGCAGAGCGAGTTTTTTGACTCCGTGTTCAATGCAATGATTCTTCATATGACGTAATGACGTAGTGAGATCTTCTAAGCTTGGTCGTTCGTGAGAGAACGCTTTTGTAACCAGGTAATAAACAAACCTGTCATTGTCACTTAGTACGGCTAATTCTCCAGTTTTTCTCTTCATCCTTCTCAGCTCTTTAACTCTTTTGAAAATGTGTCGAAACTGAGACGCTATCCCTGTTCCCATGTTGAAGTCTTCGGCCACGCAATGTGCCAATGATACATCTTCATCTGTAGTAAATAAATCGCCCTCTATTTCTACGAGACTGAATGTAGCGGGGTGAGAGAGAGAATTAGTCAGAGACGTGACGTCTTCTATGCGATGCATATCACTATGGTTCAAAGGTCCATATGGTATTCGATTGTTTCCTTCAATAACACAGCGGCTTTTAGCTTCAATGCTGAGGTTGAAGTGTGAAAAAAAATCGAATCCTATGAGACAAAGTCCATTTAAAGGCATCTCATCAGAAGCAACGATGAAAGTGTATCTGTAAATTCTATCACCTAGTTTTATACTTACCTCTGTTTCACCTGCCAGTGGCAATAACGCCCCGGTAACGCCATATAGGTGTCGTCTAGTGTATTTAATCGGGAATTTCCCTTCCTTAGCAATGGTTTTGGGTATGATACTTACGTCAGAGCCTGTGTCAACCAAACATTTTGTATAAACTCCGGGTGAGGTTGTTGATCCACTTCCTTGTAGATACCCCACTATGATAGGCTTCAATATTTGTGCTGACATAATCCTATCTACCGTATTTGATACATTCACCTTCCATTGCCGCGCCCGATCCGAGAAGGGACCTACATCGAGCGAGTCTGGAAATTTTGCCTCGAACCGTTATCCTGAGTCCTGGGTTGGTTATTACCTGACGTGTTACGTGCCTGGGCTTGTTCCTGAAGCTGTTGTCGCCTATCGTCGTAGCTACGGTTTCCATTACTGTAGTTGGAACGTTCACCATTGTTGGAATACCCTCCCCTTGAGTTAGTATTATCCCGGTCATCACGGCTAAAGTTATTGCTGCTTCCTGAATTACCTTGATTGTTATTGTAGTTACCTCTGGGTTGGTTGTTTGGTCCTCGTGCGTCTTGTTGACTGCCATTGTTACGTTTGCGTCGGACGAACAGATCTGGTGTCTGCGTTTCTGGGGTCCTCCCTGGGGCGGACAGACATTGGCGTAATGCCCTTTCCCCCCACATCGGAAACAGGTAGGTACAAAGCCCACTGACTCACTTACCTGGTTATTAACTGCAGGCATTGGACTTCCTCTGGTCGTCGTTGTCTGAGGCGGTCCTACTGCTTGAACAACATGCAATGGTGTCGGAGGGGTAGCAGAGGCGGAGGATAACGAAGCAACTTGCATTGGAGTATAAACATTCTCTTGAAACTGAGCTTGTTGTAGAAAACGAACGCGCATCTTGCTTTTTCTCTGTTCTTCACACTCTTCGGCCAATCTTGATGCCTCGGTAATTGTCGATGGTTTAAACAAGGGTAACATAAGTCCTCCACTGTCTTCTCGCAATCCCTTAACAAAAGTACTGAGAAGCTGACTGTTTACCAGGCTATTTGTTGCTTCTTGCTCGGCTTGACTCATCTGTGCAGTGGTCGCACGTACTCCTGCGAGTTTTAGTCGCGTCAGGTATAACTTGGCCGATTCTCCCGGTCTTTGTACACACTGGTAAAATACTTGTAGTGGATTGGCTGATGGACTGTCACTTTGAAACCAATTTATGAAAGAACTCTTCAATTTCGCCCAGGTTTCTGTGGCTAGTTCTGGATTACTCAACAAATAGTCTATCGCCGCACCTTGTAGACGACTCTTGAATACAATAATTAGCTGGGTAGTAGTCCAATTACCTAATCTGGCGGCCGATTCCAGTGCCTGGATGAATTCCGTAACTTTAACTGTATCGTTATCTGCCGCGAAGTATGGAACTAGAGGAAGAAGTCCTCCGATATTACTACGTTCTACCGCTAACCGCTCTGACGCTACTTCTTCATCAGTTTGACCGTTAAGTGGAGGTAGTCCTAAATTTATATTTGTCATGGTGATGAATGGAAACAAAATTGACATATCACAAGAATAGATGCAGGCTTATAATACACAACTACAAACAAATCACTTAACAAGAGAAAAAATGTAATCCAATCTATTTACTCATGAATTGATCAATACAGAAAGAAATTAAGAATCCGAACCGCTGTCACCACTTATAATAAAGCGACTATATATTTTTAATGATTATATATATATATATATATAAATTCAAAGATCATAATTTACTCATATATATATATATATATATATTTATATATAGCGTTTATTTGAATAGGAAAATAAGTTGTTTAGGAATAAATTATATTGATAGCATTCAATTCAGAAGACAAATGGGTCTCAGGATCTAACTCCTGATTTTCAGTTAATTCTATCTGTATTTATCATGAATTACAATAAGGATGGATTAGGGAAAAGGAAGGCTAAATATCAAATGAGTACTCACCAATACAAGGTTAATCCGTTTTAAAGAAATATAATTATCAGAAGTGAGAAATAAGAATACAAAAGATTATGTTCCCGATCACATGGAGAACTGTCGTGTAACAAGATTAAAGGGAGACTGATTTTGGAAACAACTTCGCGATCCTAATATCACATTGAAAGGTCTAAAGGTTAAGTACATAATTTTGGGTGCAACTGTGCCTATGCAGTCACGAGTTTATGAGTTGAATTTACAGATCTAGAGTCCGAACAAATGTTATGTGCGCTATGTTCATAGTAATTAGCAATATTATTGAAGGCAAACAATGATAATTATTCATGTGATCGTGAGTAATATTCTGGTCGATAAGTGAAACAGAATCAATTATTATTTATAATCATTTTAAAGAAATAATACAAAACTAAAAGTGGCGCTTCATTACAGTCTCTCGGACTGCAATAATTCATCACAATCCGAAGCCCACCTCAAGATCAGGGCAAGGATTTTATGGTAACAACAATGGAAATACACGGAGACTATAGAGATGTTGCCATGACAGGTAACTTGTGTAGTCGATATCAGTCCTGACCTCCTGGAGCTGGCACGACATGTATTAGGTAAGGGTCCAGCATGGCCGCAGAGATCGGAACGAGCATGTCGCTAGCCGGCCAGGAGTAACGTACCTCGGTGAGGTGATAGCTGCGGTAATAGGAACGTGTGCAACTGCGGGCTGTGATGCTATAAGTGACGTCATAGTAGACAGATGTGCCTAGTTGTAGGGGTAGTTTGTTCGGAGACGTGAGTTGGAGGTACATCAACCTCCCCACACATTTGGAATTTGAATAGTCTCTGAAAGTATTAAAATGTATTCGGTGGTGCTACAAATTTGTTTTGCTATGTGCTGCTACTATATTTAGGAAGAAGACGTTTATTCAAAAACTACATGCTGATAAAACCACTTCTGCGTCCGTAGTTACGATGTGTTTGAAGTAACTTATTTATTTTTCCACACAATTTTGAGATGAGCGTAGCGGATACTTCCATATCATTTGGCGAAAGGAATCGGGCGTCGTTTTCATGTATTATTGTTGTGATTTTGTGCATGTCATACACTGGTCAGGTTAGTCGAACAGTCGTCTTAAGACTTGTCCTGCACTCGGGTATTCTACCAGAATAGATTGAAGTGATAGTTTTTGCACGAAGTTGGTTTGACGGTTTTGTTTGGGGGCTGCCATTCAAAACCGTCACCCTGGCTTGAGATTAGAATAACTGAAACATGGTAGCAGCAGAACACGATTCTCTTGCAGCACAATTCAATACAAAACTAGCACATTTCGAAACATCCTGAGAGAATCCAAATTTCAGAAGTAGGGGGGAGGGGATTAATGTGCCTGTGAATCAGGGAAGAGTACTACAGTCGACACACTGAGAGAATAGGATTCGTGCAGCCACCACAAGAAAACTTCATCGATATAGAAAAATGAGATATTTCACAAATACACTCGTTATTGGTTGTTTTTAATGATTATAATGATTGAAAATGAATATATTTAAAATATGAAAATGTATCTTGTGCACTTGAGCGAAAGGAACAGTGAACATACGGGAATGTTTTATGTGTGTTTCATCCTTTTCCTGTCAGATGGTTGGTGGTTCTGTTAACCATACAGGTTCGTGAACAAGCAATGTTTCCATGCGAATCCACTAAGAATGTTTTTTCATGCTACAAGAGTAGGCCATACCTTCAATCGGAATTCATAAATTTGTTTCGCCAAGTTGACCTAAAATAATTCAATAATACGCAATTTCTAGGCCTATTGGATTTTAAAAAATCTAGAGAGCCGCTTTTAGTGTGTAGCATGCTTAGCTGATTTTAGTGTTGTCATGTTGAAAATCATTCAGTGCACCAAAGTGATACCAGGATGCGCCACGGTAGAAGTCCTATTCTCTCAGTGTGACGACTGTAAGTAGTAGGCACAAGCCTAATATAGACTGACTATAGGCAAACGCGCCAGCACATGCGTTGTACCTATGTCTACCAATAACGTAACGGGATAAGCAACATGGCGTAAGTTATATACTTTCAACAATGGACGTCTTCTCACCATGATGGAAGCAAAAAATGTGACGCGCTGAAGTGTACATTTTTGAGATTCGCAATTTCAAATCAAAACGTACGCATTCAGCTCGCATTTCAATGTAAAGTACATATTTGAGTACTTGCATTGTTTCTGTTCTTTCTCGCAGATGTCAAGTAATTAATGCAGTTAACAATTGGTAAATGTGGCAGTATGGCTCTTGACTAGGGGTCCAATGCTTTTACACACGTATTTAAAATGTAGATTGGCTAATTCAAATGAAATGTATTCCAACGTTGCTTAATGCAATTGGAAAGAGCTGGATTCACAGAGTGCATTACACGTATTACTTTTATGATACAATATATAATACTACCAGTAAATTGAGTATGGCGGCATCCCTTTGATTCCCGCATGGTGCGAAAGGAAATGATCAAGTTGCTTATCCCGTTACGTTATTGGTAGTCATAGGTTGTACGATGAGCGAGATGTCTATATCAAGTATGATCGAAAACTCTACACATCTAGATCACATAAAATAGTTTCATTCGGTTATTGTCGAATCTAGGGAGCCGTGACTCTATAATTGCAACATTTTCCTGCTATTACTTTTATTTATTCGATGATTAAAAAACCTTCATTATTACATTATTTTTTTTCAAAACGGCTGGTCCGAACTGCATAACAAAATTAGTAATGTGTATCATTTTTGTGTTTACATTTGAGGAAAATTTAAATCATATTGGAGAGATTTCTTCAAAAAAAATTCACCCAGCCTAATCTTATGTGGTTTTTAGAAATTTTGAGATGATGTATCTCAAAAATGGTCCAACCAATTTGGCCCCAAAACTATACAGTTCTAAGTTGGATTTGGATAAGTTTGCATGTACAAAAAAAGGTTTCATGTCGATCATTCTAACCCTGCTAATTTGCAGCGCTTATGGATGGGAATCTTCGCCAAAACGCTCATCTAATAATTCAATAAGATAGACACTGCGATTTTTCACGATAAAGATGACAAATTGAGTTGTTATTCTCAATCTATCAACTGTGAATGCTTTAATCATATACAAATACTTCAAGAAGGTTTTTCCGTGTTTTTCATTCATTTGCATCAGATGATTATAATATTACGTCGCTGCTTTTCAACTTGAGAATTATATTGTTAGGTCCCATATAATTATACCTTCGATAATATCATATCATATATGATTATTGGTGTGATCGTGGGTGGTTGATTCTTCGTCGAGTTTGACGGAATATTCACTTATTTCAGCAATACAAAATGAATCTAGTTTCTATTTTATACTATTTCTTCCACTTCACACTGACGAAGTACTTCAATATAACACTTTTCTATCTATTAATTGTACGGCGTTTGGTATGAACTTGTACAGCAATTCAAGGTATTGCCGATATTGTATTATTAATTGGTGTTATTGTAGTTTGTGATGTCTGGCTGATCAATTGTTTATTACGTATCGTAAACATTTATAGTGAGGGCCTATGCTGGTGTAAAACCAGTGAGCTAAACCTAAACGCCACCTCGGCCATGCTCCCAGAGTCTCAATTGTTTGTTGGATGAGCGTAAGCGAAGACTCCCATTCGGTCCAAGATATTTCATTCTCTGTTTTATATTTGTTTCTTGAATAATAAGCGCTTATATATATATAATAAAATACGCTTCACAGATACAATGGTCAGTTTGATTGATATGATTTCTTTTGTGAACACGCATGGTTATTCAACTCAGTCATCAGTTTCAAGAAATGGTGAATTAATTCGCTCCACAGAAAGAATGATTCGCTTCAACGACTTGTAACTTCATGCAGACTCATGAAACTCAGATCTGGATAGTTTTTTATTCTATCAGTTTCACCAATTTTCGTGAAAATTTATTTGATGTGAATGGATTTGAATAATTTTCGTATTTTTAATAACAATTGATTCCATGGTTGTAATTTCAAAATGTATCAGACTGACTTATTGAAAATATTATTTGTTCGAGGTGGATCAAAACAGAACCTTGGATGTGTCGATGTTGCCTATACTATAGTTTGCAAACATCGTACGTTAAATGTCTCGAGATTACTGGGTATATGTCTGTGGTTGCGATAGCTATTCTGAAGTAACTATGGGTGCATTTGAACTGTATCATATAACCGTGGACTGAATTATAATGTGCAATATCGAATGTTATCATAACAATGATATTATATTCCATATAATAATGAAAAACTTTTCAATTGTCAATGAACAATTAAACTGAGACTGATAAAAGTTTGTTAGAAGCCTCCATACGTCTACTTCAGCCAGACTGATGCCAAGTCGGACGGGGGTTCGAGTCCCGCCTAATACATGGGAGTTGTGAACATAATTCATTCATCATCGGCTCAATCGTACCCCCAAATAACCTAGCTATTCGTGGGGTCGTTGAGTCAACAATAGTAACTATCAGATGTTTTCCACTTCGTCAGAGGAAATCGAATCTAGCCGTGGAAGGGGTAATAAAACATCATTTCAGAGCCAGTTAAACAACTATTCAAATTCGATTTTACTCGCCAACTTTTATTTTGTCATTTTGTATCCATATTATTCTACATGTGTCTGTTTAATTGCCTCCGCCAAGAGTTTGAAATAATAAAAAGTGGTTACACTTGATGGTATATTCGGTACACTTTGTGTTGTTGAGACGTGCGCTGTAGGTATGCGCACAGGCCATATGCAGTTCTTCTTTGCTAAGCCTTGTGAGATAAAGGCTGCATGGATGTCCATGTCTGAGAACTAAGATGATTGGAGACAGAGAATTAGATGCCATGGTAGATGTATGAAAAAAAAATAATGATGATTTCAATTTCTGTGACTTCATTTTCTTGTTGATCGTTATATACACATATATAGATATATATATATATATATATATATATATATATATATATATATACATATATATGTATATATATATATATATATATATATATATATATATATATATATATATATATATATATATATATACACATATATATATATATATATATATAATATATATATATATACATATATATGTATATATATATATATATATATATATATATATATATATATATATATATATATGTGTGAACGAAGGTTTTCAGGGCCGCTGATGGATGGTAACGAAGTCTTTGCGGTAATCTGCCCTCTTGGAGTGAGATGTGGTCCTAAAAAGGACCTGTGGTCTCGACGTTTCGGAAGTTTTCGATCGCAGGCCAGCAGACCAGTTCAGCAGACCAGTTCAGCAGATCAGACCGACTCCTGAGGATGGAAGTACAAGGACTTCCGAAACGTCGAGACTACAGGTCCTTTTTAGGACCACATCTCACTCCAAGAGGGCAGATTACCGCAAAGACTTCGTTACCATATATATATATGTGTGTATATATAAGATAAGAAGTCGCTTTTCGGAGATTTGCCCTTCATTTAACCAAGTGGTGGCTCTTAAAAATGCGTGGGGTTTCGATTGGCGGCTACCACACCTACGACGACTCCTGAAGAAAGCGGAACATTTCCAGCCGAAACGTCGAAACCCCAGGCTCTTTTTAGAGCCACCAGTTGTTTCAAGGAAGGGCAAATTTATTTCCGGAAAGTGACATTTCATCATCTTTTTCCGGCCTTCAAAGTCTACGCCACAACATATATATAATATATATATATATATATATATATATATATATATATATATATATAAATTATATATATATATATATATATATATAGAGATAGATAGATACAGAGAGAGAGAGAGAGAGAGAGAGAGAGAGAGAGAGAGAGAGAGGGAGGGAGAGAGAGAGAGATTGTAACCATGTGCGGATAAGTGATACCGATCCACACAATGTTAGATGAAGGTACTCCACGTAATCAAACATTTTCAATAGAATGAGTTGGAACGGACATTCGTCACTATTCGGTTTGCTCCAACATGTCGACACCGACCATGTTGAGCTGCTAGTTGCTCTAGCTCGCGACCAAACGCTCGCGATCGAGAGAAGTACTCTTGCAACTTCGATTACTCCTGGTTCTTCAATTGTCATCGTCTCGCATGGCACGCACATGTTTTAACTCAGTCATCACTGACAAATATACCTCAAGACGTGAGTGAAATTGTCCTACGGTGAAAACAATCACGTTTCTGATGTCTGTTCAACTGAGGATAATTGACCATAAACATCAGCGTACTAAAATGAATTGTTTCAAGGGTATAATTTGATAATTATCGGGAAGATGAAAGATACAATTTACAACAATATTCTCATCGCAGTTCTCTCTGTACAATCTTTGTTAACTTTTGAGAATTCCTCATTACATTCATCATTGTGAAATGGTATATGGCCTATGTATAGGAATTAGAAAAACACTCCAGAATTCGAATTTATACATATGGGCCTGTAGGCCTATATGCAGAATACATTTTTCACTCTGTAAAATATGTTGATAACGATACTGGAACCTAGCTTTGCTCAACTGGAATTGTTTCTCGTCTCGAATCGAATGAGTTGCTCTCAGCTGAATACCGGATGAAGGGTCTACTCAAAAATATTTCTCCAACATTTCTTGAAAGCCCTGAGGTCGATCGTTGCTTCTCTCCTTGAAATTCAGTTCTCACCAATTGTCTTCTTTATGCAGCTCAAATTGATTCCATTTGTTGATCAGCTCTATGGTTGATTCGTAACCAAATTATTTCCCAATTTTTCATGCAAATTACTTTTTTTTAGAAGTACAAGTCAAATATCTTTCAACTGTATTTGAATATGATCAGAATAACGCATTACGTACCACTCTTATATCAATCGGGTTTAATTTTTAAAATCCAAAATTCAAATTTTCAAATTTCAAAGATAGAGTAGGCCTACCGATGTGAAGACAGACTCCGCTGTGGATATTTTATGGATTTCCCAAAAGTATTTCAAAGTGTTCGGCTTCACGCAAAAGTAGACATTCCCTTTCTCCTCAGTCTCTACATACAGGCACGAATGAAAAAAAAACACCCGTGTAGGATATTTGAGATAGTTGATGAATTATATAATATCAATTTTTCAATTCATCAGCAGTAGATCTGGGTTATACTTGCTATAAATATTATTTTACTTGTTGGCGGGTTTTAAACAAATATGTCTCAATTACACTGCGAAGTATGTTTTAAAACCTTTCAAAATTGATTCAAACCCTTTCAAAGTTCAAAGTGATCGCCGCTGATTAGTGAATGGTCACCACTGAAGAACTTGCTTCTGTTTCCTAAAAGTGCAGAGGTCGATTCCAAACCTCATCCAATCATCTACAAGAGTAGAAGCTAGGTTCCGATTGACCTCTCTTAGCTCCTATTGCCATGCGTGTCTCGGAGGCGGCTGAGGAGCGTATACTGGAGTCAAGTCGACTCGGTCGTGTGACATCGGTTTGGGTGTCCAACTCTTCCGGAACCCTAACCACATTCCATTGAAAAGTACCCCGAAGCCCATGTCACCCAACCGAGTCTACTGTATTGCGATATACGCTCTTCAGGGCCCCTCTTCGTCTTTCATAGGTATAGTATATACCGAGGGGTGAACAACTAAAAAACAGGTGTATATTTTTAAAAAATAAAAAAATTCACGCGAATCAAAAAAATCAAGCGAATCAGAAAAAATCACGTGAATCAAAAAAAATCACCCGAATCAAGCAAGAATCACGTGAATCAAAAAAATCACACGAATTAAAAAATCACATCAATCAAAAAAAATCACATGAATCAAAAAAATCACATGCATCAAAAAAATCACATGCATCAAAAAAAAATCACCTGAATCAAGCAAGAATCACGCGAATCAAAAAAAATCACGAGAATAAAAAAATCAATAATCAAGTGTACAAATAAGGATTAGTTGTTCACCCCTCGGTATAAACGATAGATTTGATCACTCATTGTAATTCACCCGCGCGTCTAGCTCAGTTAGCCATTGTCATAGAAACTGAAGTCAATCCGGGCTTGGGTTCGAGTCCCGCATAAGTCGTGTGCATCTGTAAACATCAACCAACCATTAAACACTTATTCGTACCCCCAAAATAAGCTATAGTTGTTGGTGAGGTCATTGCGCATACAATCATCAATTGGTTGAAATTATCTAACAATATAAAATGTCCAACTTTATTTTAATTCTAGTTTGAATTAGTGTATATGATTAGTGATGTCGCGCATTCCAGACTACGATACTGTTTTGAACTGGACTGTATTTTGAGATGACACGAAGACATGTTCCTAACTTATAGCAAAACTATTCCAATTTAAATTGTATGACCATAAAAATATTGCAGTCATCTTTTCTTCCTCTCTCGTATTATCTCTCTCTCTCTTTCTCTTTGTGTTCTCTTTTCGGATCAGTTTTAACTTTTAACTACAAAGCTGTTCCATAAAATTTTTATTAGATATCTTTGTGAGTAAGTATTACCCGTGGCTAAACAGTTTTCACATCAGCCGTCGGCCATCTTTGGTAATAAACCACGGCCAGTTAGATGGATGCAGGAACCACCGTACTAGACAGAACTGCATATTAGGTAGTTTTTTTAGTACCGTCGATAACTTGACACCGAGTCAATGTTTCCTGATGCAGGCTTCAATGACAAGGGAGGATCGTCCGGACTGGGCACCATACGAGCGATCTTGATACTTCGAAGGAAATATGAAATAATCGATGATAAATGTTATTGACATCATGCAAGATCGCCCTTGTGGTGCCACACGATGCTACTATCACACACAGCCTCACTACAATTGGGCATCGAGACTCGATGTTATTGAAAAAACAATATGTTTTTGATTTGACAAACCTAACAGAAAACTGATGAGTTCAGGGAAAATGGAAAATTAATAATAATCTCCCCCTCATGACCATATCATTGATCTTTATCGATTCTCTTTATTGATTATGTTAGCGTTATACCTAAAATAACTCTATTTACTTGACAAAAATGAAAGTTCCGAGAATTGGCTTAGTATAAGCCTATTGTGCTGAAATGATCTAACCATAAAAAGCGTCATCACAAACAACTTTTTTCCAATTGCAATTCCAAATCAAAATCCCAAAATCGTGTCATTTTAAGGTGCTATAAATTTAAATCCCATTTAAGTATATTGTGCGGTTATTCTTAAATAAAGTATATGTAATCTCGATTTGGTCAATCATGTTATCGAGGTATATTGGCGTCGATGAATGATATGGGATGATGAGATGGAAGGTTATTTCATTAGGTGGGCAAGGAGTCGGTCATTAAGGAACGGTGACGTCCCAACTGACACGAATCCCAACTGACCTCATTCCAAACTGACCTCATCCTAACTGACTCTTTTCCCAACTGACCTCAATCCGAACTGACCTCTTTCCGAACTGACCTCTTTCCGAACTGACCTCATTCCTAACTGACATCATTCCTAACTGACATCATTTAAAGATAGCTCGTTCGATAGCAGTCCTAACTGACCTCTTTCCGAACTGACCCCTTTCCTAACTGACCTCATTCCTAACTGACCTCTTTCCCATCTGACCTCATTTGAAGATAGCTCGTTCGATAGCAGTCCCAACTGACCTCTTTCCGAACTGACCTCTTTCCTAACTGACCTCATTCCTAACTGACCTCATTCCTAACTGACATCATTTAAAGATAGCCCGTTCGATAGCAGTCCTAAGTGACCTCTTTCCGAACTGACCTCTTTCCGAACTGACCTCATTTGAAACCCCGCCTATAGCTCCTTAGCTCCTCCTATAGCTCCTCCTTCGTTCATGTGTGGCCAATAAGACCCCTGGTAAGCGTCCATATAACAAATGCCGTGTTGAATATGTTAAAACACAATAGACCTATATTTCACAATAGGGACTATAGCATCACCCGTTCGTATAGTGGAGTCTGTGAATGTAAAAACCGTGCAATCGTGACTAAAGCATGAAACTTGCATATTTTACTGATATGACCATAAGGAATCCAAAACTTTATGGCCGCAAGAGATCTAAAATCAATGTGTATACATACACCTTCACCATTTTTTCAGTACTAGGAAAACGCGTTATGTGTTTCCGCGTTGATGGATGAGCGAGTAAGAATAAAATTGTAAAATAATTAAATAAAGCTTCAAAGCTTTAAAGCTTTAAAGAATCGTCAGTTCTATGCTACTTTATCGACTCTGTTCAGGATAAGTGCTTTGCATGAAATGTACTCGTAATATAAAAACCTTGGATTAGAAATAATAAAGTCTCAGTCTTCCAGATGTAGTACTAATTGTTGAACCAATAGAATATGATATTGAATGAAATTTATATTCAAAATTGTTCAAATTGATGTAAAAACGGGACATAATATCTTCTATCGTCAAGACGGCATATCTGATTCAAGTAAAAGTTTGTATTTATATGTATCATTTTTGTGCTCACATTCCGTGAAAATTTGAATCCAACCGGAGATGAATATTATTTAATTTTTCCCACTGTGGGTTATTGTTATGGGGTTTTTCAAAACTTCGAAATCATTTTCCTCAGAAGTGATGTGACCGATTGAGTGAAATTGAGTCTTCGCTTCGCTCATCCAATAAAGTACAATATAAGAGAGATATAATTCATGGGATTATTTGTTGGTTCCCGTGAAACAATTTCCAATCATAATCAACTTTCCATTAATAGACTTGGATATTTCTTATATTTTTCATATAATTATATGTTAATATATATATTTAATCTTTCTATTTTGTACGTTACTGTTTGTGCTGATGGACCGGTATGTATATATATACATATATATATATATTATATATATATATATATATATATATATATATATATATATATATATATATATATATATATATATATATATATATATATATATATATATATACATCAACTATTTCACTTCCCTCTTTTATTTTGTTACTCATACTTACTACTTATAATTTGTTCTGTTAATGTTGTTATGTTATTTTGTTAATTGATTTTTATTCCGCAACAAGGGACGGAAAAAAGGTATTAAATATGCACACAAAATATAGCTCATCCTACAAAGCATATGCTGCGTTTGACTTATTTTATATAAGAATATTATTATCTTGAAAATCAAAACTAATTCTAGTTGTCAGTTTTGTAACACGTTTCGGTACAGAATCACTGCCGAGATTCTCGCGCGTTTACTAGCGGACGTACTACCGCACCCTGTGATTGGTTACGGCGAGGACGACAAGAGGTCTCGCATCAACTTTCTCCAACCAAACCCATTTAGAATTGACGCGGAATTCAAATTCAAACAACATGGAAATCGAAAGTCGAAAATGCATTTTAAAATCGATAATATCGAAGATAATGAATGCTCATTAGTTTACGCACTCATACTAAAAGTGTGGATGTTCATTCGATATTATTATAAGCCAAAGAACTTCTTTATATTCTTTATTTCGCCCTTGTTTTCTTTATAATCATTATTTAAATATTGTCATCCTCTATATTTGTTGGAAAACTTAATTGATCAACTTGAGAATAAAATACAGCATGTATTTGTTGAATACACGTGCGATAAGATACCTGCTATTCAATTATCATGGAATATACACGTAGACCGTCGTTGCATATTATGTGGAATTAGTAATGTAGATTTTATGATATATTTATTATTGTTGCACATGGCTTATGTTGCACAGTGCTAAAGCACTTGCTCCATTCGACAGATGGGAATAGATCGGACTACACCACAGTCGATCTTTAGAGGTTTTTCATGGATTCCTCCTGTATCCTACGCTAATGCTAGAATGGGTCCTACATTATAGGTCACGACCGCATCATTCCCACTTATTACCTAAGATACCATCTTAACCATCTCTCCTCTTACTAGATGTTAATTGCCATTTGAATGCGTCGTTTTATTATACGCAATAAGACCCATATAACTGAATGATAAAATAACAAATATTATTGATACACTTATTGCCAAGACTGCAAACGCATTTAAGAAAGAGTAAAGTGTTCTCTTTGAACGGCCCTAAATATTGGAAAACATTGATTGCATATATATATATATATATATATATATATATATATATATATATATATATATATATATATATATATATATATATATATATATATATATATATATATATATATATTATATTATATGTCTAATTATATCAATATATGGGTGTGTGTACGTATGTAACATGTATATGTATAGGAATGAATGTATAAGTATATGTGTGTATATGTATGTATACACATGATACATGCATTGCGTCTATGTGTATGTACTATGTATACGTATGTATATATATATATATATATATATATATATATATATATATATATATATATATATATATATATCTATAGTATGAATAAAATAACTATCTATCAAAATTTCTTCTCTATTCCACATTTTATTAACAATTCGTTTCGAACAGATTTTAATTGTATATTTTGTATTAATGTATATTTTCTGCACATATATTCAATAGGCCTATATATTATTATTTTGTAGCTCACGTTAAATCATTAAATCAATAAATCACATGACAAATCACAAGCATAGATCATTATTCAATTTGTTCATCAGAAAAAAAATATTAATAAGTAAAGACTAAAATACTCACGTTCCATTTCGACATACTATTTACAGACAGCCCGCACACAAGAGTTCTCTCTTACGCACGCTACTCTTGTTTTCAATTTTGATGTTGGAAATAATATATAGGCCTATAAATAATTGATTTAAAAATTTGGAAAAATAATTTAGTATTCAAAAAGAATGTAATAGGCATATTGCTTTGTTTTCGTCCTGCACAAATAGTTGCATGTGATATAGAAATATCATATTAGGTATTCAAATAAAATTATTCACATTTTTCCCGCTATATTATTCCTGATATATTATAATTTTGGCCAATTATGATGGTTGCGTTGGAAAATCATCAAGTGTACTCCAAACCAATGCAGATCTAATTGATTTTAACGAAAATAAACAGTGGGATTTGCGTTAATAGTAAATTGTGTGTAAGACATGTGTAGGTATATACATACGGCGTGTGACTGAATGTTACAAGAAATCATCAACTGTTATTATGCGCATTGGTCTGAATGCAAAGTTACATAGCTTTAAGTGCAGCATCAACTTAAGATTCTTGAAAAGGTAATTGAGATTATACATATTTTGACGGTATAGTAAAAGCAGTTTCAAAAAAGAATTTGGCATGATTAACGTTTATCCAATTTACGATATATATTTTTCAATTGTGGAAATCATTGCTCTTCTATTAGACGCTAATCAATGTTGGTATGAATGTGGACGGCAATGCCACAGAGCCTGATAAGTTGATGCGAGCGTACTTGAAAGAAGTCCCACCCCAATAAAACATGTGTTCTATAAAGATACCCGCCTACCGTTTTTAGTCACACACTCTGTCCCATCTGACCTCATTCCTAACTGACCTCATTCCTAACTGACCTCATTTAAAGATAGCCCGTTCGATAGCAGTCCTAACTGACCTCTTTCCGAACTGACCCCTTTCCTAACTGACTCCATTCCTGACTGACCTCTTTCCCATCTGACCTCATTTGAAGATAGCTCGTTCGATAGCAGTCCCAACTGACCTCTTTCCGAACTGACCTCTTTCCTAACTGACCTCATTCCTAACTGACCTCTTTCCCAACTGACATCATTTGAAGAGAGCCCGTTCAATAGCAGTCCTAACTGACCTCTTTCCGAACTGACCTCTTTCCGAACTGACTCCATTCCTAACTGACCTCTTTTGCTATTATACAGGGTTTTCAATAGATGAGGTCAGTTCGGAATGAGGTCAGTTGGGACGCAATCTTAAGGAACCATCCCAGTTGACCTGGACCCTTACCTAATACATGTCGTGCCAGTGCTAGCTAGCTCTAAGAAGCTAGGACTGTGATTGGTTCATATCGACTACACAAGTTACCTGTCATGGCAACATCTCTAGTCTCCGTGTATTTCCATTGTTTTTATAGTACAAAGTCCTAGCCTCTTGGAGCAAGCTAGCCAGGCCTAGCATGTTTCTTGAGTGGTTTATTAGGTATAAGGATCAAACAAAAAACCCTGTCAAGATGGTGGGAATCAAACCCCGGTCTCTTTAATGACGGTTTAGTGTGCTAGCCACTCGACTACTGGTCTCAGTTTGACCATCTTCATACAGCTGCCTTAGGCAATAGGCATAAGCAAGCTCCAATATTGCCAGTTTTGAGCTGAAGTAGCGCCAATAATAATGACACAAGTTGCCGTGTTCTGAGGATCTGAACAAGGAATCGACTGAGGTATTTTAGAGCCTCGTCTCACATGTGCTCGCCGCAGTGGCTATCTCGTCATACTGCCGGCTTGTTAGAGTTATTCATTAGGATTACTATAGTAGTAATTGTTCATAGTTGATATCAAACAGTATGATTCATCCCCGTTGTTTTTTACGTAATTGTGAATTGCGTTCATCCCTAAATATTGTATTATTGAATTTTGAAACATTCATATGATGCGGCTGCCCGGTTATAATATATATATATATATATATATATAAATATATGAATATATATATATATATATACATATATTTATATATATATATATATATATATATATATATATATATATATATATATATATATACATATATATATACATATATATATATATATATATATATATTCATATATATATATATATATATATATATATATATATATATATATATATATATGATTTATGTTTTATTCTTGATGGTGAATTAAAGACGTGTGTATATACTATATATTGAAGATTATCATTTATTTATGTAATTCACCATCAAAAATATTACATAAAAAATCATAATATGAGTCGTGAAAGTTTTCGATATTAAATATATATATATATATATATATATATATATATATATATATATATAGGCCCATATATGGGATGTTTGAGCCTTGTCATAGAAGATACGTCTCGACCTGAATCTGAAGGTCCCGGCTCCGAGTATCGGTCGAGACGTATCTTTCATGACATGGCTAAAACATCCCACATATCTCGATATTGGATCGTATCCAAGAAGTTTAATGATCACACACACATATATATATATATATATATATATATATATATATATATATATATATATATATATATATATATATATATATATATATATATATATATATATATATATATATATATATATATGTGTGTATATATATATATATATAAAATATTTAAATTTAATATATATATATATATATATATATATATATATATATATATATATATATATTCATTTATTTATGTGTGTTTTTATTTTTATTCAATTTTGTTTCTAAAGAAAGAAGCTCGGTATACGTCAGCTTACAGAACTGTGATCAAATATACACGCACTGAACTTGATGCCTCAATGCGGCACAATGCCTGACTATAATTATAGACTGGTGTGATTAGGCTCGTTCCCGAATAGCAAGTCAACACGTGTCGGAGTGAAAACAAACCCCTGTATTCGTATTATGCTCGCCTAGCTGTAGTCTTATCATTCCACAGCCAGTAGACCAACTGTTGCAGGTAGGTGATGAATAGTCTTACACATTATCTGATTCAATGTCGGTGTGTATACATCTATACATGCGTATAACCAGTGGTTAATTTGTGGCAAAGCCCAGGTATGCCACTGGATGGTACTCACCCATTTCTAGATCCCGTGTAATGTAAGATCCATCTTTAACAAAATAAAATTAAAATATTTTCCAACTTCCTTGATGCTAATTATACCGCCAGACAATCCTGGATGGTACATATATGACGCACACACATGAACGTGCATGGCTTTATTATCGAAAAAACGCGTGAAATGGTCCAAATCTGACCCCCAAATATTTGACCCGCATGATCTGGGAGGCCCTTCCCCCAGACTCCCCAATGTAAACGGGTACGGCGTAGGCTCGCCAAAATGAGATGGACTATTGTTTAGGAAGGCTTAGGCCTACACACTTTTTTCTTCACAAATTAACCACTGCGTATGACGACAATTGACTTGACCCCATTGACCCATAACGTTCTCTTCAAACTTCTCAGTCACACATTCCACCATTATAGTGGCGTTCGCATAACCTACACAAATAGGTTTCCGTAGTAGGTTTTGTGTCCATGAAAGAAGGGGTTACGAAGAACTGCGATCCCCTCTTTGTATCACACACACTATGTACGGGTGGTTGATATCTTCTTCCTTCTTCAATACAAGTTCATACTCGAGATACAGCTAATTTAGTACCATTGAATTGAACATGGAATTATGTATAAAATTGCCCATCATCCAAGATTTTAAGATTTCATCCATTGGAATAATTATAACATATTGCCAAATAATGTGACATGAGTATAAATTTTAACAATTGACACATTGAAATTCCTTGATATCCAGTGTTTTGTTTCTTTGAATGTTGTTGCACAAACAATCATGATTGGTTCATTCACCTCATTTTTCTTCGCTTCAAAACCAAGAAAACCCGACTTGATTATTCAATGATCTTCACTGGAAAATGCTGAAATGTCAACAATTATTTAATTAGAGTAACTACAAGGCTGCGAATTTGAGATCCCTCGGCCCGTGTAAGCGGTGATCATTAAGAGCGTTCACATGTGGTAGACCTACATAGTCGACGGTCAGTGGCTTATTTCTGAGGATCCAAAATGAACGCTTAATCACTAGGAAAACGCTTATGTGTTTCCGCGTTGATGGATGAGCTGATAAGAATGAAATTGAATTCTTTCGAAAAGTTATATCAAGTTGATGTTTTGACGGCATTCAAGTTACAAATCAATCTTTCCATTCGTTTGGTTTATTTCGTAGACTGTTCTTATGAAGGAAATATCTGATGCAGTTTAATATTATATGTAATATTAGACTACTATAATATGAACTGTAATGACAGCTGTATTCATACATTCACCTTGAGATCCAAACAATTATGTCATTACCCTCCTTTTATATTCATTACCCATTCTCAATAATTTCTTTAATAATAAGAAAGACCTTAATTGTTTTAATCGTTCTTCAATAATTGGTGACACTTGTTGCTTGGATTTAATTGGTTTTCTTAATAGCTTCGAACGATGTATAAAAATGTCATTATATAAATTTTTATATCAAAACGACTGATTGGATTTCAGTGAAAATTTGGAATAATGTGTATTATTATTATATTCAACTTCGGTAAAAATTTGAATTGTTTCGAAAGATATTTTGTTTACGCCAATTCTTCTCTGGCTTATTCTCAAGGAGAATTTGGAAAGTGGAAGATCAGTTTTCTCGGAAGTGGTGCAACCGATTGCTCATGAAAAACGATGGGACTCAAATCAGATGATGACACTTGGGCATGCCAAGTTTCAATTGAATTAGAATTTTCGTTTGACCTGTAGAGCGCGAAAAAAAAATGTACTTTATTTTCGAGACAAGTGAAATAATTGAGTCTTCGATTCGCTCATCCAATTATTATGTTTGAATGCCATGACTAAGGCTATAGCGTTTGTGTAGGTGCATGCCACCAGAGTCATTTCCAATTCTACATATTTTGTTTGATTGAATAATTAGAATTTATAATTTTGTCTGTTTTTTAAACATCTATCAATTATCACCCTTCCTCATCAACATAGTATCCTTGTAAAATAATAACATAGAAAACGGATTTTCACTCATTTTTGTTGAAGTAAATTCAGCAATGTACAGCAGTGTATCGAGTCAGAATAAAAAAATAGTCGTGAAGGTTTCAAGATTTGATGGAATTTGTGTTACGACAAATGATATCTATCTGGAATAACATTGAAAACATTATCATTATTTTTTTTATTCTCATATCTCAGAAGATGACTGAGATTATGTTCATGCACACGAATAAAATCAAGTTCACCTATTAACAAGTGAATAATTCTCATACTTCGGTCATTACATATTCTCGCTGTCAAGTACTCAACGCTTTTGAACGATGCAGTTGAGTTTCTGATCGTAAATCTCGTCCTGAGAAATTAAATTCCTCAAACATATTATTCAAGTTATATAAATTCAACGCTGATGTTTGTGATGTTGGTAGAATACCTTCTTTCTTCAGTGAATACAAGTATATGTTCTTCCGCACAATACATACCTCTCTCATTTGCACTCATCGTTCCAGTTTCGAAACGAAGACAACCAGACTATATTTTTGAGTAATTTCAACTTTTGTACTGAGAATGTTCATGTGAATGTGCTAATGTTGATGTGTCTCCACTCAACATTAATGATCAGAGATATGAAAGTTTGAAATTTGGAAGGCAAACGTTAGACCCACTCAATCTTTGGAAAGCTCAGAACATGAAGAATTTCCTCCAAGCCTCTGAATAAGAGACAATTCACACGTGGTAGCTCAGAGTTCCAACAATTCACAGATGAGTTGCTTGCTGTCAACAGTGACTTTGGTGCAGGTACACTAGCTGTTTACCATCTTGCACCGAAGTCAACCTGCGATAAAAAATCCTACACTTGAACATATCTTATCCTGACTGAAATGAAGCTAATTGTTCTGTATCAGAAGTTCTGGTTACAAATACAGAAATACGTGTAGTCCACTCTGTTGAAGAGTCGGCTGTCGATTTGGCAGCACCAAATCATTGAAAATCCAAATCCTAGAAAACCAACATCTTGGACAAAAACACAGAAAACCCAACAAGAAAAACAAACCATTTGTCCGACAGTTCGTGACCAAATCTCAGGAAACCAATTCCTCCGACAGTTTGAACACTTGGGTTTCCGGAGATTTAGGTTTTGGGAGATATGTGTTTCTAAGATTTGATATTAGCCGTCTGACTAGGTCAGTCATTGCTCTGCCTCGACATGTTGGGCGTGGGTTCGAAGCCAGTGAGGCACCCCCCCACCCCCTGATCCCCTCACCCGCTCATCGTCTGATTTGACGATACTTCAGCTCACGACTTCCCAAACCTATCATGCAAGACTTGAACCATATTGTAATCACAATCCTCCAAGTAACAACCATTGACTTGCTAACGTTGCCTTGGCAATGGAACGGACTGGAAACCGACAATGCTTGTCAGTTGATTGTGGGACATTTTTATCTTCCTCTTGGAACAATAGCTCAAGAGAATTGAAAGGTTTCTTGAAAACCGCGGTATAAGATTCCCTTCATTCTTGTCTACATATGTAACGTAGCCCTGGTTGTTTCGTTGTGAGCATAAAGTGGCAACGAAACCTAATCGAGCACGATGAAAAAATGTCTGATCAGTAATTATTATGTTGGTGGTCCAAATAGTCACAAGAATATATTCATTTAGATAAGATATAGATTATCAAGAGTAATTAAAACAGGTTCTTGCCATTTCAAATATTACCTAATTAACGTTAGTATACTCACTACTATTGTAGCTATTAATTACCAATACATTTCTAGTTAATTCATATGAAAAATAATAAATATCGATCTAGAAACTGATGGTCAACAGCCATTCATTTTGTCTTTTAACTTTTGATTTCGGTTGGTTCCCTGTAGGGATACATTTCCCACTTATTTTACTGTTTTCGTCTTTCTTCAGTATTTTTAAGTATAAGTATTTTTTAGTATGCAATTTACATAAAAATCATCAAACATAATATGTTCAACAGACTTGAACGTTATATGATACTGATATATCATAATATAACATTTTATTAGCATTTCAGTCTCACTTATTTTTTTAATAGTTACGGCTTGAAAGTTGTGAAACAAAAAGCCCTTTTGAAACCTACTAGTAATTGATATAAGAACTAACAATTAACACATGTAATAATTCATTTCCTTGACGATTTTCCAGCCCAGGACGACATCCGGAACGCCGCTCTCAAGGAGTTCCGAGAATCGATCGTGCGGTACGATCCTTACCACCGTTACGCCGGTTTCCAATATCGCCACACAAACTACAACAGTTACAACTACAACAACTTCAGTAACTACAGTTCCATGCCCACGTATTACCCGACGATAAGCTATCCGCACATGGCGCACGCGGCAGCTGCGGCGGCTGCGCAGGTGTCGTCGTCGTTTCTACCGCAGCATCATCTGCTGCAGCCGCCACTGTCGCCTCGGTCACCGGCGAGACCGCCCCCCACCGATCGCTCGCCTGCTAGCTCGTAGCACCTGTACACTGCGCCACTGTAAGTTGCTTTTTTTACGATTCTTTTATTTTTATGATCAACAACAGCCTTCTTCAGCCACCTCCCTAAGCTGTGACTTTTTTTAGGAAGAATGTACTTTAATCAAATATGATCTGTACAGTATGGTTACCAAGTTTAATTGAGATTGATTATAATGTAAAACAATATACAACAATGATGTTTTCAACATGATTCAAAGCTTGACACAAAGTGGGATATCCCACTTTGTGTCAAGCTTTGAATCGTCCACCTTTGAATCGTCCAAGCTTTGAACCGTCCACCGCCTGGACTGGGGCCTATATAGGCCCCAGTCCAGGCGGTGGACGGTTCACTGTAGCTATAGAGCATCATTCGGACGTGGCCTCACGATGGCGATTTAACAACCTAAAAAGAAATTATCGATCCAATGTTATAATTTTTGATAATTTTTTTATAATATATTCTAATTGATTATTAATTTGTTACATATTTCCAATATCTACTAGACCAATGAAAGCCATGTTCGCTAAGTGTGACGTAGTACGTTATTATACAGTTGAATTGATGATTATGCAATAAATTAGAGCGATGGACGTTCACTATATGATACTATAACGTGGCAGTTAGACCCGAACAAACTTATACAGAAAGATCAGCGTGAAGAATCTTTCCTACGGGAATCCGATTCGATAATTATAGAAGGAGAAGAGAGTTTTCTTTTAGAAGATCCTTTCTTCAGATCCTTGACGCGAACTCTTACGACCGCGCGTTGTTTTTAAAATTAAAATGTTAATTTGTCAATTTCTTTCTTATCGAAATAAAGCTATCGATAAGCTGAATAATCCATTATTATGAGCTGTAATAATAGAATAATCTCAAACTTGAATCTACAGTGTATAGATGTTTATGTGGAGCACCTTATCCATATCTACTTGTCTCAACATCTATATCCAGCATTTGCTTTTTATAAATACGATATGCTGTTTATGCTAATACGATTTGATGATATGCGTAACGCTTGTTAGACTCTGTAAATTACTATCATTCAACTATCGCTTACTGCGGTAGAAACTGAAGTCACTGTTGGGCCTGAGTTCGAGTCCCGCATAATGCATGTTTTTTTTTTGTAAACATCCTTTCACCTATCATCACTTCATCGTTTTACCATCACCCCCCCCTCCCCCCTCCAACGCCCCGTATAACCTGGCTGATGGTGGGGTCATCGAGCAGCATTAAGTTGAAAACGAACTTCGTTCTTGCAATATCTTGAATCGAAATATCCACTGTGCTCCACGGTTCCACCTGTTAGAGTCGCCTGATATAATATTCTCTTGTTGGCAACAATCTTATACTGAACACGCTTCTTCTACTTTGTTAGCTATCTTAACATGTTAAACAGAAACCCACCCAGCCGACCTTCGTAACCCAACCTCCCTGGCAGACCTTTCAAATGAAATCAAACCGCACAAGCAATAAAATGTAAAGTCTAATTTAATTTTTCACCAAACTGTCGTTAATGCAAGTCGTTATTAAATATATTTAACACAAAGTACTTAAAAGTCATGAAACTTATGGCTAGATCGCTTATTGTGGTATGTTCAGTCAAGCTCTTGGCCGTCATTATAAAGTGATAAACAAAACTATAATGGTTTTTTACCGTCCTCCAGCACACCTAACTTCACAATTCTACATTATACTTGAAAGAAAGAACTGAATGTTCTAACGATCTAAGAAACTATTTTATTGCTGCATTAATGAGTTGGAAGTTTTACATGTAGCTTCTCGGTTCTCTCTCTCTCTCTCTCTCATGCATAGTGGCCGTTCAACTAACTGCGCGTACGTTTACTGTGACTAAACGTGCGTTAACTGACTAAAGGTGCGTTTACTGTGACTGAACGTACGTTCAACTGACTAAAGGTGCGTTTACTGTGACTGAACGTACGTTCAACTGACTAAACGTGCGTCAACTGTGACTAAACGTACGTTTACTGTGACTAAACGTGCGTTAACTGACTAAAGGTGCGTTTACTGTGACTGAACGTACGTTCAACTGACTAAAGGTGCGTTTACTGTGACTGAACGTACGTTCAACTGACTAAACGTGCGTCAACTGTGACTAAACGTACGTTTACTGTGACTAAACGTGCGTTAACTGACTAAACGTCCGTTAACTGACTAAACGTACGTTCAACTGACTAAACGTGCGTCAACTGACTAAACGTGCGTTAACTGACTAAACGTCCGTTAACTGACTAAACGTACGTTCAACTGACTAAACGTACGTTCAACTGACTTAACGTACGTTCAACTGACTAAACGTACGTTCAACGGACTAAACGTACGTTTACTGTGACTTAACGTGCGTTAACTGACTAAAGGTGCGTTTACTGTGACTGAACGTACGTTCAACTGACTTAAGGTGCGTTTACTGTGACTAAACGTGCGTTAACTGACTAAACGTCCGTTAACTGACTAAACGTACGTTCAACTGACTAAACGTGCGTCAACTGACTAAACGTGCGTTAAGTGACTAAACGTCCGTTAACTGACTAAACGTACGTTCAACTGACTAAACGTACGTTCAACTGACTAAACGTACGTTCAACTGACTAAACGTATGTTCAACCGACTAAACGTACGTTCAACCGACTAAACGTACGTTCAAGTGACTAAACGTACGTTAACTGACTAAACGTACGTTCAACTGACTAAACGTACGTTCAACTGACTTAACGTACGTTCAACTGACTAAACGTACGTTCAACGGACTAAACGTACGTTTACTGTGACTTAACGTACGTTCAACTGACTAAACGTATGTTCAACCGACTAAACGTACGTTCAACCGACTAAACGTACGTTCAAGTGACTAAACGTACGTTAACTGACTAAACGCACGTTAACTGACTAAACGTACGTTAACTAACTAAACGTACGTTAACTGACCAAACGTACGTTAACTGACCAAACGTACGTCAACTGACTAAACGTACGTTCAACGGAGTAAACGTACGTTTACTGGGACTAAACGTACGTTAACTGACCAAACGTACGTTAACTGACTGAACGTACGTTTACTGTGACGAAAAGTACGTTGACTGACTAAACGTACGTTCAACTGACTAAACGTACGTTCAACTGTCTGAACGTACGTTCTAATTGAATATGTGACATTTTGTTTGATTTTGAAATCCGCGACCACGTCCCTGCTTCGGCTGATACCATCCTTGCTGGTTCTGATGTTGGTGTTGCTGGTGTTGATAATTTGCGTGATTATCGTTTTTCTTGAAGGGATAGTTTGTCTGGTAATGGCCTTCCTGGTTACACTCGTAACATATTAGTGGAGGTGCCGGGTTTGGTCGCTCCTGCTTGATTACGCAGCCGATGGCGTAGTGCCCAAAGAGGCCACACTTGAAACACGTGCTTGCTCGACTCGTGGTTGTTGTCGTTGCGAACTAGCTTCATGGAATTGAACGTGCTTCTTAGGTGTGGGCATAGTTGTTCTTGAACTTGAACTAGCTGTCTCTGTGGCAATGGCACGGACCAATTGGCGTCGTCCATGGAAAATAGATCCATTCTGTTCCTCCTCGGTGGCTCCTTGCAACGCTTCCTCCATAGTACTACGCCTGTGTGACGTCATCAGGCGACCCACCCGCCGTTCCAGACCACGACGTCGATCACGTGAGCGGGTTGCCCTGCCGCCTCGAGTCTGGTTGCGTATTCACCCGGCTTTTGTATGCTTTCGAGAAATCCTCGCGTAGTTGGAGTTCAGTATCTTCGGCCTCGAATGGCTCTATCTGGAAGCGCGCGTTTCAGTACTTCGAAAGTCGCTGTTTGGTAGCCTTGCAATCCTTGCAGAAACTGAGCAGCTTCGCCCTCAACTTTGAGACGAAGAACATTGGCCTTATGAATATCAGCCCAGTTACCCAAAATAGTAATCTGATGCAACTTATCAAAAAACTGGTTTGCCCTGAAAGCTAAATCATCGCCTGAAAAAGTCGGCAACATCGAAATTAACCCACCGATATTCGGCTCGGGTTGGGCTTCGACCTCCATGGTGAGAAAATAAAATTGTTAGTCGAAAATGAAAAAAAAATTAGTGTAATAAAAATATTGAAAATCGACAATGGGTAGGGCCTATATACGGTGAACAATTCGTATTGGTCTACCGGTATTCTCATAATCCACTACAAAATACTCCAAAGTCAGAATACAAGTTCAAGTTCAACACAACACTTATCGATACATCGTATACACAGGTGTTAAATCTACAATCAACCCCAAAACTACTCACTGCCGTCAAAATGGAATCAAACATCACGCAGTCGAACTCCCTTGTGATTGGTTAAAAAAAATGTAGGTGAATTCAATCATTTGACCAACTCGAAATATCCGCACCGCTGTCTACCAGTTGTCGTGAAGCGAGATCATAGGGAGGGTTCTTGCCGTGAGGCGCGAACTTAAAAGGGTTACTGAATAATCATTCAATCGGAAGTTGGTCTTTATCCAAGTTCACGAAGTCACGTCACAGCGACGAAGGCGCTCATGGTGGCGATGATGTGACCTGGCGACAACAACACTCTACTCTCCACAATACACGACTGGTCCCTTCCTCAAAACAAAGGGTGGCTCTATGTTATACCTCAAGTAGGCAACCCAGTATACGGTACTGGTGAAAAGATAGGGCTAAACATGATTCTACGTTGAATGTAGACTAAACTGATACTGGGTCATGTCCGCTTCTTCACAACTAGCTATGAACGTACGTTTCAGTCACTGAAGTCCCCGTTGGGCGTGGGTTCGAGTCCCGCGTAAGGCATGGGTTTTAGTAAACGTACTTTCATTTATCATCACTTCATATAGTTTCATTATCACCGCTAATTCGAACCCCCGTATAACTTAGCTGTTGGTGTGGTCGTTACTGAAGATGCATTTTACTAGTTTAACAAAATCTGCGTACCCATATCACAATCAACGTAAGTTAGCAAGAAACTCTTAAGAGTTATAAGTCTAGGATGTTTATGCAATAGCATATTTTTGGTTTTACCCTTTGTCACACGCTCATTAATGGATATATGATTTAGGCGTCCCTGATTCTGAAAATGCACATTTTATTGTGCATGAAACTGCATATTTGGGCACATTTTTGTTATAAAAGCATAATAATGCATTTTTATATTATTGCATTATTATTGAAGCATATTATAAGCTTTTTGAGTGCATATTTAGTTCAGCACTTTTCGATAGTTTTATTTGATATTCTCATTATTTTCTGTACTAGATTACAAAGTCATGTTCTTCTTCCTAGGATGTCTGTTCTCTTACCTGCAGGATATAATTAACTGAAGTCTTAGTATAATTGTAGATTTACACCTATTGCAACCAATTTCATTCTCATTTTTTTTTTCGTGGTAGGCCTACATACTATAATATGTATTATTAATTTTACTTGGAGCAACTTTTTTAAGACGACCTAAACTGTTTTTTAATGATCCCATTCCATTATTTAGGCCTATATATATTAGTCATTTTACTGTTGACATTTCCAGCACAGCTTTGAACGTGTAATCAAAAGCGTATTTATTAGATGAGCGCTAGATATTATGTAATTTTAAGTGCATATTTATGCGTTTTAAGTGCATATTTTGGTATTTTTTTAAGTGCATAAGTGCATTGCATATTTGAAGGTTTTTTAGAACATAAACATCCCAGACCTAGAAACATAGCTAACCGAGTGTACACTTTGACGTAAGAAAACTTGGTGTTTAATTCAATGAAGTGCCACTAACTTCTGAACGTACATTTAAGTAACTTAACATAAATGTATCTACTGAATGTTTGTTTACCCAGTTTCGCTTTTCTGCTGAAATATTTGAACAAAATCTGGAGTCAAGTGCGGATCAATTCCACATGAGTTCATCTATCGCCAGGGGTGACTGTTATTGCTATTACTATTTTCATTGACAAAGATGCTTGACATTGAATCATGGTTTCAACATTTGGGCTAGACGTATGGTAAAGTATGCTCGTTCACCACTTTGATATCATCATCAAGTAAATTTACTTGATTATTCTTTTTTATTCCTAATTTATTTCCTGTTCTGGTGGGAAACATGATGCATGTATAAACCAGGCCAGAAGAAATTCAAATTATGCATATAAATAAAATGAGAGCCGCTGAACATTAAATAAATACAACTCGGAGTAAGTATAGAGATAGAGGTAGCAGCTAGGTGATTCAGTATTCTAAGAATAATGAAATATGTTGTCAAAATTGAGTTCATACTTATCATCTACAGTGAACTGAGATTTATTCATCGAATGTTGCTGCGTTGCAATTTTGAATTGAGTCAACGCGATATGACTGTCTCACACATTAAAATGTAGATCTTTTTTAAAATTCGTTTTCGTATAGCATATTGTCGCTTGTGAATTCGACACCGTTGTGTATAGTATATATACCACAGTGTTTTCATTCACTTGATTCACACAGACTTGAAACAAATATATATTTATCACCGAGCAGTAGTTTTAATAGTTCAACCCACACATACACAAACACACTCACACAGTCTCGCCGTACCACCCACATCAAAAAGCACAGTTTGTACACTTTTATACCGACAATCCGAGGTCTTTATACTCTGTGTCCACTCGATTGGCTCCGACATTTAGTCACAACAGCGACATACGTGCGTTGCTTTTACAAAAAGGCTTCTATAGCACTAATGCATTTTTTGATACAAAAATATGATCAAATGTATATTATTTTAAAACTATGTGTATTTATCTATCTATTTTTATCTATTTATAACTATTTTTTAACTGACATGTCTCACATTACTTTGTAATCAATTGAGATCAATAAATATCATTACAATTATTATTATTATTATTATTAAAATTATATACCATAGAGCTTGAAATTAGTAAAGAGCGCACAGATGAAACCAAGATGGTTTGTCGGCGCGGGGTGGGAGTAAGTCACGTGCTTTGGTGATACCAGCCTGACTGGAATAATTCGTTACACGCTATTCTTATGGCGGAGGTTCGAGTGAGACCAAATAGACGATTGTTATGACTGATGTGGCAAATCTACTGAGAAATATGCCACACTCCCTATCAATGCTGCGCGTGCTTCGGTTTGCGTCCAGCCTGGTCTGGATATTATACCATGTCTTTGTTGGATAAGAATAGAATTAGGCCACTGTGCTCACCAATGCGCGCGCTCAACTCGAAACTTCCTGCATAGTTCAGTCAGACAAGACAAGATTTTGTCCTAAATAATTAAAAGTCATGCCGGTCTTGGGTTTGAGACTCGAATATGGCAAGGTGTTCGAAGTTATCGATGTATTCATCGCTCATTCGATATTTTAAATAAACATAACTTATCTGTGTGCATGCTGTCGTTTATAAAACAATATGTCATCATCGACTAGGAATACAATATAATCATTTGGTAGCTCAAAATTTGGTGTCATAGCATTTAAGAGGGGTTAGGTTAGGTTATGGTAGAATGTTGTAATTACAATCGATATACAACCAACCTCACTTTCTATAGCAATACTAATGTACTATATTGAAGACCACTGAAATAATTCTACACTCATAGGTTGTCACGATCAGGTATAATATGGGATGTTAACTTTCTGAGAAGGTAGACCGTATAAACAGTTTGAATTTGAATTTATTGTGACTTACTGATAATGTCATCAACAAATCGCTTGGCAGCATTTTGATAGCCATAACCAACCACTGGCCCGAGCGGTCGATTGTATATTTGTGCCTATACTGTGCCTTTTGGAAGCTGCAGCTATGTACCTTATACGTATAGGCCTATACCCCAGCTGACGTCACGCTGTCCGCAGGCCTAGTAACGCTCGGGCTTACGGAATGTCCCGAAGTGAGAAGAGGCTGATTAGATGTACCATCTCGGTCACATAATAGTACCATTCCATGATATCACAGTGTATCAGTTCGATAGGAAAACGCTTTATATTCTCGCATTGGTCGATAAAGTACTCTAACCCATTATACCAACTTGTCTCGAACCTGTCTAGTGGCAAGTTCCAAATAGTAAAAGGTGAACTCTGAACTAAGCCTTGACCCAAACCTCATCCTTATTATTCTTTAACACTATATAATATAAATGAAATATTTATTTTCTCCTACCATATATTATTCTAATAGATATTAAGCCTCAATGTTCTACAGTCTTATGAAGTGACCTATAATGAAAGGACCGGTCCATGTGATCGTAAACCCTGTCTACGACGTCGGGTAATAAAAGATGGCTACTTAACCCGGCGGGTGACGGCTCTACACGCCCGCTCGGTATTGTTAAACCACTTGGGTGGGACGCACAATCGTACGGATCACAAATTGGTCGGTAAAACAGAGTCAATGTGGCAAATCTTGCGATCCGAGGCCATTTGTCTTCTGTTATGTGAAACTGCAGACAGAACTGTGAATAGTGATAAAATGGTGGATGCAGAAACAGAGAATAAGTCAGTAAGGATCCTGGAATTCAAGACTAACGCTAGTGGATGACTATTTGATACGGAAAGTTCCAACATAACTGGCTTCTGAATGCAAAATGGTCAACGAATGATTACAAAACTGTGAACAATGTAACATATTGATTAGATGAGCGTTGGCGAAGATTTCCACCTAACTCTTACGGAGCTTTGTCTGTTTTTGTTTTTTTTGTAAGCTCTGTACAGGTCGCAGGGTTCACCGATCGATATGAAACTTGTTCTGTATACGCAAACTTATTCAACTTACTGTATACTTTGGGGTCAAATCTGTTGAACCGTTTTTAAGAAACATCATCTCAAAGTTTCTGAAAACCCCACAAGATTAGGTACATAACCTACCCTGGATGTCTTACTGACGTAGCACAACATGTTGTCGATCCACCTGATCACCATGCTAACTAGGAGAGCATGTTCTCCAGCCATATATATATATATATATATATATATATATATATATATATACTGGTCGTGATGTCTCTAGATTCAAGAACATACTATATCTTGTTCACAGCAAGTGAATACGTCGTCATAATGCTCCTGAAAGTTCTCCGCTAAAGACGGGTTCAAACGTGTCAATTGTTCGAGTCGGATCTCCTCCCCCTCCCCCTCCCCCCCTCACCCCATACTCCAGCGTGTACCTGCTACTGCTACGTGTTGATTAATCCAGCCAGCGCCAGGAGAGCTAAGTGGGGCACTTGGGCAACTTACCGACAACTTGCCGTGATTGTAACAGAGAGGGATGAAATGATGTGTGCTAGAGACATACACGTTTCCATAGCTGTATATGTTATATCCTGATGATGAAATGTAGTTTGAGAAGCGATATGAGTTGGACATCCGTCTCGATGCTTATTCGTTTATTGGGAGAATACTTCTGATTAGATGAGGCTGATGAGCTATTCTGATGAAACTACTCATCAGTAATAATTCAAGAAGAATTAATTATGATATTGATTGAATTGGAGGAGAATTGGTTGTGTAAACTGATGGAATACAGTATTTGATATTTAATTTTTGTTTTGTGAGAACCTCAAATGTTTCAATTTTTATCATTTTTGTAGTATTATTTTCTGAACATACTGTTATCATCATTCATTTAAATCTCCAATTTCTCTCTTATTGTTTAATTTATTCAACTATATTTCATATTCACAATTGTATTTCATATCAATTTTGAAGTTTTTTTTATATAATATGACTTATATGGCAATAGAGTGAAAGATTTTGGAAGTGAATACTCAACAAAAATATTTCTGATTTGGACATTAGTTGAAAGTCGACATTTTTGACGTGTCCACTGGTAACTCGTTCAAACGTATGGGGGTGGCTATGTTCTCAACTTATGTGTGTATTCAGAATATGATCACGTGAATTATAATAAACATTTGATAAAACATTCTTCTCGTCGAAATATTAAAAATACAATTTATAGTGGGAACAAAATAGAGTGATATTCATGAATGATCACGATCGTTTTCGTTTCCATGACAATTGAAAAGGCATGCTAAGCTTCCAAACTCTGGACTCGGATATCTCGAGAATTGGTACAGGGAAATCATCAGTGCCGTTTTTCATAATATGACGTATAAAGTTCCAAAGATACAACCACACAGAAGTTTGTTGATTTATTCACTTCATTTCATTTAGTTATATGATCGCAGTTGCGCACGCATGCGCGGTGGCAGTTTTTAGATTCAAAATTTACAAGTCACAATTATATTCACAATTCAAATTAATTTTATATTCTCCTCTTGAATTCTGCGATAGTCTTTGCTCTTCTTGCATCTTCACCCAGCCCATTGCAATCCATTATTGTTCTCTGAATGAAACCACCTCTACCCAGTTCTGTTCTAGCTCTCTCCACAGGACCCCTATTCCTGAGATAAATGAGATGTGAGAAAAATCAGTGAGAAAACTATCTCATACAATAATGACATATTTCATCTCATATTTTATGTGAGATACTCGTTTTCTCACTCATTTTTATTTTTCTCACATCTCATTCATCTCAGGAAACTATCTCATATAATAATGACATATTTCATCCCATATTTTATGTGAGATACTCGTTTTCTCACTCATTTTTATTTTCTCACATCTCATTTATCTCAGGAATAGGGGTCCAGCAAGCTGCTCTTCTCCTCTCACACTCCTCTGAACTCTCATCTCTATCATATCTCTCACTTCTTCTCACCCCGTGAAACCATTCCTCGACCTGAAGAAGTTCAGAAGTCTGTCCTTTTACCTACTTTCCTCTTATTTTCCCCACCCCAATTCTTTGGGCTATTCACTCAATTTTTCAACTCCTCCCTGGTAATTTCGTTCTATTCTAAATCTTCTTACCCTTCCTAAAACCCTTCTTGCAGCTACTCTCTGCACCCCCTCTACTTATTAGATGAGTGTCAGCGAAGATTTCCATGCTTTGTCTGTCCGTTTTTCTTTTTTTTTCTGTTTGTGGGCAATGCACAGGTCGCAGGGTTTGACCGATCGACATGAAACTTTTTTTTATACACATACTCATCCAACTTAGAACTGTATAGTTTTTGGGTCAAATCGGTTGGACCATTTTAGAGAAACATCATTTCAAATTTTCTGAAAACCCCATAAGATCAGGCTGAGCGGAAAAAATTGAGAAATAAAATCTCTCCAATATAATTCAAATTTCCCTCGAATGTGAACACAGAAATAATACACATTAATAAAAATTGACATATAATTCGGACCAGCCGTTTCGAAGAAAATAATTTGATACATGTTTTTCATTTATAGAAAAGATAGAAATATTAGTGGACAAATATTGCATTGTTAAATTCACGGCTTCCTAGATCCATTGGCATCGGATAAAGTTCATTTCATATGATCAAGGTGTGTAGAGTTTCGCTCATCTTACAACGCATATTCTGCGTTTGCCTAGTTATAGTACATTATTATCAGGCCTACGATATATCTCTTACTGAGAAAAATGTCCCGATACAGACGTATTTTACACATATAAGCCTAAATGATGACGAAATGTTGGCAAGATGCTAAATTATTCAACTATGACAAGAGGACAGAAAATAATTCCAAGTCTGTCAATCACATGAATTTTGTTAAAATGTATGTGGAAAAATGAAATGTCGTTTATAGGTGAACCAAATGTTTTCAACTGTTTTCACTTCAGCACTGTTGTATACTACAACATTGAATAGACAAACGCAGAGTGTGCGTTGTGTGATGAGCGAGATATCTGGAAAGTAAAATCTAAAACTCTACACACCTTGATCATATGAAATATACTTCATTCGATACCAACGAGTCTAAGGAGCCGTGGATCTATAATCACTGCAACATTTTTCTGCCATCATTTCTATTTATTCGATGAATAAAGAACATGTATTACATTATTTTCTCCGAAACGGCTGGTCCAAATTGCATACACATTTCTTATCATGTGTATCAATTCTGTTTTAACATTCGAGGAAAATTTCAATTAAATTGGTGAGATGTTATTTTACTATTTTTTCCGCTCAGCCTAATCTTGTGGGGTTTTCAGAAACTTTGAGATGATGTTTCAGAAAAAATGGTCCAACCGATTTGACCCCAAAATTACACAGTTCTAAGTTGGATAAGTTTATTGCTTATACAAAAAAAATACAGACAAAGCTTCATAAGAGTTGGGTGGAGATCTCCACTAACGCTCATCTAAAAACATACAATCACACGTCAATGCGATTGTTCATTATTAGTCGACAGTTTTGTTGGAAGATTATTCTCTGAATGGTTCGAAGAAATTTCACCAAACATTCTGTTCACAAACAGTAAATTCTCTAGTTTATATTATGTTTATATGTTGATCTCATGCTGTCGCTAGAAATGTAACTCTATAATCCCCTTCATACTAGAACTTGTCACCTACCTGACGGGTCGTGAGTGATAATTGCAGGGGCGGACTGGTCGCATGAAGTTGTGGGCTGCTGCCGCCTCGAGACGCATAAAGATGTGTGTTATGGACACACTTGACAGCATGTTGTTCCAATACTTCACCTGCCCCCTCTTGCGCCCTCTATTTGTACAGCTAGAAGCTGTGGTCCCACTCTATAAGGACTCATCAGCTGTAGGTATTCACCACAGCCTTCTTCATTCAGAACATTCTTCTCTGATACTGCCCTCTCACACGGGGTATGTTTCCCGTGTTAACCGATGTCCATTATTTTAGTTCACAAAATCGCCGATGGTGCCGTTGTTTCCAGACCATGACGTCATTTTCCAAAGACTTTCAAGTATATCAGTCTGTTTGAAGTGTCATATCTGCGAAGCTACTAAACACTTTGGGAATTTCCATAGAAGAATTTGACCTAAGCGCGCATTCTATTTGGCCGTGATTGCGAGTTTACTACCTTTGTTTATGACAGTTTTATGAACGATTAATCCCATAATATGATGGAATATCGCCAGGACCATTTCTTGATTCATGTTTATTGCTCGATCTAACATGAATATCGTTCAAGTCCAAACCTGAGTAAGTCTAAAGTAGAGATCAGTGATCTAAAGGCCCTAGCTGAAATGTAGATATGACATAACCTCAATAGCGTCGTAGGAAATTGAAAAATTCTGACAGATTGAAATTTCGGTGACCAGAGTGCAGCACATACCAGACCATAACGTCATTTTTGCTAGCGCGAGCAAAGATGCGCGAACACGTCAAAATAGCCTGAGTGAAACCTGGGCAGTATAAGAAGAGACTGTCTTATCCAATAAAGAAGGCTGTGGTATTTACAGTTGAAATCTGGAAGTCGGAAATTGAAACCTCGTTATTTATGAACTACGATCATGGTATGATACAAGAGAGCCAAAGAAAGCAGCTACGCCGTTCAGTTAATTGGAAACTAAACAAATCTTCATTTTATTTTCAATATTATTATAAAAAATGCACCATTTTCATTCCAGTGAGGTTCTATCCTACGCAAGTTGAAGACATTGAGTTATAATGTATACAACCGTGTGCTATGATCCTTCAATGTTGCCAACCTGTATTGAGGGTAGGCCTACATAACGACACAGCTGGACATTTCAACATAACATGCACGCAAACTATAAACTAAGTACAGCGGTTTTTACATTTACCATCACTGGCGTCGGAACCGGGACGGGAGGGGGGGGGGGGGGGGGGGTGAGCAGGGGGCAGGGGTGAGCAGGCTGGAAGGGGGGCACTGCCCCCCCAATTTTTGGCCAAGGGGGGGCAAGAAAAAGGTCTTGTAAGACACAATTTGAAGAGACGAAAAAAAGAAGGAAGAGAGGAGGAAAGAAGGAAAAAAAAGAGAAGGCAGGAAAGATGTATATAGATAGATCAAATCGTACATAGATTCATATTTCACTATGCATAGAAAATCAAATATCAGATGGGCACCTTCAGTTCTAGGAGAAAATTGATTTTTGCACCTAAATTTGATCAAAGGAATTTGATGTGCTATTTCGAAATGACAACTCTGGTACGTAGTTAATGAGTTATCAGAAATCAACAAACAACCCTACTCCAAGAGTCGTAACGATGACAAACGAAGTGAAATGGAAAAAGGAAACTTCCAATAAGGGTCGTTTCTAGGGGTGGGCAAAGAGCATGTTTGCCAGGGGCGTCAAATTGAAGGGGCGCTATCGGCGCACATTTGTGACATCCTATTAACAATAATATTCCATAAATCATATTCTATTTTAATTATGCATAACGGGTGGAGTGAATGTTATTATTCAAACAGCATTGTTATCGAATGATAGATTAATTCAGCGTTTTATTTTCTTGGATCAGCCATTCAACAAAACTAGCTACCTTACCACAGTGAAGAATTCATGAATTCCAGAAATTTGTGTAGTTCTCAAACCCGTAGAACCGTTTTTAAAAAAAGAAATTTTCGAAAATTTCCCTGCGGGGCTTGATTCCTCCCTCACTTGCATTCACTCTCACTATGCGCATTATTCACATATATATTTCAACTACATCTGTCTCATTCATTATTTCGCTCAGTCATTTTCTGCATCTAATGACGTATTATAGATTCTGTGTCTTGTATTCCAAAAGATGTGTGATCAGAACTTTTTCCTTCACAGCTCCACTATTAGCTTACCTCTTATCTATTTGCCACGACTGTTCGAGCAGATGACACGAAATGCAGCGAGAATGCATAACCCTCGCTGGATCTGCATATCCCAGTTACATCTCAATCCTCCGTCGCGTCGACTCAGGCACGATCTAATCGCAGCCACGCATGCGCGTTCGATCGCCAGTCCCCAGCGCATCACGTGACCTGTCGAACGGGGGTGTCGATGTGTCAAGCGATTAACACCAAGCCAATACAAACTAGTTACATAAAATCCCAAGAGACAATTTAATTTATTAGCAAATAAAATTGTTGAAGGTATAAATTCCTTAAGTGCATTTTTATATTATTTTATATGATGCAGCGCGGAATCGTATTTATATACGCTTGATTTTTACTCGAATACATAATGTAAGATGTGAAATTCATTATATACTCGCACTCACGGAAGAAGAAGGTTGTCTGCCAACATAACAAATTCAAATATCAACATAATAGTAGTATATCTCTCATATTACAAGGGGTCTACATTTTTTCTGGACGAGATTTACGGTTAGTTACAACTATATCTTTCGAAAGTGTTCAATCATTCAATTTGCAGCGAGATTGTGTTTAATTCTTCTATTGGTTACAGTTATTTAGTTGGCACGTGACAGTCTTGCGTGGAGACAAGTATACGGGGATGAAAACACAGCGCAGATGTTCACTGCTATCGCTATTATTAGTTTCTTGACAGAAACGTGTCTTTAGTGTTTTTACTGAGATGAAAGAACAATTCATTGAAATATGAATCTCATAAAATTGCCGACACTTTCCAGTTTAAGATAAAACTTATTTTCATTGTTATCAAATTTGTATTCTCTTCATTTATATTGATTTCAACGTCGTGCTGTAATGATGACTTTATATCACTATCGGCGGCGTTGAATTATGAACGAGATGATGGAAAGATGAGGAAAAAAGTGATTTCATGAAAAAAATGTATTCCCAGTATTCACTGTAGGCCTAACTACAGAGGGAAATCAATTAAAACCTCTGCAAGGAAGGTACGAGGATTTATTCTAATAATTATAAATCGAAGTCTATTGACGTGGCTCTACAGGGCTACGTTTGACTTCTAAACGTAAAGAACTTTGAGTTTTTTAATGCTGCTTAACGACCCCACCAACAGCTAGGTTATACGGGGATACGAATTAGCGGGTGATAATGAAATGATGAAGTGATGATAAGTGAAAGGACGTTCACAAAAACCCATGCCTTATGCGGGACTCGAACCCGCGCCCAACGGTGACTTCAGTTACTACCGCTAGCGATAGTTGACTGAGCCATCGACTCAGAAATCATAATTAATTCCTCGGAAAGATATATTTTAGCATTCAGTATACGGGACGATTAATGACTGAAAATAATGTCCTATTCCGGTTGGTGAGAATATTTCTTCAGGTCGGTGTTTGTTTTTAACTACTAGGAAAACACAATATATGCGTTGTTAGACGAGCGGATAGTAATAGTATGGGTAAAAATGGGTAAAAACTGCTTCGAGTGGTACCAATTTAGCACATTTCATGTTTTCTCTTCAAAATGACGAACCCGATAAAGCTGAAAATTTCCAGAAATGTGTATCATGCAATTTTTTTTTTTGGAAAATAAAAATATTTTCTTTTTTTTACCGCTGTGTTATTGTAATGGGTATTTTTGAAATTTCTAGAATTCATAAAAAAAAAGTTACCACCCGATAATGCCACAAAACTATACAGATCTAAGTTAGATGAGGAACCATATTAAAAAAAAAATTGAAGTTGATAGCTGTAGCCGTTTGACCTGTGGAGAACCGAAAAAAAAACAAAAAAACATAAAAACGAACACCAATTTTTTTCAGTATGCCAAATTGAATCCTCGTTAAAGCTCGTCTAAAAAGTGACCACTGGGAACGTGAAGATTTGTGACGTCACGACTGAGTAACCGACCCAGGCAAGTTGGCACGGCGCCATGCATAGTTGGTTTCGCTGAATCGGTGCTCGGATTCGGCGGTGGGTTGGGATTCCCAGCGCAGTGTTCCATCGAATGTTGTCGCAAGCAGTTTCGGGGTCAAGTTTTTTCTTTCAATTCGAACACAGAAAGTAAATTATCTCCTGAAAAGTTTTGAGCTTTCAACTATTGTTTTTAATTCCATTCAACATCCGACTGGTGAAAACATCTCGCTTCCGGTTGTCAAGGTTTTAAAATTGCGTAAATGCGTATAAATAAATAACATATGTTCATGTTCTGAAGAGTCATTCAATCAGAAATGATGGAAGCAAAAAACATTGAACAATTAGAATATTTCCATTAATTCCATAATAATTCTCTGTTCAAAGATAGGAAAATTATGGTCATATTTCGTTTCATATTGTACAACTCAAAATCTTTGGCGCAATTTCCTATGGTTATTTCGATTTATCAGGTACCGTATCTGGAATACACGTTAAAAACAACGTGAAAATTAATTCATCCAGCTCATAATAGATTAGGAGTAACGTTAATGGTGCAAAGATAGTTAAGTGAAAATAAAAGCCTTCTTATAAATTTGATTATCTGCCCACCTCATCCTATATGCACCCTACATTTACTTATGCATGACGTAACTGCATTTAACGACAGTGCACTCTGTGTTGCACTTTCCTAGTCACCGAGCAGCTATGAAGCAGTTGATTGCAATGGAATGCAAGAGCTTGGACGATTCAGCTCGGCTAGCTTCTACATGACTTCGTGTTTTACTTGATTATAATTAAAACTATCACTATCTGCTAACAGTGTCATGTTCGTTGTTTATGTCTAGTAATCAACACGTAATAGTTGTAAGAAGTTGAATTAGAGGCAGAATTTTGGAGGATGTTGGTCCGCTCCGGAGCAAAAGTATCGCTAAACCTCCGCTCCCGAAACGGCACATGCAGCGCAGTGGTTAACGCGCTCGCTTCATGTGATCCGGGAGGCGAGTGGTTTTCGGACCCGGTTCGATCCCCGCCGCCGACCATCTTTACAGGGGTTTTTCGTGGTTTCGCTCTGTATTCTAGGCTATAATGCCGGGATGGTTCCCACAATATAGGCCACGACCGCCTTCTTCCCACTATCCTTCCTATTGCCTAAGAAACCTTCATCTCATCATCTCATCATCTCATCCATCCAATGCCAATATAAGAAAAAAAAAATAGCTAGTTCACAAAAACACAATACTGTAGGCCTAATAGTGATGATAGTTCTCCCATTTTGGTCAGATCCATTTTCATATAACTTATAATTATAAAAGTGTGTTAACATAACCATTCTTACTAAAAATTCTGTTCTGTTAGCAATGTTTTGTGAAACATCAAAGTCCAGTTCAGCGCCATTTTCAGCACTGACAAGTAATTTTTCTTTCATCGAAACTTGATACGAATCATTTTGTTCCCCGAGTAAGGCTACAGATAAAAGTAGGATCCTTTCGACGGAGCACCACAAGGGCGTTCTTACCACCCCATACGACTAAATATAACTGGATGACTATATAGAATTCCAAAACTCAGAAATATAATGTGGAAAAAATATTTCTAAATTTTTACCAATTTGTTATAATATGCATCCCCCCCCCCCCCCCCCCTCTTCTCGATACTATTGTCTCAACCGTAGGTTGTCTTGACTTTAATTACTAGTAAAACCAGCGCAGTAAACCATGAGAAAACAAACCGATACTCCCATAATTACAACATTCTTAATTTTATAGCGAGACATTCAATTGAAATATATTATTATTTCTATTACATTCTGCGTTTCAGTATTGAATAAAACACGCGTTATTTAATGATCGAGAGAGATTTGCGGGGTGAAATGGAGATCCATTTATTGCTATTTTGTAGCCGAGCAAGCCAGTGTTAACGATCTGTGTCACGTGAGGTTCGAACGCCCGTCTCCTTGTATCTACTAGCTATGACGAGCGGTAGTGTTGAGCCTCGTCGCGTCTTCTCAATGCTAAACACGGGGCAACACTACAGTATTCTAATTTTCAACTCAAAAGAGTGAACTGAAAGAATAATTGGTAAATTTGTCATACTCGCGGTTCCATCCCTAATTTTCAATTTTATCCCTTAAAATCGTATTTTCTAAAACATAAACATCAAATCTATCCAAAAAAGGCACCTGACGCACACAATAATTGTTATCCCAACATTAAATGAGCACTCCTAAAACCTATGAAATTACACATACATCGATAAAATTCCGCCATCTTTAGAGGTTAGGACACTAACCCCAACCATTTGCTACCGAGTTACACAAAATCACCAAATAATTATACTACAGTGATTGATGAATTACATCTTCTCTCGTTGAGAATAGGTCGAGTTGGGAGAATTGACCTGTGGGTTCGGCAAACCACTAGTTGAAGAGTAGAGTTGTGATCCGGTCAGGTTGTGATTGCAACCACACGAGCTTCACTTCAAGTGAGTCAACGTGAGATTGAAATGTTCACACTTCCGGCATGGCGATGTTTGTCAACAGCTGTGGTGATAGACACAACGCCACTGTACACGTCCGCACGAGAAATACACATATTGGTTACGCCACTGCGAGAGAGAGAGAGAGAGAGAGAGAGAGAGAGAGAGAGAGAGAGAGAGAGAGAGAGAGAGAGAGAGAGAGAGAGAGAGAGTTGTCGGGGTTTCTATCAATGTGTGTGCATTACATGACTTCGAGTATTTTCGTTTAGAATGTGACTTCATTTGATGTCTCTTTTGTAGAAACCCACGATCGACTCGCTTATATGTACAGCACAATAAAACCAGTATTAAAATGATGCACGGAAAAAGTATTGTATTATTTACGATACGCCATAGTAATTCTAAACTTGAACAATTAAACTCTGTAGCATAAAAGCTAACTAGGTATTACAATAGTAATGGGTAGTCTAGCTTACGTACAGTTCATTGCGATCAAACAGTCAAGGTGGAGATATATTAACGAGGCTGTGGTGATGTCCGAGCTGAATAAGTTCCCGCCAGAGGGAGTTAAGAGGCCATGGGAGGCGATCAAGCGTAATATCAGTTTGTTTGGTGATAACTTTTGAACGGTATATGATATCGAAATTCTGAAAACGAAAAAACACAGATATTTTTAATATTTTTCAGAAAATGTGAGTATACCAAGTATTTGTCGTACATGACCTGATTGTGAGGCGTATACGGTTGAAAAATATCTATTTTTCAACCGTATACGCCTGACAATCAGGCAATTTGAGATGAGTAGTAATTACTTATACCATCTTGAAGGTATTGAAAATATCTACTTGTTTCCTTGTCTTCAGAATTTCTATATCTCATACCGTTCAAAAGTTATCGCCATAAACTGATATTCCACTTAATCGCCTCCCATGGCCTCTGAACGTAACTCGAATGGAGCGTCGTGAAAGACTGAGTTGGTAGAGACAAAATCAGAGCCAACGGTCCCATTGCCTGTCGCGATCCAGCGGATTCCCTTGCGAACTAGACGTAGATAAGAGTGGCTACGGTACCGGTGACATTGTTGAACAAACAAAATCTATCATTTTCGTGAAAAACGCATGTCACTGCTGACATAAAAAATCTACTGAGCCGTGTATAGCATTGTTGATTTATATAGTTCGATGTGAATGCGATAGTTGCGCTACATACAGGTACAAGGAACCGTGGACTCAGATTCTGTCCTCGGATATATTTCACTTGGAAGACGCGAGTGGGTACACCTTCTTTATTAGACGAGCTTTAGCGAGGATTCAATTTGCCATACTGTAAAAAATTGTTCGTTTTTATTTTTTATTTTTAATTTTTTTCATGTTTTTTTGTCGGTTCTTCACAGGTCAAACGGCTACAGCTATCCATTTCGAACTTATTTTCAATATGGTTCCTCATCTAACTTAGATCTGTATAGCTTTGTGGCATTATCGGGTGGTAACTTTTTTTTCATGAATTTTATGAATTTCAAAAATACCCATTAGAATAACACAGCGGAAAATAATTATTTTCCAAGAAAATGAAATTTTGCGTGAAGTTGAATTACATTTTGTTACACATTTCTGGAAATTTTCAGCTTGATCGGGTCAGCCATTTTGAAGAAAAAACATAAAATGTGCTAAATCGGTACCACTCGAAGCAGTTTTTACCCATTTTGACTCATACTATTACTATTCGCTCGTCTAATAACGCATATGTCGTTTTCCTAGTTATAAAATGAGTCGAGTTGAGATTCAGTTGGGGGGGGATTCAGACGTGTTGCTAATCAGACGAGCTGAGACTCCGTCAGGTTGAGAAGCTCCCGTCTACTAATATTGGTCGCGGCCTTCTCCTTTTTCTTGTCCCAATTCGAACCAAAGAGGGATATTCTCTCAAACATTTCAGCCCTATACCAAAATGTAAAACTAATACGTATAACATAATAAAAAATAATAACCTCACTACGTACACGTAGAGGTATGAAACAAATGAAATAGTGGACTAGCAACATTTTCAAATGATCTTTTTTGGAAGAGTCTCGTATAATATTATTTACGATACGAATCTAGCGATGGTAATATTCTTATATATACGTGCACAATTAAACCCGTATACATAAAAGCTAATTAGACATCATACAATGGTAATGGATAGCGTACGTACAGTTCTCAATGCATTGATACAAGAAAATAATAATAATAATAATAATAATTGTTGTTGTTTTTTCTGATCAATTGAAGACTGGTTTATTTTATTACGTCGAGGTGTGTCATTATTTTATAGTTCTTTGAACAATGTTTCAATTGTTGTTGGCATTGTCAGGAATATTGCGGATTCGTTAGTGTTTTATTCTTTTGTCTAAAGTTATGTTCAAGGCATGACTTTCATTGCAACTTGGATTTTTTGATGAACGACTGTTTCTGTACTTGGGAAAACGCTATACTAATTGCCATGCATTTTGTTGTACTATAGCCATTTCTAGTTCACGGTATTTTTTTTTCTGAAAAGTATTTCAGTATGACATTTTTTTTAAGTTTCTGGACAATAACTGTCCTAAATTTATACAAAGTTTCGAACTAGTGTATGAATGAAATATTCGAACTATTAGGGATGCAATAATTGTGCACGCTCCCATATAGATTGATAGATGGATAGCTAGATAGATTTTTATTCACAATATACATACAATGCTATGTCTCGTCAAAAACCATAAGGTTTATCAAGTATAGGGTACTTACAGCAATAATGTATCACACTACTCTCTTGTATAAATCCTCTGTCTTATAAAATTATTTTTCTGATAGATATTGTTGACACTATTTTTAGAACAAACGAAATACTTAAGATAATATCATGCTGTAGACCGTTATAAAATGTCACACCGTTGTGGTACAATCCAGTCTCACAGAGAACCGTGCGGTGGCGTTCGGTCGCTGGATCACGTTTCAGCCCAGTGTTATGACTGATCAGCATTTCTCTCGTTAACATTCTTCGTAACAAAACACACAACTTCTAAACTATACAAACATGAGACAGTTGAAATATTGAGTTCTTTGACTTCACCCTTGCAGCTATCACTTCTTCTCATACCTAGCATTACTCTGTTTGCATACTTTTGAATTTTAAACATTCATCTGTTCTAGCTGCACCTCCTCAAAACACTATGCCATAGTGCAAACAAGATTCAAAGTCACACATATAAAATATTCATATCTCAGGTAATCTCAATACATTTGTCAAGGATCTTATTCAAAGAATGGTTCTCTTGAGCCTCATTCATATATTGTTAATATGGATTGTCCATTTCATATCTCTGTCGATATCGAATCCAAGAAACTTCGTTGAGCCGTTCACACAAAGAGTGTTATCCTGGTTGACTATAGCGGGTTCCCAGTCCATCCCCGAGAAATTGACCACAGTTGTTTTATTGCTGATAGTTTCTACACGTGGTACCATCACACAGGCTGCTCTAGCCACAACCCGAGCCCGTGTCTGATCACTACTTGCCACGAGCAAGCTGGTGTCGGATCACTACTTGCGACGAGCAAGCTGGTGTCGGATCACTACTTGCCACGAGCAAGCTGGTGTCGGATCACTACTTGCCACAACCCGAGCCCGTGTCGGATCACTACTTGCCACGAGCAAGCTGGTGTCGGATCACTGCTTGCCACGAGCAAGCTGGTGTCGGATCACTACTTGCCACGAGCAAGCTGGTGTCGGATCACTGCTTGCCACGAGCAAGCTGGTGTCGGATCACTACTTGCCACGAGCAAGCTGGTGTCGGATCACTGCTTGCCACGAGCAAGCTGGTGTCGGATCATTACTTACGTGGATAGTTTTATTTGGAAGTGAAAGATCATTTACGTGAAGTAAGAAAAGCAAAGGGCCCGGAATGGATCCCTGAGGGACTCCGATGCCTACTCGTTTCCACGACGATATGCCACAAGGACCATTAGAGAGTACTTGAACGCACTGTGCTCTCACTTATAAGTACTTCTTAATTCACTCGAGGGGTATCCTCGGATGCCATAGAGTTCAAGTTTATTTGGTAAGACATTATGCACAGCCGTATCGAGCGCCTTTGACAGGTCGAAATATTTACCAACACAGTACTGTTTCTTATCTTTAGCACCAAGAATGTTCTGGATTGACGCATGAGCCGCAGTAACAGTACTTTCACCATTTCTAAAGCCATGTTGATTAGCTGACCAAATGTTGCATGATTCACAAAAGTTGCTGAGTCTATTCAACACAAGTTTTTCTAATATCTTGGAAAAAGCAGGCAAAAAAGAGATAGGTTGGTAACTAGACATATCGTCTCTTGCTTCTTTCTTGAAAATAGGGACTATTTTTGCAAGCTTGAGACCGGTCGGAACCACACCAGCAGTTATAGTGAACAATTAAGAATATCGACTAGGACGTGGACTATACTTGTCGAAATGTCTTTGACTGCCCTCAAAGGTACGTCATCCACTCCCGTTGACAACTGGGATATCACGTTCAACGTTTCCTCTGTTGTAACTGGGTACAGGAACATTGATCTATTATTTCTTGGCATTTTCTCATACAGCTTGGCGAATAGTTCCAATTGTTATGTCAACATAGGAGAAACACATTTTATAATTATAGTAGAACATATTTAATAAAAGCTGAAAAACATTGTTCAATAAGCTTTCAGACTCATCCAAAACAACTTTTATACAAATATATTCTCATGCAAATAATAAAAACATCAAATCGATATCATGTGAATACAATATGATTTCTAATTTGAGGAGCATTTTAATTCGTTTCCATGAAAATAACTTCTAGTTTGCACATAAATTAGTTATGATGTATTGCGTGACGTATGATTGGGCCATTAGTTTCCAGAGATGGAGTTTCCTATTGGGCGTCTCCCCTACACGATGCCACTAGCGCACTGGTGTCTCGCGCCTTCATTTCACGGCCATTCAAGTATACCACTTCCTATCACAATACAACAAATTATTATAGGCAAAACCAATTTATATGAAATGTGATGAATTCTGTCAACCGTATCAAATATTCCGTATTTTTGCTTCATCTCTACAAATCGATCGAAACACATCGGAAAATATATGCCTACTGAAACAAAATATATCTAATATGATATTTATTTTAATTGTCCCAAGTAGTTATCTCGTTTGAAATCGTTTACATAGAACTTTCTTAGAGTTTTATTCGCATTGTTCGTTCATAATAAATGCACTTTTGGTTCTATTTTAAAGAATCTTACTATTTTCCTATTATATATGGATCTGAAAAAAATATATATTTAGCACCCATAACTAAATTTTACTGGTTTTAAAACAGGTTTCTAGTAGGCCTATATCAATCGTCATTTTTATGTTTGAATCATTTTACTGGAACAGAGGTTTACACGATCTATTGTTTGGATGCTTGAAGTGCCTCAATTATGTTTTGAAAATCTGATAACAAACCAACAAACCTGAAATCTTTGATTGGTGACACGTTTAATTTCTTTGGTGTTTCAATGAACTCAACGTGGACAATCTTGAATCACAAGTAAAATATCAAGTGTATGGAAACGTTGGTCACCCCAGATGATGTTTAGTGGGAAGAATAATGAGATACAATCACCCACAATCACCGCGGGTATTTCATTTCAGTCGATTAGTATTTGTGATTACGTTAGCATTAGCCCCTCTCTGATTGGTTTAATTTGAACTAGGAAAACGCCTTATGTGTTTCCGCGTTGATGGATGAGCTAATGAGAATGAAATTGAATTCTTTCAAGAAGTCATATCAAGTTGATGTTTTGACGGCATTCAAGCTAAAAATCAATCTTTCCATTCCGGTTTGTTTGTTTCGTAGACTATTCTAATGAAGGGAATATTGAATGCAATTCAATATTATATGTGATGCTAGACTATTATATGTAACGTGATGACACTTATTGTATACATATATTCATTACTCATTCTCAATAATTTCTCTGATGATAAAGGAGGCCTTGTTTCAATCGTTCTTCATTTATGGGTTACACTCAATTGTTGCTTGGATTCGATTGGTTTTCTTAATAGTTTTGAGAGATGTATCAAAATTTGATTAAATAATTTTTTACATCAAGACGACTGATCGTATTTGAGTGAATTGAAATTCGGTGAAAATGTGAATTCTTTCGAATTACATGTTTTTTTTTTACAAAAATTCTTCTCTGGCTTATTCCTATAGTGATTTTGAAAACTTGAAAATTATCTCTCTCAGAAGTGGTGCAACCGATTGCGCCTCAAAACCATAGAGTATCTAATTAGATGATGACACTTAGGCATGTCAAGTTTCAACTTTCAATTGCATTTGAATTTTCGTTTGAGTAGAGCATAACGAAGAAAAAAAAAAAAAAACGAGTGAAGTGAAATTGAGTCTTCGCTTCGCTCATCCAATGACAAAATGTGTACCAATATTGAATGAGTTCAGATCTTACAACAGATTGTTGAAGTGGCCTCCATGTTCAGCGAACCGCCGGCGTACGTCACAACATGTGAACGTTGTTGTTATTGCGCGCGCAGCCTAAATATCGTTCAATCAACCGAACCAAACCAAACCCAACAGAACCAACAATCTGAAGTTATTCAGTCGGAATCGAAACTAATCTAAAACCTACTCCCACACACAGGCCTCCGCCTATGTGGGTCTTGCTATAAACCTACTCCCACACACAGGCCTCCGCCTATGTGGGTATTGCTATAAACCTACTCCCTGCACACACAGGCCTCCGTCTATGTGGGTCTTGCTATAAACCTACTCCCACACACAGGCCTCCGCCTATGTGGGTCTTGCTATAAACCTACTCCCACACACAGGCCTCCGCCTATGTGGGTCTTGCTATAAACCTACTCCCACACACAGGCCTCCGCCTATGTGGGTCTTGCTATAAACCTACTCCCACACACAGGCCTCCGCCTGTGTGGGTCTTGCTATAAACCTACTCCCACACACAGGCCTCCGCCTATGTGGGTCTTGCTATAAACCTACTCCCACACACAGGCCTCCACCTATGTGGGTCTTGCTATAAACCTACTCCCACACACAGGCCTCCGCCTATGTGGGTCATGCTATAAACCCACTCCCACACACAGGCCTCCGCCTATGTGGGTCTTGCTATAAACCTACTCCCACACACAGGCCTCCGCCTATGTGGGTCTTGCTATAAACCTACTCCCACACACAGGCCTCCGCCTATGTGGGTCTTGCTATAAACCTACTCCCACACACAGGCCTCCGCCTATGTGGGCCTTGCTATAAACCTATTCCCACACACAGGCCTCCGCCTATGTGTGTCTTGCTATGAACCTACTCCCTGCACACACAGGCCTCCGCCTATGTGGGTCTTGCTATAAACCTACTCCCACACACAGGCCTCCGCCTATGTGGGTCTTGCTATAAACCTACTCCCACACACAGGCCTCCGCCTATGTGTGTCTTGCTATAAACCTACTCCCACACACAGGCCTCCGCCTATGTGGGTCTTGCTATAAACCTACTCCCACACACAGGCCTCCGCCTATGTGGGTCTTGCTATGAACCTACTCCCACACACAGGCCTCCGCCTATGTGGGTCTTGCTATGAACCTACTCCCACACACAGGCCTCCGCCTATGTGGGTCTTGCTATAAACCTACTCCCACACACAGGCCTCCGCCTATGTGGGTCTTGCTATAAACCTACTCCCTGCACACACAGGCCTCCGCCTATGTGGGTCTTGCTATAAACCTACTCCCACACACAGGCCTCCGCCTATGTGGGTCTTGCTATAAACCTACTCCCACACACAGGCCTCCGCCTATGTGGGTCTTGCTATAAACCTACTCCCACACACAGGCCTCCGCCTATGTGGGTCTTGCTATAAACCTACTCCCACACACAGGCCTCCGCCTATGTGGGTCTTGCTATAAACCTACTCTCACACACAGGCCTCCGCCTATGTGGGTCCTGCTATAAACCTACTCCCACACACAGGCCTCCGCCTATGTGGGTCTTGCTATAAACCTACTCCCACACACAGGCCTCCGCCTATGTGGGCCTTGCTATAAACCTACTCCCACACACAGGCCTCCGCCTATGTGCGTCTTGCTATAAACCTACTCCCACACACAGGCCTCCGCCTATTTGGGTCTTGCTATAAACCTACTCCCACACACAGGCCTCCGCCTATGTGTGTCTTGCTATAAACCTACTCCCTGCACACACAGGCCTCCGCCTATGTGTGTCTTGCTATAAACCTACTCCCTGCACACACAGGCCTCCGCCTATGTGGGTCTTGCTATCAACCTACTCCCACACACAGGCCTCCGCCTATGTGTGTCTTGCTATAAACCTACTCCCTGCACACACAGGCCTCCGCCTATGTGGGTCTTGCTATAAACCTACTCCCACACACAGGCCTCCGCCTATGTGGGTCTCGCTATGAACCTACTCCCACACACAGGCCTCCGCCTATGTGGGTCTTGCTATAAACCTACTCCCACACACAGGCCTCCGCCTATGTGGGTCTTGCTATAAACCTACTCCCACACACAGGCCTCCGCCTATGTGTGTCTTGCTATAAACCTACTCCCACACACAGGCCTCCGCCTATGTGGGTCTTGCTATAAACCTACTCCCACACACAGGCCTCCGCCTATGTGGGTCTTGCTATAAACCTACTCCCACACACAGGCCTCCGCCTATGTGGGTCTTGCTATAAACCTACTCCCTGCACACAGGCCTCCGCCTATGTGGGCCTTGCTATGAACCTACTCCCACACACAGGCCTCCGCCTATGTGGGTCTTGCTATAAACCTACTCCCACACACAGGCCTCCGCCTATGTGGGTCTTGCTATAAACCTACTCCCACACACAGGCCTCCGCCCATGTGTGTCTTGCTATAAACCTACTCCCTGCACACACAGGCCTCCGCCTATGTGGGTCTTGCTATAAACCTACTCCCACACACAGGCCTCCGCCTATGTGGGTATTGCTATAAACCTACTCCCTGCACACACAGGCCTCCGTCTATGTGGGTCTTGCTATAAACCTACTCCCACACACAGGCCTCCGCCTATGTGGGTCTTGCTATAAACCTACTCCCACACACAGGCCTCCGCCTATGTGGGTCTTGCTATAAACCTACTCCCACACACAGGCCTCCGCCTATGTGGGTCTTGCTATAAACCTACTCCCACACACAGGCCTCCGCCTGTGTGGGTCTTGCTATAAACCTACTCCCACACACAGGCCTCCGCCTATGTGGGTCTTGCTATAAACCTACTCCCACACACAGGCCTCCACCTATGTGGGTCTTGCTATAAACCTACTCCCACACACAGGCCTCCGCCTATGTGGGTCATGCTATAAACCCACTCCCACACACAGGCCTCCGCCTATGTGGGTCTTGCTATAAACCTACTCCCACACACAGGCCTCCGCCTATGTGGGTCTTGCTATAAACCTACTCCCACACACAGGCCTCCGCCTATGTGGGTCTTGCTATAAACCTACTCCCACACACAGGCCTCCGCCTATGTGGGCCTTGCTATAAACCTATTCCCACACACAGGCCTCCGCCTATGTGTGTCTTGCTATAAACCTACTCCCTGCACACACAGGCCTCCGCCTATGTGGGTCTTGCTATAAACCTACTCCCACACACAGGCCTCCGCCTATGTGGGTCTTGCTATAAACCTACTCCCACACACAGGCCTCCGCCTATGTGTGTCTTGCTATAAACCTACTCCCACACACAGGCCTCCGCCTATGTGGGTCTTGCTATAAACCTACTCCCACACACAGGCCTCCGCCTATGTGGGTCTTGCTATGAACCTACTCCCACACACAGGCCTCCGCCTATGTGGGTCTTGCTATAAACCTACTCCCACACACAGGCCTCCGCCTATGTGGGTCTTGCTATAAACCTACTCCCACACACAGGCCTCCGCCTATGTGGGTCTTGCTATAAACCTACTACCACACACAGGCCTCCGCCCATGTGGGTCTTGCTATGAACCTACTCCCACACACAGGCCTCCGCCTATGTGGGTCTTGCTATAAACCTACTCCCACACACAGGCCTCCGCCTATGTGGGTCCTGCTATAAACCTACTCCCACACACAGGCCTCCGCCTATGTGGGTCTTGCTATAAACCTACTCCCACACACAGGCCTCCGCCTATGTGGGCCTTGCTATAAACCTACTCCCACACACAGGCCTCCGCCTATGTGGGTCTTGCTATAAACCTACTCCCACACACAGGCCTCCGCCTATTTGGGTCTTGCTATAAACCTACTCCCACACACAGGCCTCCGCCTATGTGTGTCTTGCTATAAACCTACTCCCTGCACACACAGGCCTCCGCCTATGTGTGTCTTGCTATAAACCTACTCCCTGCACACACAGGCCTCCGCCTATGTGGGTCTTGCTATCAACCTACTCCCACACACAGGCCTCCGCCTATGTGTGTCTTGCTATAAACCTACTCCCTGCACACACAGGCCTCCGCCTATGTGGGTCTTGCTATAAACCTACTCCCACACACAGGCCTCCGCCTATGTGGGTCTCGCTATAAACCTACTCCCACACACAGGCCTCCGCCTATGTGGGTCTTGCTATAAACCTACTCCCACACACAGGCCTCCGCCTATGTGGGTCTTGCTATAAACCTACTCCCACACACAGGCCTCCGCCTATGTGTGTCTTGCTATAAACCTACTCCCACACACAGGCCTCCGCCTATGTGGGTCTTGCTATAAACCTACTCCCACACACAGGCCTCCGCCTATGTGGGTCTTGCTATAAACCTTCTCCCACACACAGGCCTCCGCCTATGTGGGTCTTGCTATAAACCTACTCCCTGCACACAGGCCTCCGCCCATGTGGGCCTTGCTATAAACCTACTCCCACACACAGGCCTCCGCCTATGTGGGTCTTGCTATAAACCTACTCCCACACACAGGCCTCCGCCTATGTGGGTCTTGCTATAAACCTACTCCCACACACAGGCCTCCGCCCATGTGTGTCTTGCTATAAACCTACTCCCTGCACACACAGGCCTCCGCCTATGTGGGTCTTGCTATAAACCTACTCCCACACACAGGCCTCCGCCTATGTGGGTCTTGCTATAAACCTACTCCCACACACAGGCCTCCGCCTATGTGGGTCTTGCTATAAACCTACTCCCACACACAGGCCTCCGCCTATGTGGGTCTTGCTATAAACCTACTCCCACACACAGGCCTCCGCCTCTCCATACGTCTAAATCGGTGAATAGCCATTCGGTCTCAAGGCGTCCCCATGCAGTCACCAGAGGGAAAAAAGTTCCCACCAGGGTGATTATGTTTGAAAATGTTGTGAATGTTTATTATGGATCGGTCATATTTTAGAAGGTGCTTCTCTGAATGACGTGCAGCAGTTTCACAACAATACGTTCATCCGGAGAGCCACTAGGATAACTTATGCTTTAGTTAATTGACACTGAAAATGGTGAGAAAACATGCATCTCGCGTTACCTACACCATTTGATTACTTCTGGAGGTATTTTATCCAGTAAGGTATCGATGTGTTCGTGAAAGAAATGACTTTGGGCTAAACGAAATAGAAACAGTTCGACCGTATACATTTGGCACACAAAGTCCAGGGAAAGTCAAGCAATTGTTTTTTGTAAATCGAGGTGACCGAAACTATATATTTATTTGTATCAAAAGGGTCATGGTTGCTGATGACATTTGGTTCAGCTGATAGAGGAAGGTTCACTCTACCTATGTATCAATTTTCATCTTGATGCTATCTGTCTAATGGTTCTCGTGTTTGTAAGAGTCCAACGTATTTCTTTTTAAACTAGTTTTTCCAAACTTTTCTCGGAATTTACAACCTTTTTTTCCATTAAAAAGTTTGATATTCTATTTCAACCTTGATTTGATACATCAATAAATAATCAAATATTTGATTAATTTCTGTGATATTCAGAAACGACAAGTATTATTTAAATGGCAGCGAATCATAAAGTTTCGGAGACCATGGCACTGACACCCTGTTGATAGTCTGATACTGTCTAATGCACCACAAACTACACTTTGATTCGCGAGATATGAATAATAGGCGCCAACAACAGTCTCTTGCGCTATTGTTCATTTGTATTAACGACGCATTGTAATCATAGCGGAGATCTATTGGCGTCGGTCTCGCGCTATTGTTTATTTGTATTAACGACGCATTGTAATGATAGCGGAGATCTATTGGCGTCGGTCTCGCGCTATTGTTTATTTGTATTAACGACGCATTGTCATGATAGCGAAGATCTATTGGCGTCGGTCTCGCGCTATTGTTTATTTGTTTTAACGACGCATTGTAATGATAGCGGAGATCTATTGGCGTCGGTCTTGCGCTATTGGTGTAGGATAGACGAGATGGTCGATCCGAACATTCGTCTCTTGTTGGTACAAGAGATCCATGTTTCAATGTTTGAACTTAATTGATGATGTTAATTCAATCTACCAATTAAAGCACAGAAGATAACTTACTCTCGAATTTATTGTTACTCCACTGAGCGCACTTTCTATTACTTAATAATATCAGGCAGTGATAATCTGATATGGTAATACTTTAATACCCTTTTTCTGTTTATTGGTATCACAGTTTTACATTTTTTTCTAAATTGTGTAGTGCACTAGCTTTGTTTCCAATAAGTAAATCATAATGATCATGATATATCCAATTGAAGTTTATAACATTATGAATAACATATAGGGTATAGGCCTACTACTCTTTATAGCAGCACATTTTGATCTACTCCCGGATTTCCAAGCACACGCCACTTTGGCGTGCTCCAGTTTCTATTTAATCTAAATCTCATAACTTTATTAGTTCTGTAATCTCTGAAGTGAATTCATCTCTTCAATAGTGCCATTCGTGAAGTTGCCATTACAGTGTATATTCAAGTGGAGTTTGATTACACAGTAATAGATTGAGAGCACAGTATTCGGGATGAACGGTGAATGTGTTTGAATCCATACGTGAGAGTAGAGGCCTACACATATCCCACGCGTAGAGAATATTGCTTACACAGAAATGAGAATCGAAGCAATCTTATACATAAAAAGCTTGTGTCACATGTTAGAGGATGAACTCCTCCGAAACGGCTCGACCGAGTGTCGTGAAATTCCTCACGCACATTCGGTAGGGGTGGTAGAAGGTCCTAAAGTATACGAGATTTTACCGCCGAGCTTTCTCCTATGAGCAATATCCAAAAAACTGGCACTTCTAGGACAACACCAGTAATGGTAGTAAAATCACCAGTAAAATTATTGTTACCCAATTAAGGCCTAGTATGGAAGGTAGGATCGTTTGGACGGGGCACCACAGGGGCGATCTTACCACCCCATTTAATTATTCAAAACTAATCAATTTCAACACCAGGATTACGAAGTCTGTGACCACACTGTTCCGCCACAGATAAAAGTCTTTCAGTTTCCAAAAGTCCGGAACACATTATAATTAAAAACCGTTTCTGTGATATATCCGGACATTGCCAGCATTGGTTTATTGAGAGAACCAAACACACGAGTGTTGATATCTCACACTTTCAACCAAGTCTCTTAGGCAATGTTCACTTCCTTCCACACAGCAGATGTGAAGTTTATCATTATACAATAAGGAAAGGAACAAAAACTAGTTGGCTAAGCCTAGAGCGTATCACTCCACTAATTGAAGGTCGTGGCCTATTAGTACTTCATCCAAGCATTTGGTTCAAGAAATGTGAGAAACCACGAGAAACCAAGTCAGGATGGATAAAAAATGTGTTTGTTCGTCTTTTTTTTTCAACTTCTTCTCTTCATCTCTTTTTTTCTTGTCATGATTGATTTTCTTGTGATTGGTGGTTATTGGCACTTCCACGATTCAGAACGTATTCTCTCATTTTCTTGAATCCTTTGATGGATGTAATGGCATGCATGCAAGAGCCACCAAGTGGCAGTGAAATGTCTTGTTCCTTCATCGCCCTCTCCACGTTGAACATTGATGATATCCTGATGGCCGTGCACTCAATTTTTCTCCCAAGGTTCCTGCATTTTATTGAGTGATTTTCAGACTTTTAGGACATAAATATTTGAAAGTCCTACAAATGAGATATGTGCCCACATGAATCTATGTCACAATATAATGGAACAAAAAATGTCACAATATTATGGAACAGAAATATCAGAACTACATCTCAAAGCCATAACAACTCTGTGTGAGCACTGAATATCATATATCAGCTGGATGACAGCCTTCCTTCTGGCTAGCCCTGTCAACATCTTGTAACGTGAGTATTTCACAAAATAACTGAAACTGTTACTTCCCTTCACGTTTACTTGTTGGATGAGCGAAGCGAAGACTCAATTTCACTTGACCCGAAAAAAATGTACCGCACATGTTTTTTTTTTTTTTTTTTTTTTGTTTTTTTGTTCGCGCTCTACAGGTCAGCCGAAAATTCAAATTCGATTGAAACTTGGCATGCCCATGTGTCATCATCTGGATTGAATCCCATCAGTTTTCATACGCAATCGGTTGCACCACTTCTGAGAAAACTAATTTTCCATTTTCCAACTAACCCATAAGAATAAGTCAGAGAAGAATTTTCATAAAAAAAATGTCCTTCAAAAAATTTCAAATTTTCACCAAATCTTAATATAATAATGATACACATCATTCCGAACTTTCAGCGAAATCCAATCAGTCGTTTTGATATAAAAAATTATATAATGACGAAAAAAAAGCAAAAAAAGAATTTTCGTACAAAAAATGTCTTTCAAAAAAATTCAAATTTTCACCAAATCTCAATATAATGATGATACAGATTATTTCAAACTTTACTGAAATCCAATCAGTCGTTTAGATATAAAAAATTATACAATGACATTTTTACACATCGTTTCAAAGCTATTAAGAAAACCAATTAAATCCAAGCAACAAGTGTCACCAATTAATGGAAAACGATTGAAACAAGGCCTTCTTTATTATAGAAGAAATTATTGAGAATGAGTAATGAATATAAAAGGAGGGTCTCAAGGTGTATATATGTATACAGCTGTCATCACGTTTCATATAGTAGTCCAATTAGATGAGCGTAGCGAAGATTTCCATTCCATATACCGAAAAATTTTGGGCTTGTTTTTTTGTTTTTTTTGTTTTTGTTTTTGTTTTTTTTTGTGTAATTTTGTACGCGGCAAAAGTTTCAATCAACTCGAAAATTTTTCACAAATTGGTGTTGTACCAGAATAGGTTGGGATTGTTTTTCAGAAAAATCGGTCAAACGGTTTTTCCGGAAAAAAATTGGAAAGTATGGAAATTCCCCATAAGAATAGGCCAGGGAAGAAATACTTGGAATTTTTTTTTCAAAAGCTCTCAAATTTATACTGAATGTGGGAAGAACTACCATATATATTTTAAGCGATTTATGGAACAATCAGATGTGAAATGACGAATAAAACGCATTTTTAATGTACTTTTTTACACATCAATAAAAGCAATTAAGAAAGCAATTAAGGAACTATTAAATGTGAGCAACAAGTGTCACCAATAAATTAAAACGTTCAAAATCTGTGATGGATATGAAGAAGGCACTGGTACCATTGTTGGGAAACCAAGGCCCATATACCAACAGGCAGCCTCGGTTTTTAAACCTTTGAAGTGATCCATGGCCTGTATATGTACATTGAGCTGACCAAATGTTCTTGATTCTACATTTCCATACTTCTAAGCTCATCTCACAACGCATATAAGGCGTTTCCTAGTTCTACATTTCCATACTTCTAAGCTCATCTCACAACGCATATAAGGCGTTTCCTAGTAGTATGCTGCTCGAAGATCATCTTGACATAAGCGAAAATAGAATCTGTTCACTCTTGATTGGCCCTACTATAAAACATTATTTATATATGGGTGATACATCTTGAAAACTGTTGTTATTCATGGTTTCCATGGATACCCTTCTCAAAATTAAAATTATGATGAATTTATGTGTCCTCTAGTGCCCTGCCCTTTTTCAGAACCGTGACGTGACATTACTCGATTCTGTTCTGTTCATGTTTCTGTACGAATTGGTAACGCCTACGTCATGACTCATAGCCCCTTTGAAATTATCATTTCTAGTTTTCTCTCAATTCGGATCGATAATCATATTCATTATAATCTAGTTCCAGAGCTCAAAGTTTATTTCGTCTGTCATGGTGGAGTTTTACCCGGCGAGAAAATAGCCCAACACTTCGAGAAGTGTTTTTCAACACCATAAAAGTGTGCATGAGCATAACTCACTCCGTTCTGACGTATTATTGCAATCCGGGGTAAAACTAATAAAATGAACATAATTTTTATTTAGACAAGATTTTAATTTCTTTGTTATATTTACGTCGTAAAATCGACGTTAATCATATGGAGATATCTGCAAAGATTGTGCAATTCATGGTAGCATTGATTCACATCGACACACTTAATGGGGTCAGGATGGGTAATTATTCAAACCTCTGGCAGGTCGCACTCCAAATGTATTGACAAAGGCTTCACATTTCTGAATAGAACTGATTCTTTAATACAATTCGTTTGAAGTGTTCCAAGTATGTATTATTCGAATTGAAAGCGGTGATTGAATCAGGCGTTACTCCCTCCATTAAGTTCATGATAATACTAATTAATATAAAGAATAATTACACGGGTACATATAAAAAGTAATTGCAAGTGCATGGTTTTTTAGTAATTGCCGATATTTAAACTGAGTTGCATAACCTGTTCATAATTTCATTGTATTTATTCCATGTTGGAATAATGAACAGGCTGAAGGATAGTGATCACATACATTCAGGCTATTTATTCATTCATACAAATGATAAATATTACAATTCTGTATGAATAACGAATTTTTCACCATGAAGCAGGCCTATATGGTTTTTCCGTACCGGAAAATAATGAGAACTGTTTCGGGCGTGAAGGAATTCCACAAAAATAATTGTTTTAACTTGAAGCATTGCCATACCTTTGGGCACTTCGTATGGTGAATAGAATTTGCATAAATCTTACCGTTCGCTTAATATTAATGTTTTCGTTATAACTCGTTCACATTACAGAATTTAACTACAGTTAAGTAGATAACGTTAGTTGAGTTATAATATGAACGGAACTTGGTTGGTAGTATCTTGGGTGCTATTTAACAGTCGTTTGGATCGGGGAGACCATATTAACAACATAACTGCAAAAGCAATTAGGAATTTGAATTTCGTTATGAGGACTCTTAAAGAGGCAAACGAGGAAGTTGAAGAAATAGCTTATTTGACTCTTATACGACCCATAGTAGAATATGCTGGAGCGGTGTGGGATCCCTATACGGATGGGCAGATCAAGAGCGTGGAAAATATAGAAAGAATGGCAGCAAGAAAAGTGAAGGGCAAATTAGGAAGAAGAAAATGGGCTATAGTTTAAAAAAGAAACGAGAAACGTGGGTTGAGATTAGAGTTGAAGAGAATACCAGAAAGTGTCAATGAAAGCATTAAAGAGCTTGGGTGGGAGACGTTACAGGAGAGAAGGAAGACCTTTAGAATGAAAAATATGAATAGAGCGTATTCCGGTCTTGAACATGGAGCATGGAGTGAAATTGGAAAAAGACTGCTGGATCCTCAATTTCGTGCAAGAGGAGACCATGCGTCCAAAATAAGAGCAAGACAGGCAAGAGAGGACGTAGGAAAATATTCTTTCGTCAACCGAACCATTGAAGATTGGAATGAGAATATTGTTTCATAAATATATATATATATAAGTTTTTTTTATATATATAGAATATTTGCCACCTGTACGCAGTTACAAATTGCAGATTGAAATGAATGAGTATTGAATAGTTAACTCTAGTTATGTCTTAACTAAGTTTCTAGAACTCAGTTAAGAGCTTAACTGCGATCAAGAAAGCTACGCCCTCTTGAATGTTTTATTCTGAGGTGTCAACACACCGCCTTATGGATTTGGTAAGTTTTGTTCTCGTGTACCTTTTCATCCATCAAAAGTTCAATTTAGTATCTAATATTTAGATACTTCAATATTTAGTAATTTAACCTATAAATGTGACAGTCAAGTAAACGTGACAGCAGTGAATGTCAAATGGCTCACAGCCTTCTAATCCATACTGAGTTCTGTTTAGGAGGCTATGAAATTACGTCACTAACGACAGTTAAGTCAGAGGTATGTGAACAGAGTTCTTAGTTACCAAAACTCCACTCACTCTCTCATAACTGCAGTTAATGTAACTAGAGTTAAGTTCTGTAATGTGAACGATGTAGCAAAAAATTGATATACAATTTCATCGGATCTTAAATGAATCTGCAGCAATAAAAAGGGAATACTTATGAAATTAATGATATAGCTATATGGATTTGATAGTATGAACATTATGGCAAGTTTCAAGTGTTCACAAATATATATGTGGAATACCTCTATGCCTCGAACAATTCCAAATATTTGGCCAAATACCGGGAAACACGAGTCAAGAATTATTATTCCAGTTTTATTCTTTTGAGTTTTATATCAATTCATTTCTATGGTGCTGCCCTCAGTGGATTCAAACGGAAGCAGTATCTCTCACTTTTACATTAATGAAATGGCTCAGCGCCTTTGAAATTCGACATTGATCCATTAGATGCATGAATTGTCTTTTGAATAACTACGAAAAACTAAGAAATGATAATTGTTGTATTTGGTGAAAACAATTGGTCGGGTAGATTTGGGGCAATTGGTCATTTAAACTTTAAAATTACATAATGATATCAATTTGTCGAAAAATTCAGAATAAATTTACATTTCGCGATTTTGTGCTAAGGACAGTTTACATATCAGTCGGACTTGTTCGATAAGATTTCATGGATATCCACCGGCGGACGAATTCAGAAAATAATATATATCTCATTTATTTTCTGATTTTTGATCGAGTTTCCAACCTCTTGGCGAACATGGCGAACTTGTGCACCATTATACAAGTGGTTTATCAGACCATGAAGTGTCAATCTAATCGCGCCATTGCTAATCGCCTTCAAACTAATCACAGAAGCTTGTCTACTAGTGCTCAGATGGTATTGTGACCGTCGGGCGTACTGGCGTGCATTCAGCTATCCGCACAGAAACCTCCCTGTACATGGTCGTGCAGTTAGCTATTCGAGTGAAGCTAGCACTTGAATAATGGTGGCTATAAAACCTGCAGCATTTACTCGAAACCTCGTACCAACCTGTAAATCATAAAACTGCAACGAGTTATATGTGTTTTTATTATGTTTTAACCTTCTTTTCTGCTTCATGCTCTTTGTCTGGCTAGCTGTGTGAGCTTTTGTTGGTAGACGTGGTTATCTTCGCATACAAACTTTTACGAGTGTTTTTTAACTGTCATTATACAATGCATCGGTTTCATTATCTTTTCTTTTCGAGGAGAATACTATAGTATGATATTTTGTTATTGTGATTGTTTGGATTCGCGACAATAGTATGTACGAATATATATATAAATATATATATACCCAGATCGATCGAAGGAAATAATGAATAATTCATATAGTGTATCGGCCACCTATTTTGATAAGTTCAGGTATATTCAACTATTGAATAATTTGTGTAGAAGAATAAAAAAGTGCTCTTTCTCGATTGGAATATTTGCGTTCATTTAATTACCAATTGTTGCACGGTTGGACATGTGAAAGTTGGAAGCAAGAGGACAGTATTGCAACCGAGTGCAACGTCCTGGATTCTGGATACTGGTGGCACGTCCAATTCAGGATATTTTTGTCACTATTATAGAGTAATGTAATAATTCCAGTCGAATGAACAAAATAAATGTCTCAATTCTTCAAGACCGTGTTCGACGAATGATCAAAATGTGTAATTTAGCTGATAATTATTTGACGTACAGAAATATATCTGGTAATCACGGGTCGCTATTTATCGATTGATCAACAAATTCACGGTTCGTAAAACCAGTGAGGAAAATTGAACATAAGTTATTCAATTCCTATTTTAGGCCTGTACATCTGGTGCGTATATATATATAAATTCTTTATTCATTTAAAATAAAGACTCTGCCTTTTCTAGTACTTCAACTTTTCCATTGGTATGCATTGTTATCCATTCTTACTTGATGTTTTATTGTGTTCTTGTTAATACTACGATGTTTTCATTGATAAGTATATTTGACAAAACATACAATTTTAGATTCGCTGAACCTAAAAAGATTTGCGTCGTTGTTAATTATCTTGTCAGTGCGGCCCATGAAGAATATACCTACAATCCAGCGGCAAGCTAGTTTATGCTCTATGCCATTGCTCAGAGCATGAATTGAGTTGAGGGAGGCAGATTTTCTCCAGTATCAGGTTTCCCTTGAATACAATGAACTGCGTACGCGCTATTTCTTTATTTGTATTATTTTTAATTTGGTTTTAACGACGTACTGATGACTTCGATCTGTTGGCGTCGGTGAATGATATATGAGATGGTGGGATGATGAAATAAAATGTTATTTGTTTGGATATTGGGAAGGAGTCGGTCGTGGCCTGTTGTTAGGGAACTATCCCAGTATCGACCTGAGCGGCAGAGAGAAACCACGAAAAAACCCTGTCAGAATATAGTGTACCATGGCGGGAATCAAACCCTGGACTCCTGAATGACAGTTCAGTGGGCTAGCCACTCGACCACTCATCTCAGTTATACACTCTGGATACTTCTTTTAACTTAATTAATTCACTATTGATATTCGCACAGAATTACTTCAACTTCTATAGTTTGTGTTGATATTTAGATATATTCTTGCTTACGAATTGCTCCTTTTATTATAAAATAAAATTCTTTCGTTATCACCCTGGATATTTATATTTTATCACGAGTCATAATTCTTATTTATTCCATAATAAAACATTGCTCTCGGTTGCATGTCGGTTGAGATCTTGCGAGTGTAATAGACTGTTTTCAATATGTGAGCATGGAAGGTGTAAGAAAGCCATGAAACTAGAATTGTGGTCGGTTGTTTCACACAGAAACTTGCTGCGTGCGGTTAGCGAGTCAGAACTTTTCATTCCTCGCTTATCACGCGCAATCACGCTTCAAACATTGAAGGTCTTGCTTGCCAGGGTGGATGTCACTCATACCGAACAACTTATGTTTGCATAACACTAAGAAAACGCCATATGTGCGTTGATAGACGAGCGAATAGTAATAGTATGGGTGAAAATGGGTAAAAACTACTTCGAGTGGTACCAATTTAGCACATTTTATGTTTTTTCTTCAAAGTGGCTGACCCGATCAAGCTGAAATCTTTAAGAAATGTGTATCAAAATGTAATGCTACTTCACGCAAAATTCCATTTTTTTTTGAGGAATAAAAAAAAAAAAAAAATCCGCTATGTTATTCTAATGGGTGTTTTTGAAATTACTAAAATTCATAAAAAAAAAGTTACCCCCCGATAATGCCACAAAACTGTACAGATCTAAGTTAGATGAGGAACCATATTGAGTAGAAGTCTGAAGTTGATAGCTGTAGCCGTTTGATCTGTGGAGAACCGACAAAAAAACATTAAAAAAACACATAAACGCGAACACCATATTTTTTCAGTATGTCATTTGAAAGCTCGTCTGATAACATTTTCTTGGAAGCATTTCAAATGTTATTTTGCGCTGGGTTAGGTTTGATTGGGTTATAGGCTCTGTTATTAAAATGGTCTGTAATAATCTCATCAGGAATCCCGTGTTCGACTGTGAAAGGTGTCGGCCGCGCGGACCTGCATGTGCTCATGAAATCACGTCGTTCTTGTAGACCTACATGCAGATTTGCTTCGATAATCATAACTTAAACCCAAACCAGAACCAAATGATTGATTATGTTGTGAACTTTCAACACACTGTGAATAGGTATCAGTAGGAATAAGTTCACAGATACCTACAGGCAAACACATTCATTAGAGTTTAGAAAAATGTATCTTATATCTTGGAATATAGACCTATATATATATATATATATATATATATATATATATATATATATATATATATATATATATATATATATATATATATATATATATATATATATATATATATATATATATATATATATATATATATATATATATATATATACAGTGGCGGTGCGTCCATTAGGGCATTATGGGCAGTGACCCGGCTTAGATTCAAGTAATTCTAATCTCAGATGATGAACTATGCATGAAACTGGTGAATATGATTTTGTTTGTCACTGTGATTCAATTTGTTATTTGTTTTTTCTCATGATGAGAATTATTAACAAAAGTGTTTCTCTTATGTGTGGCTTTACTATGGAGTCTGCTATGTGTGGAAGTACGGTAGGGTAGTTGGGGCAGTTTGAGTTCTGCCCCGACTTGACGCGTCAAACAACGTCACCAATACTCTGTCTTGGGTGTAAGAGTGAGAGGGAAGATAGGACTACTAGCACGGTCTTGGGGCAGCGGTCTAGGTGCCCTGAACGGAAGTCATCCAACTCGACCGAATGAGAGAAGAATGGGCGAACCACCCGCGCGCTAGTGGTCTTAGATAGGTAGCACGGTTACTCTGAACTGTCCATTTCACACCACACATGGTGGACTACTACAAGAATGTCACTAGGAAACCCCCGTCCGTCAAAAGAAGAGAGATATATATATATATAGCGATCGAGAGCTTTTGTCTCACTTGCAAGCCACGACAAGTGTCTATTCATTAACACATGTTATTTCTAGAGAAATAAGGGATGTTTTTTGCTGTTTGACCAGTGTGTTTCTGTTCTTAGCCAAGTATAGATCTGTGGATGAGAAAGCTTATTCGATGTTTACAGTGTTTTTGTATAGTATAACACAGTGTAATCGTTATAATATTTTATTTCCGTGTATGCATTTGCAAGTGTAATAATTAAGTTATAAAAACTATGAACCGTGTTGCCAATTTAATTGAAAAGCCATTCCGACTTTTATCTATTGAAGAGAAAATTGAAGTCAAACGACTTGGTCCTGGTAGGCCTGATTTGTGCATAAAACAAACTAAATTAAACATGTTGACAATAGAAAAAAACCTAGTTAATTCAATTCCCCACTTTAACTATAGAGTAATAGACAAGTTTGTGCACTTGAAAAATCGTAGAAGAGATTTCTTGTTCAAATAGCTGTTCCGGTAAGTTTGGATATACTGTCATAATTATATAATGTTATTGAACTTGGAAATAACATAATGATTGCCAATCAAACCAGCTTATGTCGATTACAACGTCAATAGACTGTAAAACTCCCATTTACACTTTCTCCCATTGAAAATATAATATATAGAAACAATGAAACATAATATTGAATGGACATAACTTTGTGTTATTGGAATGAGGTGTAGTATTTTTCAAAATGTTTTGCCCCGGCCAGGTTTCTGGGCACGCGCCGCCACTGTATATATATATATATATATATATATATATATATATATATATATATATATATATATATATATATATATATATATATATATATATATAGTTTAGCGTGGGCTTAAAGGACATCACAAAACAAATAATAACTAGGTTCATTCCCCTTTAATACTAGTGAACGCTAGGAATCATCATCTCAATTTCCGAAATTATAATTAATCAATTCGTCCTCCAAGATGCAGCGTTTATTTTGAGTCGTGACGCATACATGACTCGATTCTGTTTATGTTTATGTACAGAATCTGTGAAGCCCATATCATGCGTCTCTGGAGGACACACAAATTTATTGAAGTTTCTGAAATTGAGATGATGATTTTTAGTTTTCTCTAAAATAAGAAAAATATATATCATCATTATTCGTTAAGATCTTGTTGCAGAGTTATGACGTCCTTTAAGTTGGTCAGGACATTTCTAGTACAGGAATGAGGTCACTTCAGGCCTCACTAAATATGACTCCGAAATCTGACGTGGAGAGATCCCAGCTGACGGTTCCACTAACGATGTTTGTTTCCTTCTTGACTAAACAGATCCGACATCTTGTATACACCATTCAACGTGAGAACATAACTTCATCAAAGTCACACCTCACTGTCAATTGTTTATTCACTTGTCTTTTGTTCTGTGGCCCAGTGAATTATAACCTGCTTGGCAAGAGTTCTGACGCAAGTTTGTTTGTTTGTTTGTTTCTTCTCAAGACATTAATGATCAACATGATTGTCTCCACAACTCTGGATGAGAACAACAGTGTGAGTGAGATACGTGATGAAATAGACGTTACTTCAACACAATTTCCAGAGATCTTAATCTTCATATTACTCTGCTGTGAATACAAATAGGTATAATATCATTGAATGTGTGACTGCAGGAAGAAAGAGAGCTCCTGAATAAGCGATAGCGTTGAGCAACGGAATAATGAATGGTAAAAATGAGATTTACAACAGTATAAATGGAATCGAAGCTTTGTTGGAAACAAAGCTTTCTTGTTTATATATACATATTATATATATGTATATATATATATATATATACGTTGTTATTTTCTCTGATTTTTTTTTCTTGACCTGCTGGTTGGTGTATGCATATTTCATCATGTTGATAAACCATGAAATAAATAGATAAATGTATAAATAAACATCAAAGATAAGAAGAGTGAAACCGAAACACAATATACTGGCAACAGTTTGTTGCCTTTATTATAACAGTCACCATTCATCGGACCATCGGTCCATGCCTGCACATGCGCACGTCGTCGTTGTTGTTGTTGTTGTTGTTGTTGCACGCAGCCTGAACCAACCTGAATAACTCGGTCTAACTAATGCCCTGCAGTCTGTCTAGTCGAGTGGTAGGTCAACGGGAGCCAAGTTCCTCGTCGCGCAGCTGTTTACGCGAAGTACTGAAACGGTGTTTTGAGCATAATGTTTCTCCGAAACTACATATCTCAGAACACTCTGGTTTGTTGCAATGCAAGGAGGCAACGCACACAACACGACGTACCAATTTTCAGTTTGTTCGGACAAAACATGTGGAAGTAATAAGGCTGTGAAAAGTGCTGTTTTTCGGTTTCTTCTCCGTCTTCTTATGTGTTTGTCGATTATTACAGCTAGAACCAATATATTTTCACACAATGAAATAAAATATGCAGTCAGAAGTAATATATACATCAACACTAGTTGAATGCTATTTGAGAAATATACAAATTGAGTTTAATTTTCACCTATAAACTTGAATAATTGACATTAATTAAAAGGAAATGAAAACACTTGGCTCATTGCCCCACGCTGTCATTGGTCATCGCTCATTGCTTTAACACTTCCACATTCAGCCTGCAAACAATAACACAATTACACTGAGAATACACGGATTCTTCCGTCTACAGAACCAGCGAAGACTGGAACAAGAAGATGTTTTCGTAAATGTATAACTCATAAAAGTTTGTTTTGTTTTTTCACTTTGCTAGTAGTTTCAATAGTCAATCAGTTGATCAAGAACATTTGCCACCTGTACGCAGTTACAAATTGCAGATTGAATGAAATAATAATAATAAAGAAAAAACACATTCGATCGTATTTTGTTTTCAAATCTCATCTTATCCTATCTTCACATCTTATTTTGTTTTCCCAGGAAATTTGAATTGAAATGTTCATTTTGTAAACATGAAATGTGAAGAACTGAATAATATAGGCCTACTTCAAAATATGCTATGCAGATGATATATATTGTTCAGAGACAGTATTCGGCGTTATTACAATGTTCCGTAACACCTCAGGTATCAATCGTGCACACGACGCCTGTGTAAGCGCGTCGCCGACACCGACGCCCGCCGTCATAGTGAAGGTCACAGGCGTCGATATTAATACGACGCCAGACCAAGTGCACCGTTAAATAGCATTGCCTTTTGTCCTGACCAGTGGCGTCGCGGTGGTGGACAAGAACAGACGCCTGTTATTTTCTCACAACTCTCCGACCAAATCATCGATATAGCTTTTTGGAATTGAAGTATTAATGCCAACTTGAGAAAACAATATTGAATCCATTTTATGTTATTACAAGTGAACCAAGTGAACCCGTAGACTAATTATGTCATTTAAGACCCTATTAGCGAGTGGTAAGAAGGAACAACTAAAATTTCTTTGTATGAAAAAATTACATGAATGAGAATAACATAAAAATCACATAACATGAGACATAAAAAAAGCTATAAAATATATTGGTGGAGGTGCCATGTTGTTTCATTCTTCGCTTTCAGCTTCCATTAATAACTTCATTATCGACAGCATTTTGAATATCATCCACAAATATTCTGTACGTTTACATTACTCAATTTCCTCGACAGCGATTATTCAATTAGATACAGTCAAATATAATGCACAATGAAGTATGCGAGATGAGTGAAAGTGGTTTATTGCACTTTTTTAAAAACTTGTCAGAGAATTTAGAAAAATCATTATTTTTGACACAGCATTCATTTGTTTCAGTCTGATGAGGACAAATGGAGCTTGTTTGATTTAGAAGAAACGTGTATGGCTTACCAGTGGAAATATGCTGTGATACTTGGTCATATTGTGATTACCTTTGACAAACACAATTGAGACGCCGCCCTCGGTAGCTCAGTCAGATGAGGCACCGCTTCAACAACTGAAGTCACCGTTGAGCGTGGGTTCGAGTCCCGCATAACGTATGTGTTTTTGTGAACGTCCTTTCACTCATCATCACTTCATAATTCCATAACCACCTGCTCATTCGTACCCCCGTATAACCTAGCTATTGGAAGGGGGGACGTTAAGCAAATAATCATCATCATCCTATCCAATAAATCTCCAAACTATATAATCATTCATTGCTATTCACAGTACGTTGAATGAGTTATATTATGGATCGAGATCGCCCTTGTGGTGCCCCATCTCAACGATCCCACCTTGTTCCCACGCTCGCCACTAGTCTAATGCATCCTCATCTTCCCTCTCTCTCGCCCGTTGCACCACGGTTTTAAGTGCCCTGCCGTCCAGGCTAACATAAACTGCAACCTTCCTTTACCTCTGCCACGTCGTTAAACCGACGTAAAACAATGGTGCTCGTCGTCGGACGGTCGTTAAGCTACAACTATTTAAATGCACGGAGGTTGTTGGGTATGACCGCATGTTACTTGAGGGTCGTAAAACATAATCAGTCTATATGGCGTGGGATGAGACTACGGTGAGTGTTAGGGTAAGGCGTTGCTAGGGTAACCGGGAAGTCGTGTGATTTTGATGGCAGTCAAACAGTCTTAACTAGTGGCTCTTCATTAGCGAACCTAAATATTGTGAAAGAGAATGACCATACAGATCCTTTCTTTGGCAAAAACATGGTCGCCGCTTTTTAGTGTCTATTCTATCTGTCATTTCTATATGCAGGTTTATAAGTTCTTTACATGCAAATGATAATGGAGTACCATAGTTCAATTTTAAACCAAGGATAATCCATTGGAATAGGTGATAACTAAGGAATAGAGAGGTTTAATTGGGGAAAAAACAGGCGGCCGCAGTCCACAATGAGAGCTCACTTTTAGATTCTCTCTAGTCTTTGATGGCGTCTCGCTACTATTTGGTAGCGCAGTAAATACCTGGACGACCGTGAAGCATGAAGTTTGGGTGATCACGAGATCGGTGACCATGGTGTGACCATGAAAAAACAACAAATGGCCTACTTTCAATTATTTAGAATAAGCTTTCTGAATAGCTACCAGAATGTGAACTTGAAAGTTGCGGCTCTCAATACATAGGCTCTCGACACGGAATTTCGAGGAATTTTAAATTTCCAAACCTTGGGATCTCTGAATATCTGTAACCCGCAAGAGGTCGTGTGGGTATTCTCCCCACCCCTTCCCTTCACAGGTTTTAGCCAGACAGCGTGAAGTTTGATTTCTGTTCTTCTCACAGAACCAAAGTACCAAGTGATGATTAGTAAATGAAGCAAAAGTTAGCAGATCAACTTGATGACCCTTGGATACGAATGATATTTTTATACCTTAACTAGCTGACTCGGCAAACGTTGTTCTGCCATCGAAGTGATTTGTAGTGAATGTTGGTGAAAATAACGAATGTATTGTAAGTGTGTTAGTGCGGGATGTCTGCCAGGCAGGTGAATGGTGCGTCGTCGACGATGATGGCCGATTTAACCCAAAACACAGTAACCATGAACTTGCCCAATGTAATGTATTTCATGAACGTAACGGACGAAGGTCCTGTGAATCGTTTGTGTTGAAAATGGAACGTTAATTGAACAGTATTAAAGTCGGTTTTATCGCAAAGTAGTGGAGTGAAATGAAGAAAGTCAACAATAAATTCGAAGACTAGCCGAGTATGAATAACAATATGTCCATGTCTCAATTCAATGTATTTTATTGACGTAATGGACATGATCAACGATTAGCTGGAAGGCGGATTAGGCGCTACCTAGCGTGTACCCCCGCAAATGTGTTGTCGAGCGCAGCTGACCTTGAGGACGCCGTCAATGTCACGGAACAACGTATTTACTGGGTGGTGTGCTTGAAGTGCCAATTTTTTGATATTGCTCATACAAGAACGCTCGGCGGAAGATGTCATATACTTTAGGACATTCTACTACCCCTAACGAATGTGCATGAGGAATTTCACGGCACTCGGTCGAGCCGTCTCGGAGGAGTTCGTCCACTAACATGTGACACGAGCTTTTTATATATAAGATTAATCTAATGATTAACTAGTCATTATTATAACTATATGCAAAAGCAAAATGTGCGTTGTGTGATGAGCGAGATATCTAGAAAGTAAAATCTAAAACTCTACATACATTGATCATATGAAATGAACTTCATTTGATATCAACGACTCTAGGTAGCCGTGAGTTAATGATGCAATTATTTCTGCTATTATTTCTATTTATTCGATGAAAAAAAACATGTATTACATTATTTTCTTCGAAATGGCTGGTCTGAATTGCATACAAATTTTTAATTATGTTGATAATCTCCGGATTTACATTTGAGGAACATTTGAATTATGTTGGACAGATTTTATTTTTCAATTTTTTCTGCCCGGCCCAATCTTATGGGGTTTTTAGAAACTTTGAGATGATGTTTCACAAAAATGGTCCAACCTATTTGACCCAAGAACTATACAGTTCCAAGTTGGATAAGTTTGCGTACACTGAAAAGGTTTCATGTCGATCGGTCAAACCCTGCGACCTGTGCAGTGCTAACAAACAAACAAGCGAACAAAAACACACAGACAAAGCTCCGTAAGAGTTGAGTGGAGATCTTCGCTAACGCTCATACTTAGAACTGTATAGTTTGGGGGTCAAATCGGTTGGACCACTTTTGAGAAACATAATTTCAAAGATTATAAAAACCCCATAAGATTGGGCTGGGTGGAAAAAAAAATTAAAATAAAATCTCACCAATATAATTCAAATTTTCCTCAAATGTGAAAACGGAAGTGATACACATAATTGGAAATTTGTATACAATTCGGACCAGCCGTTTCGAATAAAATAATATAATGAATGCTTTTATTCATCGAAAAGATAGAAATATTAGCGGAAAAATGTTGCATTGTTAGATTGACGGTGTTTGATTGATTGATAGATTCACTGTCATCGAATTAAGTTCATTTTATATGAATCAAGGTGTTTCGAATTTCGATTATACTTCAGGTATATAGACGTCTCGCTCATCGTACAACGCGCATTCTGCGTTTGCCTACTTCAGGGTCTAGTATCAGGCTCTCGCGAATCTTGTATGTTTTATATAGCCTTTAATTGCGAATAGGCCTATAGTTGTATAAGCTGAAATTTGAGGTTATGTTGACCAAATTATTGTATTTTCAATCATATGCTTCATAAGTAAATAGATAAGTATGACCAATAAATTACCTAAATTCAATAAATTATTGGACGTGAACGCTCAATAGTGAATTGATGATGGTAGGCACATTTTGATCACTTTTTCAAACTATCTGTTCTATTTTTTCAGCTTGCTCAGGTCTTCGAAATCGAACGAAATTAAACTAGTGAACATATGTGACTTTTATTTAACAAGTTCTTTCTGTAGAAATATTTTTACTCATGGAGGGGTTGCAATATATGTAAATGATAAGTGCAAAAAAAAAGAGATGATATAATAAATCTAAACAGCGAAAAAAATATTGAATCAACAGAATTGAATTAGAAATTAGTTCTGATAGAAAGGAAATAGAAACAACCAAATTATTATAGCTTCATATCGCTCGCCAACAGGTGATGAAAATATTTTCATAAGTGCTCTAGAAAAAATGTTACAACAATTATTTATAGAAAACAAAAAAATTATCATTCTTGGAGATTTTAATGTTGATTTTCAAAAATCCTCAGAGTTTTGGTACGAACTAATCAACTTATTCACAACATTCAACTTAAGTTTTACAATAACCGAGCCAACAAGGATTGATCCGTTTCATAACTCGGGAAAACTTATTGACAATATTGCAACCAACTTAAACGAAGAAACGTAGACTATACGACAGTTGTGATTCATAACTGCCTGTCAGATCATTCTGGTCAGCAAATAACGATGGAAATAGAACCTATAACTCAGAGCAGTGAATATAAAAATACAAGAAAGTTTGACGATGAAAATTTAAATCAGTTTGAAGACTATCTCATGCAAACAGATTGGAGGAATGTTTATGAAGCTATCACTCCTGATAGAAAATATGAAAAATTTAAACAGCTCTTCACGTATGGATTTAAAAATTGCTTTCCCAAAACAAATATAAAAATGAAATCAAAATGTACCGGTACTAAACCTTCTTGGTTATCACCTGCTATCAAAGTTTCTAGAAATAATCTCAAATTTCTATCTCTTATGAATAAATATCTAAAAAATTCATTTACATAAAAATATTTCAAGTCTTATAAGAAGATGAATACAAACTTTTATCAACAAATAAAAATATAAATATACAAAATCATATCAATAAATGTGATAAATACCATGAACCGCAAAAAATATGGGTTAAATATTGGTTATGGGCATAAATAATGAATCCAACAAACATAAACAAATAGAAAAAGAAAATATACAAATAAAGCACGCAAATATTTCCATTTCGGACCCACAAATTATATCCAATACATTTAATCGTGAATATGCAACTATTGAAGAAAAATTAACCAATAATCTTCAAAGTGACGCAGGTGCGTATCTGATATGCATCTAATATGCACATGCAAATTTCAAAAATTAGTTCATTCGAATCGATATTTTTAGGTAGAACGAATAAACTAGAATTTTAAAAATTACATCATAATTGAAAAATAAGAATTCAAGTGGGATAGACAACATACCAGTATCACTTATTGAGAATTGTTGAGCCTGAATTACACAGTTCAACTTATTCTTCAATTGTGTTAACTCAAGGCATAAGTTCATGAAGTTGAACCGTCTAAATGGCAGAATTGAAGAAAACAGTTTCCTCAAAAACATGAAACACAAGTTTAGATCAACTTATATGATATTTAGCATGTTCTATTATCCTTCATGACATGAAGGAAACGAAAGTTTAGATGCCGCCATTTTCGCTCACTTCGAAGTTTCCAATTACCAATTTGCACTGATTTTATGGTTGAATTTGAGTGAGAGAGATATTTCCAGTCATTAAAAAGTATAAAGTAAATGTTAAAATACTGAAATAATTAATTCACGTATTTTTCATGAATAATCTACTTTCGTTTTTGTTGAATGACAATAACCGTACATTTTGCGTAATTTCGACCTGTCGCAATGGGCGAATGCTTAGAGCGCCGGGCTGGTAATCCGGCCGTCCGTGATTCCAATCTACTGGAGTTGATTCCTTTTTGTTTAAATTAATTGTATACAAACGCAGGTTAAAATCAACATTACATATAAATTGAATTTTTAAAATACCATTTTTGTACGGACTCCATACTAAATGCAAGATACGCTTGTTCAGCTGAATCCTGATCATTCAACACCTTTCAACTGATTGAGTAGTGTAAATGGTAGTTTCAAGATTCCAGCCACGAATTCCTGAATTCATGAGTTGAGTTAATACAATTGAAGAATACGTTGGAGTGTGTAATTCAGGCTTTAGATGAGCGTAGCGAAGATTTTCACTCAAGTCTTACGGAGCTTTGTCTGTGCGTTTTTTTTGTTTGTTTGTTTGTAAACACTGCACAGGTCGCAGGGTTTGACCGATCGACATGAAACTTTTTTTTTATATGCAAACTTATCCAACTTAGAACTGTATAGTTTTGAGGTCTAGTCGGTTGGACCATTTTTGAGAAACATCATTTAGAACTTTCTAAAAACCCCATAAGATTTGGCTGGGCGGAAAAAAATTGAAAAAAAATCTCTCCAATACGATTCAAATTTTCCACAAATGTGACCACAAGAATAATATGAATGAATAAAAATTTGGTTTGATATTCGGACTAGCCGTTTTGGAGAAAATAATATAATAAATGTATTTTATTCATCGAAAAGATAGAAATATTAGTTGAAAAATGTTGCATTGTCGAAGTCACGGCTTTCTAGATTCATTGACATCGGATGAAGTTCATTTCAAATGATCAAGGTTTGTAGAGTTTTCGATTATACTTTATATAGACATCTCGCTCATCGTACAACGCACATCCTGCGTTCGCCTAGTATAGAAAACATAACGTTTCCCTTAGAAAATATATTCAATTCTTGTATTATGAATGGAGAATTTCCTCAAAAACTGAAACAATCTGAAACAATTCCCCTGTTTTACAAAGGAGGAAAAAATAGGGAACTATCGCCCTATATCACTTCTGCAAGCAATATCAAAAATTTCAGAATCAATAATACATATTAGATTAACTGTCTCCTTAGTACAAGAAAAACTACTATCAGATAAATAAAATGGATTAAGAAAATAAGATCTACTTCTATAACTATAGAACATTCAATAGAAACTGTAGTACAAGAGATAGAAAAGAGAGAGAAAGTTTTAGGAATATTTTGTGACCTATCAAAAGCATTTGTTTGCATCAATCATGAAATTCTTTTAAATAAACTACATTCCTATGGAATCAGAGGATTGGCTCACAAGCTTATAGAGTCTTACCTCACAGATAGGATTCAACAAGTTTAGTTAACATCGTTTCATAAAAACAGCATAGAAAATGAATATTTGTCTGATCCTCTGCCTGTTACTGTAGGAGTTCCTCAAGGATCCATTCTAGGACCTCTGCTTTTTATTTTATTCATTAACGATTTGCCAACTATTAAACCGAATTCAGAACTATTTGCTGATGATACCAGCTTTATCATTAGTGCATCAAATAATGAACTAGGGCCTACTTACAATAAAATCTTAAAAAATAATAGCTGAAGCAACATTTTGGTTTAATGATAATAAATTAATTTTGAACGTGAATAAAATAAACTTTCTTCACTTTAAAGCTACAAATAATAAACAAACAAATCAAAAGATATAATCAATCGAAAATAAAGTGGATAATTCTAGATTAGTTAAAACCATAGGAACAAAATTTCTAGGTCTCACTTTGGGCGAAAGTGTATTGTGAGAATATAGCAAACAAGCTAAGCTCTGCATGTTTAGCCTTATATCTCTGAAAATAGATACGGATGTAAAAATAGCAAAAATAGCCTACTTCTCAAATTTTGAATCTCACATGAGATACGGAATAGAATTTTGGGGATATTCCACTAACTCAACTATTTTTTTCAATTCACAGAAGCGAGGATCAAGAAGTATTCTTAGTCTCAAATGTCAAGAAAATAGTTTTATTAACCCAATTGCAAGCCTCATTTTAATAAACAAAAAATTCTGATATTGTACAGTTTGTACATACTTGACTTCAGTCCATTTTGAGCGTTTAAAAATTACTCAACACTCAAACCCTGAATGAAAACATACATACTCATAATACGTGACTAAAAGAAAATCTACACATTTTAAAACCAAGGTCAAAATTAACACAAATCAATTCAAAGTACATTAATTCAAAATTATATGATAGATTACCCGAAAATATAAAATGTATGAATAAAATTGAAGTTTTTAAATATAAACTGAAAACTCTCCTTGAAAATAAAGCATATTATTCGGTGGAAGAATATTTAAATGACAAAATCTGATTTTCTGATCAACACTCTGATCAACAACACAAACCTTCTTCTTCGTATTCCAATAGGTAGTAAAAGTCCTGAGTATGTTTTATGTTTTATGTGAATGTGTCATCTTTTTCACTGTAAATATTTGTATATAATTGTTTTACTTATACAAATATGTTTTCCATACACCCTCGATAGGATTTATCCTGAAGGGTAATATGCTGTAAAAAGTTTTGTATAAGTACACGCTGAAGTCACGCAGCAAGCCCTATAGCAGTTATCTGATTTTCAACTCATTTTTGTGCAATATTATATCGCTATGTTTCATAGTCAAGAGTGTCAAGTGTCACAGAATGTATAATCAATTGATTCAGTCAATCTATATGATCAAGTTACACTTTTCATGTTTTTTAATTTTCGCTGTAATTTTATTATTATACGGGTACATGAAAGATCCACGCAAGTGGTGGAATGTAATTCCTTCAATATATTATTTTCATACTTGAGTAACTATAAAATTCCACTGGATGTATATCAGTATTGAAACATATTATGAGACATCTAGTATATATTATGATTTTTATGTGCAATTTCCATATGCTCGTTGAAAATGCAGCCGACGAATATTATACGCGATATTCAGAGTGACCGAAAAACGTCTTTCACTAATCAATCAATATTTTCTTCCATCTTCTCGATGTTTGTAAATATGTAAATTATAGACAACGCTTTTACTTTCAAGTTCTCCCATATATATTTTTTGAGAGAATAAAAAACAATTAATGCGCAATACTTAAAAATATTTGATCTTCAAAAGCAATCCATATTTTTTCTGGGTGAATATTGATTACGTGATGGCCAACTATTTGTTGTGGCCTCAATGCGTAGCACACAGCCGATAATCGGCGGTCTGCGCCGACAAGAACTAGAGCAGTCAAGTATTCACAATTGACCGTCAAAGTTTTCAATCAACTCATCATGTCTGTCACATACTGTACCAGTTTGATGGAATTGTCCCAAATCCGTCGCCAAGCAACTATTTGTTACATTTCTTCAGCTTTCTCAGCGAGTAAGTGTATATGGTCCTTGCTTTCGTTCGTCGATAGAACCGTTCCGACTTGGCAACACCTCAGCGCTATATTATGCATTCGATAGCATTGACACATATCATCTAAATATAACTTTGTTATTAAATTATAATTCTTATCGACAACATAAGTCCAGTAAACCAGCAGTATAGTGCATACGAGTTGCAGCTTATTGCAGTTCTTATCGGATAAAAATAGATGTGGACAAAAAATAGTTTCTATTATCAGTGGTATAGACAACGCTAAAAACATCACTTTTAGAATATTATTATTTACAAAGGAGAACGAAGAATTCACAATGAATAGAGGAATTAAAAAGCTATGATTATAGACGTACATATAGGGGAGGGCGGAGCAAGTGTGACACCTTAACGTTTGAATACAGATTATGGCTAATTGCTTCGTCCAATATTGAAACTGAATGTACAGGTAGCTAAAGTAATCTATCGTTGTGCTAAAATAAAATCTGATCGAGGTAGAAACTATATTTAACAATTGTTATCATCACATGAATGGAAAATGGTAAGTGGTTACTTTTGCCCCATGCACGAGGCAAGAGTAACCAGGGCACGAGGCAAGAGTGACATAGGGAATAATTTCGAAAGGATAACAGGTTGAAGTATTCTACAATTTCATTCAAGACCAATGAATTAACAATAAGTTTAATGATTATAAATTTTCATTTACCGTACAAAATTCCAATTAATACTGATATTACAATACTTTCAATGACTACTGATTCCTGAGACATGGTTATAAATGTAAGCCTAGAATGAAGTAAAAATAAGTTTAATGATTATAAATTCACCTGCACAAATTAAAATTAACTCTGATATCACAATACTTTCAATGACTAATGATCCCTGAGACATTCTGAGAAATTCTGAGGTTGTGTTATACAGTCAAATGAGGAAATGCCTTGTGGACACCCTTGCCCCATCAGCTGGCCACTCTTACCCCATCTACACATTTTGATAATATTTACCGTACCTGCTTTGAGGCTAACGAGATAGACGAAATAACCTGTTGTGTTTGGTTCGAGCATAAAACGTTGATTCTGAATAAAATTAGTACTTTCAGCACAAACCCCACTACTTCTGATGAACTTCTTACGAACAACGTGCACATACAAACTCGATTTGGTACCAAAAACGTTTTTTACCTTTGGTTTCTTCTAAATATGTTGGAGCGACGAAATCTTGTTTCACAAGAAGGCAGCCATTTTTCTGTATCGTTCTAGACTCGTTACGAGGTGATACGATAATCGGTGTATTTAATAAACTAATGGTTACTCTTGCCTCCTATGACACTCTTACCCCGCCCTCCCCTATATATATATATATATATATATATATATATATATATATATATATATATATATATATATATATATATATATATACGATATATATAATAATATAATATATATGAATGATTCATATTTATTTGATTCATGTAGGCCTGTTCACATATAAATATATATGATATGTAGAATATATTTCTAACTGATTTGACTCATTTTCCTGAACTCGACTGTTCGACTTGACTTGACTTACAGAATCCTTATCAATCCATTCTGTGTATTCTGAGAAGAACAATCGCTGCATATTTCAGTTTATTGCACGTTGCTATATCCACGAGCTAGAATGCAATTGACGCATTTGAGCCGTTATGAATGCACAACGCGGTGGATGATTTCCGAATGATTTCAATGATTTTCTGTAAGTGGTTGGCGATAGAGATGCGATAAACTCTGAGCTACAATAGATCTGAATTTGCTCAGAACATATAACACAGGCTCCTTGTTATTGTGAAGAACGAATTGTCTTATTGATTATATTCAGAATAAAGGAAGAGTAATATGCATTGAAACAGCTTCGAAATTACGAGTCTAACAGCTATACTCTGTGTACACTCGTGGCCACATAAAATGTTCTTGCTGAAATTGAAATTAAATTTTGAAATAAATGGACGAATAATGACTTTCGTTTTTTTCATAGACATGTGTGTACTTGGAGTGGGTTATATATAGGCCTAGTGTACATGATATGGTATTTCAGTTGGTGAGATATCAACGGATGCACTGCATGATGCATTATAATGTGGCTTGATCTATACCATCCACTATCAGACGGGAGTGTACTCCGATAGCTGAGAGATATGCACGTGAGCCTATATAATTATGTTGCATTGCAAATATCATTTTTTTTCAATGCTGCTTAACGACCCCACCAACAGCTAGATTAAACGGGTGATAGTGAAACGATGAAGTAATGATAGGTGAAAGGACGTTTACAAAAACCCATGCCTTATGCGGGACTCGAACCCACGCCCAGCGGTGATTTCAGTTACTACCGCTATAGCGATAGTTGACTTGGCCACCAGGACGGCAATATCAGTGTTCTGAGTGGGAAAATGTTCATTCTTCTTGAATCATTCCTCCCCAGCGTTCTCTTGATGTTTGTAGTCCACTAAATACCATACTGAGAGGAAATTCAATTCAATCTCCCAAACCATTCTGTTGTGGTCTTGAAGGTTCAACAATTACTCCGTTTTTATTTATTAGAGCTATAATTGGGATTTATCGAACGGTATAATAATTGCTTTCAACTCTTGACGGTAAAGTTATTGTTTGTCATTTATCATCACGTCTGCTTTTCTATATCGATCAGTTGAACCGATCGACGCGGAGATGGTTATTGTTTAAGGTCCACGAGGATCTTCCTTGCTTTTTGTGTGCAGTGTACTCAAATACACGATCAGAACCACCTTCCATTACGTGGTTCCTTCCTATTGTCGCACTATCATGCAGCGACGCCAATAGATCTCCGTCATCAATACGGCTGGTCGTTGAACCCAAAATCAATTAATGCAAACATATGATGCATTTTCCAACTGAATCTACATAATCCCTATTGGCAGTTCTTACATAAAACATGTCTACATTTGAATTGATTATAAACAACCGATGCATATTCTATTTATGTAGCAATTATTTACGTGTGTGTCTGAATGATGAACATACGTTGTGGCTGATGTTTTCGCACCGAGTCGTAGTCGCCTGCTGCTCAACAGATTGTGTAATCATATGGTGAAATATTCCCACTCTTAGTGATACTTTGTACTCAATTAGACGCAGTTTTATAAATGCATGCACTTGTGCTGCGCTCTATCGACGAACGGATGAAACTCGCGGCAACTCGAGGAGCTGCTGTTTTCCGTGGTGACGTGCACAAGAAAACAGGGCGGACCAAAATAGTGATCAATATTGTCAAGTAATTTTCCAACTTGGAATGATGATTCATGATTACTAAACTAGGCAAACGCAGGATGTGCGTTGTACGATGAGCGAGATGTCTATATAAAGTATAATCGAAAACTCTACAAACCTTGATCATTTGAAATGAACTTCATCCGATGTCAATGAATCTAGAAAGCCGTGACTTCGACAATGCAACATTTTTCAACTAATATTTCTATCTTTTCGATGAATGAAATACATTTATTATATTATTTTCTCCAAAGCGGCTGGTCCGAATATCAAACCAAATTTTTATTCATGTATATTATTCTTGTGGTCACATTTGTGGAAAATTTGAATCATATTGAGAAGATTTTATTTTTCAATTTTTTCCGCTCAGCCAAATCTTATGGGGTTTTTAGAAAATTCTAAATGATGTTTCTCACAATTGGTCCAACCGATTAGACCTCAAAACTATACAGTTCTGAGTTGGATAAGTTTGCATATAAAAAAAAAGTTTCATGTCGATCGGTCAAACCCTGCGACCTGTGCAGTGCTTACAAACAAAAAAAAACGCACAGTCAAAGTTCCGTAAGAGTTCAGTGAAAATCTTCGCTACGCTCATCTAACTAGGCAAACGCAGGATGTGCGTTGTACGATGAGCGAGATGTCTATATAAAGTATAATCGAAAACTCTACAAACCTTGATCATTTGAAATGAACTTCATCCGATGTCAATGAATCTAGAAAGCCGTGACTTCGACAATGCAACATTTTTCAACTAATATTTCTATCTTTTCGATGAATAAAATACATTTATTATATTATTTTCTCCAAAACGGCTAGTCCGAATATCAAACCAAATTTTTATTCATTCATATTATTCTTGTGGTCACATTTGTGGAAAATTTGAATCGTATTGGAGAGATTTTTTTCAATTTTTTTCCGCCCAGCCAAATCTTATGGGGTTTTTAGAAAGTTCTAAATGATGTTTCTCAAAAATGGTCCAACCGACTAGACCTCAAAACTATACAGTTCTAAGTTGGATAAGTTTGCATATAAAAAAAAAGTTTCATGTCGATCGGTCAAACCCTGCGACCTGTGCAGTGCTTACAAACAAACAAAAACGCACAGACAAAGTTCCGTAAGAGTTCAGTGAAAATCTTCGCTACGCTCATCTAACTAGGCAAACGCAGGATGTGCGTTGTACGATGAGCGAGATGTCTATATAAAGTATAATCGAAAACTCTACAAACCTTGATCATTTGAAATGAACTTCATCCGATGTCAATGAATCTAGAAAGCCGTGACTTCGACAATAGTTATGTTCGTCTGTCTGCACTCACTTACTCCAACTTGACCTGACTTACACCGATCGGTCGGTGGCCGTTCGTCTGACTCGGGGCAGAAAAGTGCAACTTGCACTCGGCTGTTCGTTTGTCGACGCACGGTGACCTAGAGTAAGTTGGTGTAAACAAGTGCAAGAAAAGTTACCCCTGCTCGTGTAGGTGGTGTTAACTGGTGTAAGGTAGTGCAAGAAGATAAAATGGCGGTAGCTGTCAATGTTGTTACTTTGCACGTGAGGACTGATGAGAATGGAATGCTATTCAGCTCGAAAGGTTAGTTTTTTACACGATCAAATAAATATTTACATAATTACTGGTAGTTATTTCAATCATAATTTCTCTGTGCGTTCCCATTCTCTTTTATAACCTCCTAGCCTTACAAATTCAATGCCTAGGCCAAATGTTGATTATGGCCTAGGCCTAGGTGCTGTAAACAATTTAGGCCAGGCCATTGAGTTTATAAAGTGGACTCGATCCTAGTCCTACATAACCTTTGTAGGCTTACCATTTCAACCTCTTTAGCCCTAGGCCTAGGCATTGAGTTTTACAATTGAAATAATCCTAATTATCTCGATACTTCATTGCATGTGATCGGCCATTATCTAATGTTCCACTCGCAAACACTTCAGTGATGAGCTGTGTATAGAGTTGTATGGCAGCTTCTCTAGACGTGATGAAAAACGTATCTGAATTGAATACAACATTGAATGTAGAGTGAACGAATAGGAAGCCGCAGGAGAACGTCCACTAAGCATCACAGAAGATGGATTAAACTATCAGTATTCCATTCTTCAATGTGACTGCAGCTGACCTAACCTCAAAAAAATAATAAATAAATAATGGAATTCGCGCCAAATAGTTTGAGGTACGCGGTGGGCTGTGGTTGTTCGTTTGTAATTGTCAGTTCACCTACACCGAGTTGAACTGAGCAACAGCGCATCCTGCACGGAGTAGCACTCGAGGTGCCCCGCCCCCTAAAAGTGTACTCGAGTTCTTTTGAGTTCATGACAGACGAACATAACTAATGCAACATTTTTCAACTAATATTTCTATCTTTTCGATGAATAAAATACATTTATTATATTATTTTCTCCAAAGCGGCTGGTCCGAATATCAAACCAAATTTTTATTCATGTATATTATTCTTGTGGTCACATTTGTGGAAAATTTGAATCATATTGAGAAGATTTTATTTTTCAATTTTTTCCGCTCAGCCAAATCTTATGGGGTTTTTAGAAAATTCTAAATGATGTTTCTCACAATTGGTCCAACCGATTAGACCTCAAAACTATACAGTTCTAAGGAGAAGGTATCAACTGCACTAAAAATCAACTGTACTAAAAAAAACTGTACTAAAAAAAACTGTACTAAAAAAAAACTGTACTAAAATTCAACTGTACTAAAACCCAGCTTTCTGAGCAGTCTGTACTTCTGTATAAGGCTCCGCCTCTTCACGAATTGTTACCACTCATCCTTGAATAATAAGTTCAGTACAGTTTTTTTTTAGTACAGTTCCAGCAGCCTACCCCCCCCCTTCCCCAACAACGACATCAACCTACCCCCCTAACCTAACCAACAACTAACTTATTATTCAAGGATGAGTGGTAACAATCTGTGAAGGGGAGGAGCCTTATACAGAAGTACAGACTGCTCAAAAAGCTGGGTTTTAGTACAGTTGAATTTTAGTACAGTTTTTTTTAGTACAGTTTTTTTAGTACAGTTGGTTTTTAGTACAGTTTTTTTTAGTACAGTTGGTTTTTAGTACAGTTTTTTTTAGTACAGCTGGTCAATCCCCGTTCTAAGTTGGATAAGTTTGCATATAAAAAAAAAGTTTCATGTCGATCGGTCAAACCCTGCGACCTGTGCAGTGTTTATAAAAACAAAAAAAAAAAAAAAAAAACTACAGACAAAGCTCCGTAAGACTTGAGTGAAAATCTTCGCTACGCTCATCTAATTACAGACCAGTTAGCCTCACCTCCTCAGTATGCAAAATTATGGAAAGGTTGATTGATATAGAAATTAAATTAATTGTTGATAATGTTGGTGGAATATTTTATGGACAACATGGTTTTTGTAAGGGTTACTCATGTGTAACCCAACTGCAAGGATTCACGCAGGAGCTGTCTGATACTTTAGACAAGGGGGGTAAAATATCTTCCGTCTTTTTGGATTTTGAAAAAGCTTCTGACAAAGTACCTCATAAACTTCTGATTTCAAAGTTGAAACAAATAACAAAACATGAGAGGATAACAAAATGGGTGGAGTCCTTTTTGAAAGGTAGATCACAAAAAGTAAAAGTAGGTGATGCAATGTCGAAGTCGAATATGGTGAAAGTTACTTCTGGGGTACCACAAGGGCACTTCTTTGTGGTCCTTTCTATTCATTACTTATAAACGATCTTCAAATCGGAATTCAATCAAGAATTCGTCCATTTGCTGATGACTGTGTGGTATATAGCACCATTAACAGTGAGAGAGAGGAAAATCAGTTACAAGGAGATTTGGACAGAATTAGTGAATGGGTTAAAATAAATTTAATGAGACTAAATGTTGGAAAATGTAAAGTGGTGCACTTCTCTACCAGCAGTAACAAGAAAAAAGTAAATACATTTTATAAAATGGGAGGTTCTACACTTGAGGAAGTAGAAGCGTATAAATATCTTGGACTTTACATAAATAAAAATGTAGGGTGGGGGAACATGCTAGAAATATCTCAAAAAAGGGAATACGATCCTTACATTTTATTATGAGTCAGTTAAAGGGGACAGGGATGACAATAAAAGAGAAGGCATACATGAGTCTGATTCGGCCAATGGTCGAGTATGCTAGTTCAGTCTGGGATCCGCATGAAGTTGGACTAATAAAGGCTGTGGAGAACGTCCAAAGGGTTGCTGCAAGAAGGGTCTTGGGGAGAGAGAAGCGCTGGAAGATTATCAGGAACGATAAGGATATGGTTGAAAAAGTTATAGAAAGACCTAATAAAATGATTGAGGAAATGGGATGGGAAAATTTGGCGAAACGAAGACAAATAGAAAGAATGTGCAATTTTGTTAGAGTGAATAATGAATATACAGAATGGGATGAATTAAGCAATAGAATTGAAAAAGGATGACAAAGATGTACAAGGGGAGGAGTAAGAATGGAAGTGGGAAAAGTGGATAAAGAAGTAGGTAAATATGGATTCATACAAAGAGCGACGCGGGAATGGAATGGTTTGGAAGAAGATATCAAGAATATAACGAAGATCGGTGATTCAAGAAGAGAGCTAAGAAAAATAACAAAGTATAATTTTATCGAGTATGTTTGGTTTGGTGGTGGTGAACCATTATCACCTGTTCCATAAACAATCTGCAATGAATAAATAAAATATATATGTTAATACTCAATATATATATATATATATATATATATATATATGATGATTAAACTTTTTGGATACGATCCAACATCGAGATGTGTGGGATATTTTAGCCATGTTGTAAAAGATCTGTTACGACCGTGAATCGAACCCGGGACCTTCAAATTGCCGGTCCGCTGCTCTCCCACTGAGCTACCGAGATATTACTCATATGTCATGGCTATACTTAGACTGACGACACTTCCTTGGGCTAGCCCGAGGATATATCTATCTATCTATCTATCTATATATATATATATATATATATATATATATATATATATATATATATATATATATATATATATATATATATTCATTTATATATATATATATATATATATATATATATATATATATATATATTGTCAGGATGAAAATGGTACTCTTCTCAATGATGACAGAATATGTTATTCCACTTGATTCAGTCGCTCATAATGATGGATGAATTAGTATCTCATTTAGCCTCTATGATATGAATAGCTGGCACGATGAGCCTCACATATATGGCATGTTGTGTGGCGAACTAAATATCCGAATGAAAGGTTTTGATTAACTTGGTGTTCAAATCCCCCAAAAATCTTTGCTATCTTTAATAGTGATTAATGTCTCAATAAAAATATGATTTCTTATAATTGACCACCCTTCACCACCTGTAAGAACAATTACTCACTTCAGAGAAAATAAACAACACACTGTGTTTGCACACGCAAAATGACGATTACAATTCGCTTGTAGTGTAGAATAATCACCTGTCAACACTCGAGCTCGACCGTCGTCCTAACACTCACTTCTTTGCTCCCTTTGTAAGTATTACTAGGAAAACGCCACATATGCGTTGTTAGACGAGCGAATAGTAATAGTATGGGTAGAAATGGGTAAAAATGGGTAAAAACTGCTTCGAGTGGTACCAATTCAGCAAATTTTATGTTTTTTCTTCAAAATGGCTGACCCGATCAAGCTGAAAATTTTTAGGAGTTTGTATCAAAAGGTAATACAACTTGACGCAAAATTTCATTCTTTGGGAAAAATAAATATGTTTTCTTTTTTTCCGCTGTGTTACTCTAATGGGTATTTTTGAAATGTCTAAAATTCATGAAAAAAAGTTAATGCCACAAAACTATACAGATCTAAGTTAGATGAGGAACCATATTGGAAAAAAATTTCAAGTTGATAGCTGTAGCCGTTTGCCTGTGGAGAACCGACAACAAAACATGAAGAAAAAAACGGAAAAAAAAACATGAAAACGAAAACCAATTTTTTTCGGTATGCCAAATTGAATCCTCGCTAAAGCTCGTCCAATTATAGGTCTATATTCTGTATCATCTTTTTTCCGAAAGCAAACCTGCCTCCATTTTTAATGTGGCTAGTGGAGCTCATACCTGTTGACAAGTTTTATGTAATCGTTAGTTTCGTTAGGTAGATTCTAGATTTGTCTAATTTGTCTAATTGCCTTCATCTGAGAAATGATGAAAAATGCAAACAAATATCATAAATAACCATTTCAACAATTCAAATCTAACAGTTTTTGAGCTACTTCTACATTGGTAGTTCAGGCACTTGGTCAATTATATGTTATTTTCGTACCTTAACTACTGATTAGCTGAATAATTATCAACTAAAACTTCGTAAAACTGGCGCCGAGTTGGTTATAATCGGGTGAGTTATTACTCTGACGAGTGAGTTGAATGAGGTCAGTTGGGTTGGGTTGGGTTGGGTTGGGTTGGTTAGCAGTAGCGAAGCGTCGGGGTAAACATTGAGACAGTGTCTACCCAACGAATAAAAGGGAAAGGAAAAAATTGTATACCTCTATTTTCATTTCTAAATTGATTTCAAATTTCTCCAGGAGACGATATTTTGCCCACGCTGTGTGCGGTGCGTGTGTATGTTTCTGTGCCCTGGCTGACTCACATGCTTTCGCTGCTATGCTTGTGAGACGCTGTGGACAGCCGTCTCTTCCCGAGCCCCTATTATACGTGTAATCGAGTTGTGAGCATGCTAGGATTTCAGGCCACATATGACGAAAGAACCGCGCGCTTGAGACACGTCTCATACACGTGCTATTTGAGCGGGCTTTCATTTATTACGTCAAGTCGCAGATGAAATATTGGTCCAAATGAACCCTTCGCCTATTGTATATCTATTTCTCTATGTATCGTTATTTTATTTATTGTCCTAACATGTATATTGGGTAGTTTATTTTCATTTCGAGAAGGTTGGAAGATCGGAAACACAATTCGTCAGTTTAAAAATGTCCATCACTCAAGTCAAAAGGTACATAAAGTTTGCATCCAGCTCTTGAATTTCTAAACTACCCAAATCCTCCGGTAATTTTTTTATGACTGTTATTTTTGAAGTGTTTTTAAATTAGCTTTACAGTTATTCCTGCACTTTTCGCTTTTTTTTTTTATTGTACTGATCCTATAACCAATCAACATCCTGGAAAATGAGCCGATATCCAATCAAGAGTCTGAAAAATTGGCGATATATACATTTTGACTCCATGTAGGCTACAATAGCTGGCTTCACTGAAGCTTAAACTAATCTTAAGGCTTATCTAAATTTACTAATACACTCTTTCGTGTCTCCCCTGTCGGATTGTCACGCTTCGCCACTGTTGGTTAGGTAATGCTGCGTGGGGTTAGCCAGATAGTTTGCTCGCGACACAACGTCATCGTGGTCATAGCTTACAGGAACATAAACCATAGAGTAATGAAGTTACTCCTCCTCCTTAACCTCCTTAATCTATGCATAAACACTCCCTCTTCTGAAGCAGTCTGGCCAATCCCGCTTACATTAGACAGGAAAACACCCCTCTTCTGAAGCAGTCTGGCCAACCCTGACGCTGGCTGTCAGCATGAATTCGTCAGTAATTCCTGATAAAACTGGCACAGGTTTCGTGAAGTGTTCCAATAGTTTTATTGGACATTTTTAATGACAAAAGATATAAGTGTGTATTCCAAGTCATGAATCTGTGGTACTAAAGTACAACCTTTAGGATAAAGTATTATATTTTCAGTTAGACGAAAATAGAAGATAAATTATTTCGATACTATAATTATGTATGATGTTAGTCTATTCTGGATCTCAGGCGGTCACGTGTTGACGTAGGCACTGAGCTTGTCGAGTAATGTCATAGACATCTCATAAGAGAGGGAGATGGTGGAGCCGACAATCGACGCGATCAGTCGATACATATCGATTCGAGAATTGGGTTCGAGTTCCGCATGAGTAATTCTGTAATACAACGACTAGGAAAACGCCATATATGCGTTGTTAGACGAGCGAATAATAATAGTATGTGTAAAAATGGGTAAAAACTGCTTCCAGTGGTACAAATTTAGCACATTTTATGTTTTTTCTTGGAAATGGCTGACCCGATCAAGTTAAAATTTTTCAGAAATATGTATCAGAATATAATTCAACTTCACACAAAATTTCATTTTTTGGGAAAATAAAAATATTTTCTTTTTTTTCCGCGATGTTATTCAAATGAGTATTTTTGAAATTTCTAAAATTCATGAAAAAAAAGTGACCACCCGATAATGCTACAAAACTAGACAGATCTAAGTTAGATGAGGAACCATATTGAAAAAAAGTTTGAAGTGGATAGCTGTAGCCGTTTGGCAGTGGAGAACCGACAAAAAACATACAAAAAAAAAGCGGAAAAACACATGAAAACGAACACCAACTTTTTTCGGTATGCCAAATTGAATCCTCGCTAAAGCTCGTCTTATCATTGATTTATGATAGATCATTCGTACCCCCAATAGCCTATCTGTTTGTGGCGTCGTTCAGTGAACAATAATCATGATCAGGGTGTGAAAAGTTACCCCCAGACCTCAATAATAGTTCATTTCACTAACTGACATTAAGAATATAGGCTAATAACTGTAATATTGCCGCCCACGTAGCTCATCCAGCTGTTCTTTCTCAAAATGAATACATGGAGTCCAATAGGGCGTGGGTTCAATTTTTTTCACATATTTACATATTGTATTAATTCATAACAGGTTGTTCATAAAACAGGTGGTAATGGTTACTATACAATCAACATATAATTACAATCAAACATACTCGATAAAATTGAACTTTGTTTTTTCTCAGCTCTCTTCTTGAATCACCGATCTTCGTTATATTCTTGATATCTTCTTCCAATTAATTCCATTCCCGCGTCGTTCTTTGTATGCATCCATATTTACCTACTTCTTTATCCACTTTTTCCACTTCCATTCTTACCCCTCCCCTTGCACTTCTTCGTAATCCCTTCCCAATTCTATTGCCTTATTCATCCCATCCTGTATATTCATTCTTGACTTCAACAAAATTGCACATTCTTTCTATTTGTCTTCGTTTTGCCAAATTTTCCCATCCCATTTCCTCAATCATTTTACTAGATCTTTCTATAACTTTCTCAACCACATCCTCATCAACGTCATTCCACTTATAGCTTTCATCACGTCATCCCTTCATTGTCACCAGCTAATTCGTACCCCGCCCCCACTTATCAGTGGCCTAACTAGGCCTCTAGATGGGATCTTGTACTCAACATAGAAAAACAGAAATATTATCAACAGTGTAATTATTATCGAATGCCATTACCATCATTTTGACTCATTGTGAATTTCATTCATTCTTCATTCTTCATATTTTAATTATACCCTCACGACTCTCATTGATGAATTTCACAATAACCAAGAAGACAATGAGAGTGAAATCATCATTATTGCCATTAGTATTACGGTATTTGAATATTTCCCCCATTAATATTTCGATACCACCTTTCTAGGCCTATCAAATCTACCCCAAACCTGGAAATTAAATTCGATTTTCTTGTTTTGTTTTCAGCAGTTGGCAGCTCCTCTCACCGACTGAAACCGGAAGTGAGTCCCGCCATTCGTTCGCTCAGCCAGATCGTGTCATAAATGCAGTGCAGCCAACTCAACAATCAAGCAACCATTAATTCGTCCAGACTGGTAGTAATTAGCTGCATTAGTCTACCGAGGAAACTCCTTTGTAAATTAAAAATACTTCAATTCATGTGGAGCAAATAATAAACACACTGATGAAATAATAATAATGATTAAAATAATTATAGTAATAATTGAACTATTGATAACAATAATAATTCTAATATTATTATTGAAAATAATAATTTGATATTAATGATAATATAATGATAAATTATACAGATTTAATGCTGTGTGTTATTTGAGGAATATGTTACTAAGAAAGTTGGTGACCTGAGAATGCAAGTGTCAAGACCGCATGAATTATAGTAAGTTATGAATGAAGATCATGTCTGGGATATTTCATATCACTTCTACCAGCGTGACGGGACCTGTGTTGCACTTGATGTACACAGAGTTCCATGTCAGGTCATTGTTATCGAGTTATTGATGGATAATATTTCAAATGTGATAAAGACATATTGTTTAAACTGACTGACTTGCTGAGTAGTGCAGGCGTTTGATACGAACTGAATCGTTAGCGCAGTCGAACCCGGGCCGAGCTCCATGCGTGTATTTCATCAACATTCTGTATTAGCGTGAACCAAGATGCATTGAGGGTTGCGTTGGTTCGCCGTGTTCAGATGGTGTCTCAACTTAAACCGGAAATACGTTCCATTTCCTGATCTCTTTCCTTAGAACAGCCGATCGCTCCTCTACCTAGTGTTGTCTTGTAGAAACTCGATGCCATGCCTTCTATATACCTCAAATATTGGGATCTAAGATGCAGTGCAGATTGCCATCCAAGATGCGGTGGAAGTAAATAACTGCGCTAGGCTTATGAAAAAGTATATTAACTTGTAATGCAGTTAAATGAAATGTGAATACTTATTTGTTTGTGGCATGTGGATTTCTCACACGAATTCGATTACATCAACAAATTGTCCAGATGTAGGTTACTTGCAATATTGTTCGCGTTTTTTTATGAATTAATATTATGAATTACTTCACAATTTAAACAATACACAATTTAACCTCTCCATCTCCGTTTTACTTCACATTCGCCCGCGCAGACCCTGTTCCGCGCGCCAAACCTGCCTCGCCCGGCTCTTACTCGCTCACAGACCAATATCTACAAGTACTCAGCTCGCATGAGAAACTGTTTCAGACAACTGAGCAAACGCAAACGTCATTTTGTGGGTATTTGTAAACAAAGTTAGTTCCTTTTATCACTACTCACTACGCATAATCGGTTGTTCTAACAATTTGGATGTTAAATTGGTACATATTTTTAACACGGAAGGGATAGGAAGAAAATTCACCATGTCGTGGCCGGTGAACCAACGAAACCCTCAATGCATCTTGGCGTAAGCCTATAGATAATCAAATTAAATGACATAAAAGATGAATTTAACAGATATTTTGGAAAGTGCGGGCGTGAGAGTTCAGGGCGTGATAAATCATAGAGCAGACGCCTGAGGCATTTTGAAGAATTCACAGAGAGAAAAGTCAAGAGGAAATATTTTCTCTTTATATATAGGGCTAGTTGGAAGTCGACCCACTAATGAAGGAGGACGCCTATCAATTAAATTTCTGTAAACATAATTTGGTATCAGTTGATGAGTTTACCACAGTTTCGATTAACGATTAGAATTATGTTATTGTTATTTTATCGTGAATCTTGCCCTTAAGAATCATTGACACTCAAAATATCACAGCTATACAAATTCAACGGTTATAGTTATGGATTTATTTACTATCACTTCCATGTTGCTTAGCGACCTCACCAACAGCTAGGTTATACGGGGGTACAAATGAGTGGATGATAATGAAACTAAGAAGATGAAATGATGCATTTACAAAAGCCCATGCCTTATGCGGGACTCGAACTTGCCTCCGACCTGACTTTAGTTTCTACCTCATTGGGTTTGTTTTTGGTAGACGACCCATTTCTTCCTTATGAGGATGATAATAATTCACACTATCTGAAGTTTATCTCCTGTGAAGACGACTTTCCACGGCCGCGATTGGCCTGTGTGTCACGTGACGCGGTCAGAGCCGGCGTGGCTCGCGTCGCAACACGCATGTGGGATCTTCACAGACGTCTTGCTATGGCGGCAACTTCCTGCATGGCTTGCAAAGCGGTGTGAAGTTGCTGCCGAGACACGAATATCTACGCCCTCGTAAGGTGGCCTCACAATGAGAACTAAGACTAACAACTAAGATTATGATTAAAACTAAGATTAACACTAACCAAAGAAGTACTCTCGATGCTAGCTAGTTCTACAGTTTGAGGATAGGTCCATGGATGTCACATGTGCAAATGAAGCCATCTGATTGGTCGAGCTAAGAACTAAGAAATAAGAGCTGAATGTTAGTCAACTGTTCGAGGTCGTGCACTGCATTGTGAGAGCTAGCATTGGTTACCCATCTCCCAACTCTCAATCTTAGTTCTTAGCGTTAGTTCTTAGTGTTATTCTTAGTTCTCATTGTGAGGTCACCTTGAAGAGGCCATGGGGGTCGATTTATAACTTTTGAACGGTATGAGTTATCGAAATTCTGAAAGCATGGAGACACAGATATGTTTAATACCTTCAAGATGGTCAAGTATTATTCATGCATCTCAGATCGCCTGATAGTAAGACGTATACGCCTGACAACCAGGCAATTTGAGACGAATAGTTATTTTAACACCGTCGTGAAAGTATTTAAAATATTTGTTTGTCTTTGTTTTCAGAATTTTGATATCTCATACCGTTCAGAAGTTATCACCTAAGAGCTGATATTCGCTAAATCGACCCCCATGGCCTCTAAAAGTTGAGTAACGTATGTCGGTAACGTAACGCATATCCATGGATGTTCTTCTTGCACAAACAAAATCAATATCGTATGAGAAACAGCAGAGCTTGGCGCTCATTTCATCCAATTATTGGTGATGCAATGTATTCAAGATGGACGATATGCGTATACAGGTTGATAGAGAAGTTTTGACATGCTACTTGAACGACTGTTTTGGTATTTACTGAACCAATAAGATAGTGAACTGATTGTTTGATTGATTGAGGAAACAATTTGAAGAATTGTGTTGAATTGACTGTATCATGCTAATCCTCGTTTGTTGTTATTCCGACTGTTTCACTTCTATATTATTACTTTTCTGATCACGTGTGAATACATGGCATCTCATTGGGGGAGCTCAGAGTGGACATGTATTCTTTAAGAGAAAGTAATATTAAATCTATGTTTCAACATTCAAAAGATGATTAGCAACAAACTTGAAGCTTGTTGTAATAGTTAGCTGCAATATTGATGTTTGTTTTCAGTCTGTTCTTCTCTTATATTTTCGAAACAATCGCCAATCGATCTCTGATCACGCATGAAACATACATTCAAGTCCACTATTTTCAGGAGCTGTATCAACAATAATGATGGACTAAAACATATTTAGAACAAAAGTATTTCGGTTTATATTTTGATGACTGTTAACAAGCGATGAAAACTTGTATATAATTTTATAGATAACAAATGTGATTCACTTTGAAAAACAAACACGATTTCGTTCTTAAATTTTGTATAAAGTCACGTGATGCTAATCTCATAATGTTGAACTTTTCGATCATTTCAAGATGTGAATATCATTGAGGAGATATCGATCCATCGAAAATATCGATTCAACTATCATGAATGAATAATGGAAATATAGATTAATCAAACGTAAATGAAAATTAGAAAAGGTATTCATCGCACAGAGAGACATTGACTAGAGTCACCATCCAAATATCGATTATAGTATATTGATTTATAGTTTTGTATTGTTGTGTGATTCCATCTTTTGGGCCCATATTTGATATCTTGTACTCGAAATGTTAGGTAAGAAGAACATGTATTTTCGCAGGTATTTATAAGTAAGGAGGTATAACCATCAGTTATATACTCTGAGGTAGAATAATATTCATCACGTTAAAACCAAATGAAATCGAACGTTGAATGCAATTTAAGTGATGAAATGTGGATGGACTACACGTTATTAATTGTCAAAGTTCAATGACCTAGGTGGAGATAATATCCCAGTAGTTGTATCTGGATTAAATCTTACCATCGGTTTTTGCACATAAAAATATAAACTTTTCAAGTAATTGAATATTGTGAAGTTATACCACTTGTCAGTTTAGGACAATTTTCGAAGAATAGGCACATTTTTTGGCATCAAATAACTATGAATTGCTTCGTCAGTTGTAGAATGGCAATTGTTCGCTCAAAAAATGCATATCCCTAATTTTGTGGCGGTTATCGTTGGTTAACGACTGTCCAAGCAGGTATAGCTAGGTTATTTGGGAAAGTGCTTTTTGTGGTTTTTTATTCTTGTCGTTTTTCATTCACTTTACCGGTCAACTACAGTCTCCATTATCTTGTTCAATACGAGGTTCAATAAATAACAAACAACAATTGAAATGACTATAGCGTTTGTTTTCTCAACTTCTATAATTTCAACGAATTACAGCTATGTAATTACCCGGATTATATTTGCGACAAAGACATATTTCAGACAACTCAGTATAACAATTAAAATTGCTTCGAAATGAAGTCCGTGTTCTCGAGTTTTGAAATAAGACGAAATGAAAGATCCATGTTTGTGTGGGACAACGTATAATAATTCGTATAAAAATTACACGAAGAATCAAAGATATTCAATGTTTTCAATGTCAGAATAATTATATAGAATTTGGTTTGAATTGTATTATCTTGAAAAATATGGAAGTTTAATTCCAATATAATCATATTTGTTCGATTTAGTAACAGCATTATCTGGAGTTGACGCCAAATGCTGCGTAAGAATGTTCTAGTCCAGGTTATGTAAGAGTCGACACATTATGTAATAGGAGTCCGGAAATGCTGATTCTTGAATGTCTATCCACACATTTGTACTGTTTAACAGGTTCTAGATCCGAATCCCTGTCCAATGACGTAACAATCCACCCTCACACCCAGAACGAAACGTTTCTGCTAATGTGGTGAGAGAAACATGTCATGTCATCACCGAGCTGTTTGCTCGACTCCAACTGCTCGAGACGACTTGAACGATGCGGACACAAGTCTCTACAGTTGTACATTTAATCGGCCATCTCGAGACATCTCTAGACATTTTAGAGATCACTTTTCATTCTAGTACTCAAGATTAATATTCCGAGATTACTCGATAATATGGCATTATTGAGTTTTGTGAATGGCAGTAAATGTGATATTAATGTAAATTCTTTTCAAACGAAACTAATTACTTCGATGATATAGCAGTTTAATGATAACATGTACATCTTTGTAACGATAGCGATTAGATAGTAATGAAGTTTAGAGGGAAACGCTGCAGTTGGTGGTAGTGTAACAAAGAAACAACTGACCATCAGTGCTGACACATTAGCTAGAGATTTAAATTGTTATAATGCAATTACTGTTGTTTTGATGTTGTTGTTGTAATTATGCTTATACTAATTACTGAATATTATAAGGAAATGAAGTAATTAATATGCAAAAATGATAAAGACTGCTATAAAAGGCCAGTAAAGATGACTTGGAACTTCTCTAAATGTTGTATTGTTTTTTGCTATGGTAATTTGTGTACGTTGTTAAGGACTTATTTGAGATAGTACGCATGGATAATACGTATTTTCGATACATTTGTATTTTGTATCTTGTATTGCAAATGCAAGTCTTCAATGTATTCTTCAATGTGTAACTATAAAATGGAAACCTATATTTGTTGCTCGAGTGAGCTCCGGTGGTCTCGTGGCAACACAGTGTTGATTGAATTACCAAACCTTTGCAGTGACAAATGTGATTGTAGTATAATGTTTATAACAAAATTGATCAAACATAGGCCTACTGTATTCCAAGTAAATATATTATGTCATTCTTCATTTTTCTAGAACTTGATATATGGCGTTAACAAAGGGAGCTATTTTTTAGATAATTTTTCAAAATGTAGGCCCACGTCATTTTGAAATGTATTTCAGATACTTATCATCATTGGATTATTTTGTATTTTATATTTCGAACACGATGCTCGTCCGTGTTGTGGTCTAATACATAATCAGATGTCCCGAATTATACGAACACGAATTATTGAGAGATCAAATATAAATCATACAATTCTGTGGCTGTTATTGTATTAGTCGTGTATTTTTAAACAAACTTCGTAAGTAATTAGCTCTAAAGTAGATAACTGAGGCTGCGAAATGTTCATACAAGATGCCAAAGGAAGAATGATTGTAGAGATCGCATTCACTGCTACTTTGTTTCTTGTACTTCTATCACTGACTTCTTACGTTGAACTGTGAATATGAAAACTAACAATCGAAATGTGTAGAAAGGTAACAGAAGCAGCGACATTGTACAAGTTTTATAATTGGTTGTAATTGTGTTTGGTTGAAACGTTATGAGATAAGAACTTGGTGATATTAGCCCTAAAAATATATCAAATGAATCAGAATTCGAGCCTCCACGCTCGTGATGTTTGTTTCGTAACTTGACATAAGCAGTTGTAGCATGTGAGCCTGATGATTCGTTCTCAACTGAAGTGCATGATCAAACTGGAGCTGGAATATACACTGATGGTTAGTAATTGTTCTAATTGTTGATTAACTATCTCCAAGTGTACTGATGTATGGAGCGATATTATGCACTATATGAATTTTAACCCGTTGATCAATAAAACAAATAACGTTCATTGAATATTCTCGAACGACGTGATTGGTCAACTTTCTATCATTGTCGAGTGCTTCAAATGCAATGGAATTGAACTTCAACTGATCATATATATAGCATATATATATATATATATATATATATATATATATATATATATATATATATATATATATATATATATATATAACTTATATATATATATATATATATAGTTCTCTCGCGAGATCATGATTAGATGTAGAACAAGAACAAATGTGCGGCACTTGATATAGCTCGTACACATTGGTACAAAAATGAGCAAATTGTTCAACTGAAAAAGCGAATATGTATAATTCTATGTGTTTATTGAGGCGTTATAATTAGTGTCCTAAATATTTATAGAAAATGTACATAGAATGACGTTAACAACAGCGAAGCTTATGAGACTGTGAGAACATTGTGTATATCTTGGTTCAATGTATATCTGTATGATAATCTATGCTTTAGTGAGTACGATATGAAACATTCACTATTATGTATAAACATATTCTATAATAAGGAAATCTGTGTTACAGCTGTTAGGCATATGTTGACTTGATGAATATTGCGCTTGTTTTCCATATTGAGAGTGTGGGTTATAAACGACGTGAAGCGATTCACGGATGTGTGGATGTGGATATGTGGCATCGTTGTGCGTGGCAATTGTCAGTGGAATTATAATTATGAACAAGTGTAATTATTTTTAAAAACATCCGAGTGAAATAAAATCGGAGTTATGATAGAGAATGACTATTATTCCATTCCATAATTCACTGAACACACCCATGTTAACGAATAAATCCCCTAAATGAGAATTATGACGATTGTCAAAATCCAGATGATCGAAACAACATCTGTATTATATTATATATTCATATACACACACACATACTACCTAGGCCCATAGGCCTATCCAGGCCTATATATATATATATATATATATATATATATATATATATATATATATATATATATATATATATATATATATATATATATATATATATATATATATATATATATATATATATATATATATATAAAATATAGAGAGCCTTCATCGACATCGGTTCCCGTTAATATTGAACTGATATATTAGGTTTTTTATCCATCACACCTTTCCTCTAGAGACGTCCAAGCTATAAGAGACAGACTTTTTCGTTCGAATTACCAACGTCGGTGATTGTACAAAACATAACCTCCCCACAAAGGAGCTGTCTATATCATTCAGAGAATGCAGTCTCATTGTAGTAAAAAGGTATCTCCTCATTCTGTGACGTAGTTGTCGCACGCTGGCTGCACCGCATCAGCTTCTACTGGTGGACGCCAGGGAACATCTGGTACCTACAACACAGTTCGGTCCACCATCTTGGAAAGCAGTCTTTGGAATATATTTCGAATGTCCCGTCTTCCAGAGCAAGTTGATGATAACACGAACTTGACACCGTCAGTCGACTAATCGACACTGTGCCTCTGAATCGAAGTAAGTTAGTCGAAGGTCGACAGAGGTTCAGCAGACGGATCCGAGTTGGTCGTTGGTACGTAAGAGGTCAGCACTATACACTTCTAGAAATCAGCATACACACACATAATTTGTTACTCATGAGTTATAAATATAATGCGTTCAAATGTTCGTTATAGTATTTGTGAAGAACTTTGAATTGGTTTTGTGGAAGGGCCAAGTTTATTCCTGGCACTTCCACTGAGAATAAATTGAACAGTATACGCAACCTTATATGAAGGTGAGTCAACAACTATATATATTTGATCACGTTATGAAAATCTGTCACAAAAATAGATTCCCGAAACACGAGGTATCGTTTTTTTTGTTCAATATTGAAATATATGAGATGATAAGAACTGAATCGAAACGCAGAATGGCCCTTCAAATTCACCGAAATCCCTTGTTAATGATTGTATTATGATCCACTGTATTTTCTCACCAGTAGCCCACATTGCCATGGGAATCTTGTTCGTATCAGGAGATGTGACAATTCAGGACAAGTGAGTTATGTCACCACATTGATTATTGTGCATTAATCAGTGGTTTTCATTGCATGAGCGTTTTATTATTATATTCCCAGTACATGGCGTCAAGTCTTACGTGCGATAAACAGTCGTTCAAAGTCGATCAAAAGTGCTCAGTTGAATTGTCGCCAGTATTATTATTCAATCACATTAATCATTAGATCAAGAACCGAATATAGTTACTGCAGTGCATGTGTTCAATGTTACATTTCGCTATTTTTGAAAGCTGCCCCCAACTTGAAATAGTTGGATATCGTCATCAAAAGGTCAGAATAGAAGAATGAGGAGAGAGAAGTTTGAAAAAGATTTCATAATAACAAATTAACACTTGATTATCTTCTTGATTTGTATGAATAGAAGAGTCGTGTAAATACAAATTCGATCATTTATCAAACTTCATGCATTTGATGGATGAACAGAAATAGTGGAATCCCGAATTAAAACTCGTTCATGAGCTTATCGTAATCGAAAACTATTAACAATATTGGATATAATAAGATGACGCTTGTTCTTATCACGGCGGCCTATGGACCGACATGCATTGAGGGTTGCGTTGGTTCACCGCTAGACGGCAATCCAACGCAACCCTCAATGCGACTAGACTAGGAAAACGCCATATATGCGTTGTTAGACGAGCGAATAGTAATAGTATGGGTACAAATGAGTAAAAACTGCTTCGAATGGTACCAATTTAGCACAATTTATGTTTTTTTCTCCAAAATGGCTGACCTGATCAACCTGAAAATATTTAGAAATGTGTTTCAAAATGTAATTCAACTTCGCGCAAAATTTCATTTTTTTGGAAAATGAAAATATTTTCTTTTTTTTTCCCGCAATGTTATTCTAATGGGTATTTTGGGAATTTCTAGCATTCATAAAAAAAAGTGACCCACCGATAATGCCACAAAACTATACAGATCTAAGTTGGATGAGGAACCATACTGTAAAAAAGTTTGAAGTTGATAGCTGTAGCCGTTTGACCTGTGGAGAACTGACAAAAACACAGAAAAAAAAGAGGTCGTCATCACCAGCAGCGTGCTTACCAAACGATACATGATTCTCGATACACGAGCTTTAGCAAGGATTTAATTTGACATACTGAAAAAAATGGTGTTCGTTTTTGTGTTTTTTTATTTCTTTTACATACTGAAAAAATTAATGTTCGTTATGTCTTTTTGTTGGTTCTCCACAGGTCAAACGGCTACAGCTATCAACTTCAAACTTTTTTTCAATATGGTTCCTCATCCGACTTAGATCTGTATAGTTTTTTGGCACTATCGGGAGGTAACTTTTTTCATGAATTTTAGAAATTTCGAAAATACCCATTAGAATAACATAAGAAAAAAAAAATTCATTTTTCAAAAAAATGAAATTTTGCGTGAAGTTGAATTACATTTTGATACATATTTCTAAAAAGTTTCAGCTTGATCGGGTCAGCCATTTTGAAGAAAAAACATAAAATGTGCTAAATTGGTACCACTTGAAGCAGTTTCACACATTTTCACACATACTATCGCTATACGCTCGTCTAACAACGTATATATGGCGTTTTCCCAGTTTATGAAAATTCTCGAACGCTACATGCATCTTGTATTGGTTTTGGTAGTCCCGTTTCACGAGGTTGCGTGAAAAACGGAAAACAATGGAAAACAGGATACAATGGTATTTTAGTGAAATGTTTTATTGTCGTATATATCATGAGGGTTCAATTTTGAAAGAGTCAAAGTGTGATCTGTTCGGCGTGAGTTAACGGTGGTTGTCGTGGTTATTTCAATGGGATCTGGCAGACATAAGGAAGGCTATTGTTGCATGGCCAGGCAGTAGTGTAGTAATGGCCGCCTCGGTGGATTGTCAGGCAACGGCCGTCTCTGGGAAGCGCTGGAGAGCTCATGTTGGATTGCGTCATATTCACAGGCAAGTCTGAGAATCAGAAACAAACACAGTGAATAAGGCACGGGTTCGAATCCCAACTAATGACCAGAGACACTTTGGATGGCATGCACATGTCATTGAGAACAAAATGGGTGACAATTACGACGAGAAAAAATCCATCATTTAAATTGAAAAAATTCAAAGATTTTGATTGTTGTTCAGTGATCATGATTGTTAGACGAGCTTTAGCGAGGGTTCAATTTGACATACTGGAAAAAATTGGTGTTCGTTTTCATGTTTTTTTTATATGTTTTTTGTCGGTTCATCACAGGTCAAACGGCTACAGCTATCAACTTCAAACTTTTTTTCACTATGGTTCCTCATCCAACTTAGTTCTGTATCGTTTTGTGGCATTATCGGGTGGTCACTTTTATTTTTATGATTTTAGAAATTTCAAAACTACCCGTTAGAATAACACAGCGGAGAAAAAAATATTTTCCCAAAAAATGAGATTTTGCGTGAAGTTGAATTACATTTTGATACACATTTCTGGAAATTTTCAGCTTGATAGGGTCAGCCATTTCGAATAAAAAACATGAAGTGTGCTAAATTGGTACCACTCGAAGCAGTTTTTACCCATTTTTACCCATACTATTACCATCCGCTCGTCTAAAAACGCATATATGGCGTTTTCCTAGTTTATTGAATAACGACCCCACAAAAAGCTAGGTACTTGGGAGTACGAATGTTCAGGTGACAATGGAAATATAGACTGAAGATCAGTGAAAGTACGCTTACATCAAAAACCTATTACTTATCCGGGATTCGAACCCACGCTCAACAGTGACTCAAGTTTCTGAAGCAGTGCCTTAGTTGACTGATCTATGGATGGCAGCTACTCATTTAATTTTCTTTTTCCATCCATCTGATTGGTATACAAGACTCTCAATATCAACAGTTCTTAGAGGCGTTGCTTGTAAACACACAGTTATTTATATTTCACGTTAACATGTTATAGGCCTACTCATAAATCGTAGATATATTTGAATTAATTGGTCTATGAAGAATCCAAAAACTCAAAAACTCAAAACTCTCAAAACTCAGTATACACGTCTTGATTGAAATTTTGGAAATACTGCAATTTTTGGATTTTGCATAAGAAGATTAACCCTTAGCGCAATGTAAGAAGTTATTTGAATTGGCCCATGAAGTAGACCTGACTCTCAAAACTCAGTATGACTTACTCACACTTTTTGATGCAAATTTCGAAAATATTGTGAGATTAAGCCCTAGAGTAATGTAAGAAAGTAGTTATTCGAATCGGCAGGAAGTGAACCTTAACTTTCAAAACTTAGTAGGCCTATACTCACACTTTTTGAACAAAAGTTAAGAAAGTTTTAATTTTTGTAATTTGCATTTAAGAAGATCAACCCCTAGCGCAATGTAAGAAACTAGGAAAACGCCCTATATGCGTTGTGAGATGAGCTTAGAAGTGTGTAAATGTAGAGTTAAGAACATTTGGTCAGCTCAATGTACATAATATACAGGCCATGGATCACTTCAAATGTTTAAAAACCGCGGCTGTCTGTTGGTATATGGACCTTGGTTTCCCAACAATGGTACCAGTGCCTTCTTGATATCTATCACAGATTTTAATCGTTTCAATTTATTGGTGACACTTGTTGCTCACATTCAATAGTTCCTTCAATTGCTTTCTTGAAATTTTGCTTTTATTGATGTGGAGAAAAGTACTTTGAAAATGCGTTCTCTTCGTTATTTCACATCCGATTGTTCCATGAATCGCTTAAAATGTGTATGATGGTTGTTACTTCATTCAGTGGAAAGTTTAGAGCTTTTGTAAATGTTTAGTTATCCAAGTATTTCTCCTCTGGCCTATTCTTATGGGGATTTCCCATACTTTACAATTTTTTTCCGGAAAAACCGTTCGACCGATTTTTCTGAAAAACAATTCCAACCTATTCTGGTATAACACCAATTCGGAGAAAAATATTCGAGTTGATTGATCCTTTTTCCTGACCTGTATGCCGCGTACAAAATTACACACACAGAATAAAAAAAATATAATCAGTATATGGAATGAAAATCTTCGCTACGCTCATCTAACTAAGAAAACGCAGAATGTGCGTTGTGAGATGAGCGTAGAAATATGGGAATCTGGCATTGAAAAATACTCTGTCAGCTCAATCTACATCTACAGACCTTGGACTACTTCAAACGCTGAAAAACCTTACCTGCAACTTGTTGCTATTTATAGAGGAACCTGTCGCATACACTTTGCATTACCTGTTTTGATCCTGATAATTGATGAAATGTATACTTTTATTGCGTTTTCTTCGTTATTGCACATTCGATTGTTCCATAAATCGCTTAAAATATGTATGATAGTTCTTTCCACGTTCGGTATGAATTTGAGAGCTTTTGGAAAATTTTTGTTTCCCAAGTATTTCTCCCCCGGCTTATTCTTATGATGATTTTCCATTTTTTCCAATTTTTTTCCGGAAAAACCGTTAGACTGATTTCTCTGAAAAACAATCCCAACCTATTCTGGTGTGACACCAATATGTGGGAAAAGTTTCGAGTTGATTGATTTTTTCCTGACCCGTCAGTATGTCGCGTACAAAATTACACTAAAAAAAATAATAATAAAATAAGCCCGTAATATTTCGGTATATGGAATGGAAATCCTCGCTACGCTCATCTGATTAGTTATCTGGGAAAATATGATGGTAAAAATCAACATTACATACCAAATATCGTTGTGAAGTCTTGGTCACGTGCAAATAAGTCATGCACGCCGAGAAAGGCGTCAGAGAATGACGTTGCTTTGTAGTAGAAGAGTGTCTTGATGGCGTCCGCCTCTTTCTGTGACGTGATGACAGCAAGATGGCCGCCCTCCACGTGGCACGCTGCCCACGCGGACGGCCAGTCCTTCACCTCCACGTGTAGCTTGTACAGGCCGATGCCAGGAAACAGACTGTAACCTGTCGTGTGTAAAATATCCGTCCGCTTTCTTGTTAAGGAGTCCACGAGAGTCGGTTTGGTGGAATATCAGTGTTCTGGTGATAACTTTTGAAAGGTATGGGATATCGTGAATCTAAATACTAGGAAAACGCCATATATGCGTTGTTAGACGAGCGTATAGTTGGGTGAAATGGGTTAAAACTGCTTCGAGTGGTACCAATTTAGCATATTTTATGTTTTTTTTTCTGCAAAATGGCAGACCTGATCAAGTTGAAAATTTCCAGAAATGTGTATCAAAATGTAATTCAAATTCAGGCGAAATTTCATTTTTTTGGGGAATATATTTTTCTTCCTCTGTGTTATTCTAATGAGTATTTTTGAAATTTCTAAAATTCATAAAAACAAGAGTGATCACTCGATAATGCCACAAAACTATACAGATCTGAGCTAGATGAGGAACCATATTGGAAAAAAGTTTGGAGTTGATAGCTATAGTAGTTTGACCCGTGGAGAACCGACAAAAAACATGAAAAAAAAAAAAAAGAAAAAACATAAAAACGAACACCAATTTTTCTCAGTATGTCGAATTGAATCCTCGCTAAAGCTTGACTAACAAGATAACACAGATAATGTAAGCACCTCTAAGATGGTGTAGGTGATAACTATTCATTCTCAATCACCCGGTTGTCAGGCGTTTACGGTCGAAGCATCTTTTTTTCACCGTATACGCGTGACAATTAGGCGATATGATATAAATAGTTATTACGTACACTGTCTTGAAGGTATTGGAAGTATCTATGTTTCCTCTTTCTCATAATTTCGATATCTCACACCGTTCAGAAGCTATCATCAAACAACTGATATTCCGCCAAATTGACTCCCACGGACTGTCAGCTTGGTGTTGATTAGAAGTCCAATTGGTTTCTATCGTTCATTTCCAAGTTTATGAAAGCCACTTCTAGGAATTAACTTACCGTCGACCACTACTCCGTTAGTTGCCAGATCAGCAGCGCCCCTCTTCGACGACTCGCCTCCAGAAGTAGTCGCCAGAGGTTTCTCGCACACGAAGTAGAGTTGGTCGTCGCAGCTGTAGTCGTGGTACGTGAGGTCGGCGTCGAGCGCCAGACAGTGCTCCGTCTTGTCGTTAGGCTGGCCCGGGCCCCAAGCGACGTAGCCGCATGTATCCAGAGGCTCGTCTAGAAAATAACAGCTTCATTTTGTACACGTTCAATATACTCGTCTGATATCGTTAAAAACCGGCACCTCCACCGCATTTAACACACACCAGAAAAACGCCATATATGCGTTGTTGGACGAGCGGATAGTAATAGTATGGGTAAAAACTGCTTCGAGTGGTACCAATTTGGCACATTTTGTGTTTTTTCTCCAAAATGGCTGACCCGATCAAGCTAAAATTTTTCAGAAATGTGTACCAAAATGTAATTAAACTCCACGCAAAATTTCATTTTTTGGAAAATAAAAATATTCTCTTTTTTTTTTTCGCTATGTCATTCTGATAAGTATTTTTGAAATTTCTCAAATTCATAAAAAAAAGTAACCACTCGAAAATGCCACAAAACTATACAGATCTAAGTTAGATGAGGAACCATTTCGAAAAAAAGTTTGAAGTTGATAGCTGTAGCCGTTTGACCTGTGGAGAACCGACAAAAGAACATAAAAAAAACGAACACCAATTTTTTTTAGTATCCTCGCCTAAGCTCGTCTAATAACAAAATGCGTGAATATTTATTGGACTAGCTTTAGCGAGGATTCAATTTGACGTACTGAAAATGATTGGTGTTCGTTTTTTTTTTTATGTTTTTTTGTCGGCTCTCCACAGGTCAAACGGCTACAGCAATCAACTTCAAACGTTTTTTCAATATGGTTCTCATCTGACTTGGGTCTGTTAAGTTTTGTGGCATTATCCGGCGGTAACTTTGTTTTTTATGAATTTTAGTAATTTCAAAAATACCCATCAGAATAACAAGGCGGAAAAAAAATGAAACTATTTCTATTTTCCAAAAAGATGAAATTTCGTGTGAAGTTGAATTACATCTCGATACACATTTCTAAGAAGTTTCAGCTTGGACGGGTCAGCCATTTTAAAGAAAAAAACATAGAATGGGCTAAATTGGTACCACTCGAAGCAGTTTTTACCCATACCATTACTAGGAAAACGCCATATATGCGTTGTAGGACGAGCGGATAGTAATAGTATTGGTAAAAATGGGTAAAAACTGCTTCGAGTGGTACCAATTTAGTACATTTTATGTTTTTTTTTTCAAAATGGCTGACCCGATCAAGCTGAAAATTTTCTTGAAATGTGTACCAAAATGTAATTCAACTTCACGCGAAATTTCATTTTTTTGGAAAATAAAAATATTTTCTTATTTTTTCCGTCATGTTATTCTAATGGGAATTTTGGAAATTTCTTATTCATAAAAAAAAAGTTACTTCCTGATAATGCCATAAAACTATACAGATCTAAGTTAGATGAGGAACCATATTGAAAAAAAGTTTGAGGTTGATAGATGTAGCCGTTTGACCTGTGGAGGACCGACAAAAAAACATAAAAACAAACAAACAAACAAAAAACAGAAAAAAAAACATCATTACGAACACCATTTTTTTTTCAGTATGTCAAATTGAATCCTCGCTAAAGCTCGTCTAACTATTCGCTCCTCTAACAACGCATATATGGCGTTTTCCTAGTTATCGCCATTCTATTCCAGAAGTGATGTATCAAGTATTTTTTCTCCATGATATTGTACGATTTCTATTATATTTTCAGTTTTCACAGAGAAAATCTGTCTCTTTCAGTGTCCAATCAGAACCGTGAACTTGGTGACTCAATCTTACCGTGTATTGTGACGTATTCGTTGGTCGTGAACAAGTCGTGTAATCCAACAAACACAACTGTATTCTCTTGAATGTGACCAACAGCTTCTGCTTCCTCCATCGAGCTTATCACTGCGAGGTGTGCTTCTTCTGCTAGGCACGTTTTCCTAGCGTCATTCCATGTCTGCGCATCTTCGTGCAGCTTGTAGAAACCCACGCCAGGAACATGTCTGTAGTCGAACGAGGTTTCGAAGTCCTTGCCCTTCGCACTGACTTCACTCTCGTTCAAAGCACCCAAAGGAACATCTACCATGAGTTTGATATTGCTGTTGTTTCTTCTGTCTTCACGTGACTCCAAAGCACTTGGAGAAGCGTTAGCCGTAAGTTTGACGTCCCTGGCATGACGAATGAGTTTAGGCGAAGCATTCAGAGAAGCATGTACCGTAAGTTTGGTATCTCGGGTTTTTCTCGTATTGATGATTTGTTTTATGCTGCCTTCCAAAGAGCTCACAAAGGAAAGTTCATTGCGTGACTTGTTTGTGATATCTTCTTGTGTTTTAGAAATGTTATTTATATACAAAGAATCTACTACCGAAACACTTGTCGTGATTTGGACATTGTTGTCTCTAGGCCTACTAGATCGAGCATTCATGGGATAATCATCTTCCAAAGGGCTCGTAGAGTCGACGGTATCCGTTATCTTCAACGGAGCGTCTTCGTACTTACATGTACTGTTACTTGAATCAAAAGCACTCGTGAGAGCAAGTTCATAGTCAGACAAGAGACGGGGATCTCTGGGCCCACTAGCAGTTTCCTTCAATTCCTTCTCTTCTTTCAAAACATCTTTAAAGTCAGATGTCTGATATTCCGTCTTTTGGGCCACATCGTCCGTTCTTGAAGAGTTCATTAGTTCCAAAGCGCGTATTGGTGCAAGTTCCTCTTCGGATAGACGTTGGTCTCCATTACTTTTAGTTAGGTTGCTAATTCTCTCCTGATCATCCAAAGCGCATTCAAAGTCCTTATGATTCTGGACAAGATCCCTCTTCTTCGTCGCACTTCGACGTAATCTTCTCGAACTGACGTGGCCGTCGACTGATGGATAACGCTCTAATCTTCTTCCAGTTGGTTTGTTCTTCGGTCCAATGAAATTAGCGGATATAACACTCACAGCAGTGCGCTTCTGTGGCGGTACGTCATTAGATTTTGTCTGAATAATTGTGTCCGGCAGACCGTTTTGAGTGATGCGTTTGTTGTAAGACGTAGGTGTGACTACGCTTTTGCTACGTGACCTGGTCAAGGTCATAGGAGAAGCTGTGACGTAACTGATAATGACGAGTAATATCACACATTGAAGAGAGAAACTGAAATTGAATGAATATAATTAACGTCTCTCTTCCGTAGCTCGATAGCATTGAGTGAATAAATATCCCCACGGGATCGAGTAGCCGAGCCCTGATTGAACAGTCTACACATCTTTGTAAGAGTTGTGTATTGTTATGACCGGTAATCTCACTAGAAGCTCCGTTATCACCAAGAAAATGCTATCTGCAAGAGCACTGTTGCAAGTGAATTCTGCTAGGAGCGCCACCTGGTGACCACAGGCACTGGCACACTGGTAATCTCTATCTAGAGACTGCTTTAACGGATTTATGGCGATAGGAATCGATGGCGATTCCGCTGATATATAGGCAGATAAAGCAGTATCTGGGTAGGCAATGCCGTATGACCGAGTCTATGACCATCAACAATACAAAAGTTGGCTGATCACAGCGCTCCTAGCAGCATTCACTCGCAACAGTGCTCCTAGAAGGATTACTAGGCGTAACATTACCGCGGCCTGTTAGACTGTCTGACCGGGGCTCTGCCACTCTGTTCCCTAAGGACATTATCAAGATGCATTGAGGGATGCGTTGGTTCGCCGGCTTCGACATGGTGACTCATCTTAACTCGGAAATATGTTCCATTTCCTGAGCTCTTTTTTTAGAACAATCTATCGCTCCTCTACCTAGTGTTGTTTTGTGGGAACTTGATGTCATGCCTTCTATATACCTCAAATATTCGCATCTAAGATGCAGTGCAGATTGCCATCCAAGATGCGGTGGAAGTAAACAAATGCGCTAGGCTTATGAAAAAGGATTTAACTGGCGATGCAGTTGAATGAAATGTGAGTACTCATTTGTTTGTGGCATGTGGATTACTCACACGAATTCGATTACACTAGGAAAACGCCTTATATGCGTTGTGAGATGAGCTTAGAAGTATGGAAATGTAGAATTAAGAACATTTGGTCAGCTCAATGTACATATACAGGCCATGGATCACTTCAAAGGTTTAAAAACCGCAGCTGTCTGTTGGTATATAAACCTTGGTTTCCAAACAATTATACCAGTGCCTTCTTCATATCCATCACAGATTTTAAACGTTTTAATTTATTGGTGACACTTGTTGCTCACATTTAATAGTTTCTTAATTGCTTTCTTAATTGCTTTTGTTGATGTGTAGAAAAGTACATTAAAAATGCGTTTTCTTCGTTATTTCACATCCGATTGTTCCATAAATCGCTTAAAATAGGTATGATAGATCTTTCCACATTCAGTATAAATTTGAGAGCTTTTGAAAAAAAAATCCAAGTATTTATACTGGCCTATTCTTATCGGGAATTTCCATACTTTCAAAATTTTTTCCGGAAAAACCGTCCGACCGATTTCTCTGAAAAACGATCCCAACCTATTCTGATATAACACCAATTTGTAGAAAAAGTTTCGAGTTGATTGAAACTTTTTCCTGACCTGTATGCCGCGTACAAAATTACACAAAAAAAAAAAAAAAAAAAAAAGACCAAAATTTTTCGGTATATGGAATGAAAGTCTTCGCTACGCTCATCTAACTAACAAATCGTCCGGAGATAAGTTACTACCAATTCAGCTCGCGTTATTATGAGTCATCATTATCAGTTTCTTCACAATTTGAATAATACACAATTAAACCTCTCCATCTCCGTTTTACTTCACATGAGAAACTGTTTCAGACAACTGAGCAAACGCAAACGTCATTTTGTGGGTATTTGTGAACAAAGTTAGTTCCTTTTATCACTACTCACTACGCATAATCGGTTGTTAGATGAGCGTAGCGAAGATTTTCATTCCATATACCGGTACCGAAAAATTTTGGGCTTGGTTTTTATGTTTTTTTTTTTTTTTTTGTGTGTGTGTAATTTTGTACGTGGCATACAGGTCAGGAAAAAGTTTCAATCAACTCGAAACTTTTTTTACAAATTGGTGTTGTACCAGAATAGGTTGGGATTGTTTTTCAGAAAAATCGGTCGGACGGTTTTTCCGGAAAAAAATTGGAAAGTATGGAAATTCCCCATAAGAATAGGCCAGGGGAGAAATACTTAGAAATACTAAGAAATACGAAATGACCACGCTGTCGGTGTCACCCCAAAAAAAAAAAAAAAAAGAAATACTTGGATTTTTTTTTTCAAAAGCTCTCAAATTTATACTGAATGTGGGAAGAACTATCTTTCACATTTTAAGCGATTCATGGAACAATCGGATGTGAAATAACGTGGGAAATGCATTTTTAATGTACTTTTTTACACATCAATAAAAGCAATTAAGAAAGCAATTAAGAAACTATTAAATGTGAGCAACAAGTGTCACCGATAAATTAAAACGTTTAAAATCTGTGATGGATATGAAGCAGGCACTGGTATAATTGTTTGGAAACCAAGGTTTATATACCAACAGACAGCCGCGGTTCTTAAACCTTTGAAGTGATCCATGGCCTGTATATGTACATTGAGCTGACAAAATGTTCTTAAATCTACATTTCCATACTTCTAAGCTCATCTCACAACGCATATAAGGCGTTTTCCTAGTTCTAACAATTTGGATGTTAAATTGGTACATATTTTTAACATGGGAGGGATAGGAAGAAAATTCACCATGTCGTGGCCGGCGAACCAACGAAACCCTCAATGCATCTTGGATATGATTTACTCAATGATTTGAGTTAACAGCCAAAACGATTCAAACGTATCTTCATTCTATAATTTGATATTGGCCTAGCATGTGGCTTCAAACAAATTGAAAAACCATTCCCATTTTGCCTATACTGGGCCTTCCTATCAAATCCTAAGCAATATATCTCAACATTGACTGATTCGATCAGATGGGTGAACAAGAACTTGTAGGCCTATATTGCATAATAGTCCCTTCAAACACTCACCGAAATAACATGTTGTGTTTCTGGTGTTGGAAATCCTAAAGTGATAAGAATTAATCAACTTCAAATAATTTTTGAATGATAATTTAACGAAACATTTTTATAATAATGAATATAACCTAGCTGTAATGTTCACAGAAATTTGAAATGAATGCATCGGTATGTTTTTTTAGAATATTCATCAAGTCAGGGCCCCCTGGGTGAACGATTTACGGAAACTCCGGTAACAGCAAGTGGACTCTGGTCAAGGTACTTGCAATAAACACATACGCATAGGCTAAGCACACAAACGCGTAATCATTTCAACATTTTGTGAAAGATTTGATTTGTCTTTTTCTCTAATGCTGCCTAACTACCCCACCAACAGCTAGGTTTTACGGGAATTATTTTTTCTTCATCAATAGTAACGTGATGGGTGAGTCCATACGCTGCAATGAATCAATGGATATTTTTTCAGCACTCTAATCATCATTTTGAAAACCAGGTAATGTATACCAAGAATGTAGTTGGGAATTATCTAACAAATATCTAATTCTAGCCTGTACTGAACGTCATCTAAGTAGAACAGAATTTGAATAAGGACAAAATATGTCTCTATCTCTGCCCTAGCGTTTTGGTCCCCCTCCCTCCCTCTAAATTGATTCACTATATCTTCAGAGTTTAGAGTGTATAATCAATAAAATAATCATATCAATATATATATATATATATATATATATATATATATATATATATATATATATATATATATATTCATTTCTATTCTATCGTCCGTACGGTCTACCTTGCCCACGGATCCATAGCACTAGAGCACTAGCTCCAGAGTGCATATCTTATATCTTAGTCGAAACATTATACTGTATAACTGAATAACAATAGTCCCACATTCCTCATCGGACTATGATCGGTCGGCTCCATTATTGAAGCAGTGGAAACAATTGAAGGATACCGATATTTCATTCAATACGTAATATCGTGCGTAGAACTGTACAATCTGCGTCAGATGCGGTCAGATGCATCAACCATGGTCATATGTAACGTATTAGATCGCGAGGGTCCTTCGACTGCCGCCCAGGAGGCGCCAGAGTAGGCCTAGAGATCACCTTCAAATTATCGTCAATAGATAGTGCTGAACACCAACTTCGTATTGGCACAAGATTCAAATCATACAAATCTGAAGCAAAATAATCTATAATTGATCCAAAAGGCAACCTAGTTCGGAAATGAGCTGACGTGGCACTTCGTACAATGGAAGTGTGACCATGAAATGTCATGTGTCGGAAAAGTCGACCTTATTATGCAGAATACTATGTAGGCCCACATTCTGTGCTCGCCTATACGTGCATGTATTGTGCGTGCGTGTGCACTAACAATAAATAGAATAATGCAACATATGCATAGAATATGCATGGAATAATGCAACAATAAAAGATAATACATTATTTCTCCACCGTTATCGAGAGGTTAAAAAACACTGAAAACACAAGTTGAAACATCTGATCAGTAAGCAAGATGATCATAAATTAAATGAATTCCAACTGGGTCGATCGAGATATTTATCATCTTCATTAACAGGTTAAACTTGCCACGAAGTATTCTGTTCACCCAGATTTGGGCCCAATTAAGTGATGCAGTAATATTTACCCAGTTAAGGCTAGAATAACAAAATAGGATCGACCAAGTTCTATGAACTAGAAAAAAAAAGATAGTCACAAACATTTGACTAGAAACGCATCATAATTCCAGCCAACAGAACAACATACCAGTAAGCTATGTCAAGTAGGCCTAAACTGAAACTTTGGTATAAAACTCTTCAATAAAATCCCAAAATACATTTAAAAAATCATAGATATGAAATCATTCCAAAAACACACCGAAGAAACAAAACATGTCACTTGAAAAGCATGTTGAACAGTACCCTACAAGAATATCCAGATGCTTATTCAGATAATTACATTACATGTAAACGGTACCAGTCATTTCTATCGATTGTATAATTACAATTATATTGCCATTACTAAAACATACTATTCACTATATTATTATCAAGATTAGGATCTCATTTGAATAGTAACAATATTCCATCAATGTAGTGTATGTTCAATATGCATTTCAGATAATAGATGCAAATTATTGGAAAATTCGAGTCAAAATGTAAGAAAATTTGAAATCTACGGAGAAGTGAATGAAGGGAGGGCAGCGTCGCAGACTGTAACTGCAGGCGCATTGGAATAATTCAACATAATACGATTCATATCATCTTTTACAAGACATTGTTTATATCTCCAATTGCCATTGACTTGAAGCGTTGGTAAAACACTAATAATGTTACACTTCTTTTGAAATAAATATGGTTGTTATTACGATTTCCACGTAATGTTGCACTAATACTGTTAGAGTTACAACACGTACATTCGACTATCCCATATCGTATGAACAGTAACACAACCCATTGCGCGAATGAGAATAGTAATTGGATGAGCGAAGCGAAGACTCCTATGGGGTCAGAGATGTATCTTTCTCTCTTTTTTTTTTTTTTTGTTCTGCACAGGTCGCAATGTTTGATTGATCAATATGATTTTTTTTGTGGACGCACATACTTGACCAACTTAGAACTGTATAGTTTTGGGGAGAAATCGGTTTCACCACTTTCGAAAAAATTGAATTTTTGGAAGTTTTTGAAGAAAAATGCGACAAAATGCTTTCCACATGTCGGATGGTTCGTGCGATCAGTCTGATTTCTTCCGTGAACACGCTGGCTCATAGAAGTTGGTTAGGATGAGTTTTTTCCCTGATCGGTTCAACCGCTTCTGAAAAAAAATATATTTTCGAGTAATATCCCAAAATAATGGAAAATAAAAATCTCCGATCTTGCCGAAACTCCTACTGAATGTTGCCACTAGGTCGATTCACTCAGTCACGGAGTTCCACATTGATTGATTGAGGCGTTTAGAAAAAAAAAACAGAATACACTTTTTCTTGAAGTTCTAAATGAAATTCCTTTTGGTTATGCTATACTGTCACGATTTTTCTTTGTAACGTTGCCCATGGACAGATTCATTAGATATATAAGCTATATTGTGTGAGTTAACAACCCAATCAATGATTTCAACATCGAGTTTGTATTGGGATCATTTGTAGCCTACCACACAAATGTATGTTGGAGAATGTTATACAGTAGATGAGTTTGGAAATATGAATGAACTTCTGCCTCTGAAGCAACCTACAGGCGTTGAAGTAGATGTTGTGATGTAGGTGTAGTATCCAACCCAGCGTGGCCTAGACTAACTGCCCGGGTTGGGCTAACATGGTGAGGTTATCAAGGTCAGGTCAGTACCTACTCGGACGAAAGCACGACGAAAGCACATCACGAAAGCATTTTGTCGCATTTTCGTTCAAAAACTTTAAAAAATTCAGTTTTTTCGTGAGTGGTGAAACCGATTTCTTCCCAAAACTATACAGTTCTAAGTTGGTTGAGTATGTGCGTCCACAAAAAAATTCGGATTGATCAATCAAACATTGCGACCTGTGTCGAATATAAAAAAAATTAGAAAGATACATCTCCGACCCAATGGAAGTTTCGCTTCGCTCATCCAAAAACTGAAAAAAGTTCATTTTAAGACTCGTTTCAGTAATATCTACCGTCTTTTTGCCTCACATATGAAGTTGATGATCATTATCAATAATGATAATGAATGGAGAGTGAATGCCGAGTAAAATGAATTTTTACTAAAGAAAAATATATCTATAAAATATGAGTGGATGGAGTATGAAAGTTTTGGAGGGAAAGAAGACTAAGAAGAATAGAAAGCTCAATCAAGATGAGCAAATATTAATTCTTCCGCACATGGAACATGGGATTGATTATAGGGCCTATATTTGAAGTTATTAGTTCTCTATTGATAGTTTGTTGATAGGGTTGCATTATAAGTAACCATTCCCTTCTGGATGGGAAGACCGGGAGTCCCCATTCCAGAAGTCCTACCTTATGTACCATGGAGAACAATAATGAATCGTATATAAATATAGTGTTGTTATCAACTAGGAAAACGCAGTAGGCCCTATATGCTTTGAGGGATGAGCTTAGAAGTGATGAAAATCTAGAATTAAAAATATTCTGTCAGCTCAATCTACATCTACAGACCTTGGATAACTTCAAACCATTGCTCCAAACGTTCATAAACCTCACCTTCAACTTGTTGATATCTATATAGAGCAACCTGTCGCATATACACTTTGCTTTACATGTTGATCCTGATATTCGATGAAATGTATACTTTTATTGCGTTTTCTTTCTTATTTCTGATCCGATTGTTGTGCAAAACACTGAAATGAGTAGATCTATAGGGCCTACAGTTTATTTCATATTCAGTAAAAAATTTAGGAGTTTTAAGGGTACCTATATTAACACTGGGTTATTCTCATGAGGATTCCAAACTTCTCGAATTTGTTCCGAGAAAACCGTACGACCGATTTTTCTGAAAACAACATTAACAATTTACTCTGGTGTATTGCCAGTATGCAGAGAATTTAAAGTTGATTGTTTTCAAGCTGTACTCCGCATATGAAATTACAAATACAAAAAGGAGCCCATTTTTTTCTGTATGTGAAATGGAAGTCTTCGCTTCGCTCGTCTGAATGAATAGTTTTTCAATTCGTTTCAGAAAGACTAACCATTACCAATAGTTGTATGATGTAACTCATAGGCATAGTTACAGTGTATGAGTGACAATATAATACAAGCAACGTACACACGCACAGCAACATAGTGGATCACGTCTGCTGATAACGTACAAGGTATGACAACATGGACGATGAATAAAACCAAGGTGTCACTCACGCGTGAGTCATTACTCTTCCTGATCAAGTCCAGGAGAAGAACGGTTCCACTGAACAGATAAAATACAAATATTTCTGACACATTATGGGGTTGAAGAAGACAACAACTTCATTGCCTTGGTTATTGATACTGACCTATATACTACAACAGGTAAATCACATTACGTATATTATACACACACACACACACATTATATATATATATATATATATATATACATATTCATATACATATTACATAACATATACATAACATGCAAGTATTTTTCAGGACAGAAGAAAAAAATACTAGAAATACCAAGACCGGGGGGGGGGGGGGGGGTGGATCTCAGTTTGGAAAAGAAAATACCATATAAGAACAGTTGTACAGAGGCCAGTTAACGCTAAGCCTACGACCCGCGGGGGGGAAGGACCCTCTCTGGCCCCGCAGGATATTTTTTAAATTACCCTTTTTTGACACGATTTAACGTGTTCAAGATGAGATTTAGATGACAAAACTGATTGTTTTGAAGAACTAGAGGTACTCAACTGATATTTGTCAATCATAGTTATTGTATCTGCAGGGTCGTTCTGGCTCATTTTGGCGCCACCGGCAAGGACTCAATTGTGAGCCCCAAAAACTGTATGCACAATTTTGCACATAGTGAAAGTGAATGCAAGTGAGGGAGGAATCAAGCCCCGCAGAAAAATTTCCGAACATTTCTTTTTTAATACGATTCTACGGGTTTGGGAATTACACGACATTTCTGGAATTCATGGATTCTTCAGTGTGGTGAGAAAGCTAGTTATGCTGAATGGCTGATCCAAGAAAGTAAAACGCTAAATTAATCTATCAATCGATAACAATGCTGTTCGAATGATAACATTTACTCCACCCAATAATGCATGAGTAAAATAGAATATGATTCATAGATATTATTATTCATAGAATGTCACAAATATGCGCCGATAGGGCCCCCTGAATTTGACGCCCCTGGCTTTCACGCTCTTTGCCCACCCCTAGAAACGACCCTTATTGGAAGTTTTTTCTCCATTTCACTTTATTTGTCATCGTTAAGACTGTTTTGAAAATTTACTGAAAATGTAATAAATAATTTACATCTGGAAGAAGCATATAGTGATGCTTGTTGATTTCTGCATACTCATAAACTACGTACCAGAGCCGTCATTTCGAAACAGTAAATTTCTTCAAATTTCTTCAAATTACACTTTTTTAACATGGTTCAACGTGTTCCAGATGAGATTCAGATGCCGAAGTCAATTTTCTCATGGAACTGAAAGTGCCCATCTGATATTTGATTTTCTATGCAATGTGAAATATGAATCTATGTACGATATTACCTATCCATATACATCTCTTCTTCCTTCTCTCTTTTTTTCCTTCTCTTGTCCTTCGTTTTTTCGTCTTTCCTTTTTCTCGTCCTTTCAAATTGTGTCTTGCGAGACCTTATTCTTTCCCCCCTAGCCCCTCTTGGCCAAAAGGCATGCCCCCCGTAGTCGCCAGAAGGCCGTGTTCGCCTCCCACCGGGTCACTTTTTGTCTTTGTTTCTCGGATATATAAAGGCTTTCGGGCTTACATTAAAAATTAATCAAAACCATAAATTTTATGATTTGATTAATTTTTGTTCAATCATCTAAAAAAAAAAAATGATTTTTAGACGAGCTGCTATAGCGAGGATTCAATTTGACATACTGAAAAAAATTGGTCTACGTTTTTTTTTTCATTTTTTTTTGGTCGGTTCTCTACAGGTCAAACGGCTGCAGCTATCAACTTCAAACTTTTTTTCACTATGGTTCCTCTTCTAACTTAGATCTGTATAGTTTTGTGGCATTATAGGGGCGTAACTTTTTTTAATGAATTCTAGAAATTCAAAAAATACCCATTAAAATAACATGGCGGAAAAAAGAAAATATTTTTATTTTCCAAAAAATGAAAATTTGTGTGAAGTTAAATTACATTTTGATACACATTTCTAAATAATTCCAGCTTGATCGGGTCAGCCATTCTGAAGAAAAAATATAAAATGTGCTAAATTGGTACCACTCGAAGCAGTTTTTACCCATTTTTACCCATACTATTACTATTTGCTCGTATAACAATGCTTGTATGGCGTTTTCCTAGTTACTCACCATTTACACCGGTTTTCTGTGTCACTGACTTCGCGTTGTCTACACTGAGCAATTTTCATAAACCGGCATCTGTTGCACCAACTCCCGCCAAGCGGATCTCAGGATTGCCTCACTCTGACTTTTTCCCAAAGCACAAGTCCTTCCGCCTGTGAAATGAGACCTACCCAATCCAGTTAGCCTTATTCTGAGAGATAGTGGAAGTGGAACTTGGAACAATTGGAATGAGTACCCGTGGTGATAACAACACTTGACCGCCTGTTAGAGCTATTCCACACATACATTCATTCAAGTCAACTGACTCTCTTGATTACGAACACATGTATCTAGATTTCAAACAGATTATTGCCAATCGGAAAATACTAATGAACATTTTCAGTATTGGTTCTGAATTTTTAAATCTTAATCAATCTCTCCGATTTCTGTAAATGAACGAATGATTCCTGTAGACTGAGAGCTCATAAGTGTATGTAATACATCAGCTTCAATCTCCATTTCAAGTCAATCTGGTCATAGGTCAATTAGTTAATACTTACATCACGATCTAGTACAAATGTACAATAAATGGACAGTGAATCAAACAAATAAGGTGTAGTAGCTGGTACGTGAATCTTCGTGTGGTAACGGATTTGAAGATGATCTGAGAAAAAATTGAGTATTTTCAAACCATTTGTCTTAATAGTTATTTATATCTATTGTAATGAGAATAAAAACATAAAAATATATTCAAATTCCATACCACATTGCATATCCGTTTCGACTCTCTATTATGAGAGATATAAATGATCAATTTCGTATTCCAGATCGCCGTGGTGCTCTCAGTATCAACAGAAACAACAGAAACAACAACAACAACCACCACCACCGAAGCAGCAAGAGCGCCGGAAATCTGGCACTCGATCTACGGCACTACAGTCCCTGCAGGTGTGACCCGAGCACCCTACAAGAAGCACACCCCTGTACCTCTCTATTGGCAGACACTCACGTACCCCTGGAACAGGCAAGAACGAGTTACAACGCAAGCGCCGTTTGAGATGAAAACCACCCGGCCAGATCGACACTTTTCAAGTACAAATACACCGCCTTGTACAACAGTTCTCCCGACACAAAGTAGCGTAACACCACACGCTACAACAACGAGGAAACAGAAAAAGATTGTAGACTTCAGTAATATAATGCAGAAAGTAGGAATCAAGTCGTTCATTGATGATATATTGAGCGATGCTTTGGAAATGTAAAGGCCTTTGATGAACAGGAAAATTAAACAAATGTACATGTCATGATCATTTTAGGCTTATTTCTATACTTTGTTAATGCCAATATGGCAACCATTTTTCAGTCCACCAATAATATGTTGTATATATATATATAGGCATATTACAATAAGTCATTTGTCAATATTACTTTTGATGCCTTGATGTTAGCGTATCATTAACTCAATTATATTATTCTTTTATAATCGTACGATCTTATAAGCTAACGACTATAAGCCTACTACGTTCCCGGTAGCGATTTGACAATGAAATGTGACTTGAGGCCTCCCCAGTCACCAGAGGGAAAAAGTTCCCACCAGGGTGATTATGTTTGAAAATGTTGTGAATGTTTATTATGGATCGGTCATATTTCAGAAGGTGCTTCTCTGAATGACGTGCAGCAGTTTCACAACAATACGTTCATCCGGAGAGCCACTAGGATAACTTATGCTTTAGTTAATTGACACTGAAAATGGTGAGAAAACATGCGTCTCGCGTTACATACACCACTTGATTACTTCTTGAGGCATTCTATCGTGTTTGGTATCGATGTGTTCGTAAAAGAAATAGCTTCGGGCTGGGCTAAAAATAAACAGTTCAACTTCATGCGTTTGGCACACAAGACCGGGGAAAGCCACGCAAATTTTTTCCGTAAATCGAGTTAACCGAAACTATATATTTGTATCAGAACAGCTTCAGGTATGCTGAAGACAAATAGCTTAGCTGGTAGAGGAAGGTTTACCCTACCAATGTATCAATTTCCATCTAGATTCTGATTATCTCATGGTTTTCGAGTTAACGGATTGACCTTTTTTCAACTGTTTTTTCCAAAATCTTCTCGGAATTTTCAACTTTTTTTCAATTTCAAATTTTTAATATACTATTTCAACCTTGATACGTCATTTTAAATATTTGAAATATTCGATAACTTGTTGTGGATGGGTATAATTATAATCGCTTACATACGCTGTGAATCCAAGTTCGAATTTCGATGTGTTAAAGAGTTTTTGTTCTCATGAAATAATGTTTTCAGTAATTTTCTAGTATCCTTCTTCATTTTCTAAAAAACAGAGTAAGAATGACTATTACGTATAATTTGTTGAGGCCCAGAGAAGCTATGTGGTTAGGGTTAGGTGGGTGGGTTGGGTTTGTGTCTTCTTGAATGTTTTCTTCGTGTATTCTGCTTAGGTTCAGTTGAAGAAGGTTTGTACGTTCGAAGAAAAAGTCATATTCAACTGTTTAGGCCTACTTTGCAATAATTGAAGCGAATGTAGCTCTTGCGCTGTGGCATATACTGGATTCTGAAGTCGCTTCTCCGTACCCCTCTTGATCTTGATCAACCTTTCAGCAAGGAAAAAGTTACGCTTTAAATCGAATAGCGATTCAGATAAAAACTAATAATATGCTCCCAAGATTTTAAGGCAAATTTTGTATCTTGGGAAATATAGCTTCACTACTGAATCTCTCTGAAGATATCGGTGTCACATGTCGTGCCTGCCATCTGTCGTTGAAGGGATAACTAGAGTGGATACTTATTCAAGTGCTGTGACTCCCTCCTTTCAACGATCCAAAAACCATAATGTAATGTGTATGCAAGGATGCATATAGTCGACATGGAATGATAAAATATTCGTCGCTGTATTTTGAAAACAAATTGAAGTTATTGTTATTTGAAATACAGCGTCCGCCAACAATAAATACATCGTTCTTCTACTTTCCTCTTCTGTTAATTTCTTTGGTGAATGATGATCACTGTTTGTTTAACAACCACACCAACTGCTATAGGTTATTTGGATGAGCATAACTATCCGCGAATGATCTGAGAATAAAGAAATTATTACCTGATAAAAAGTGAAAAGGATGTTTAAAATAAACTACGCCGTACGCACGAGCGAACTCACACCTATTTTCGGACATCTGTCTCCAAAATGATGCATTAGTTGACTGAGCTACGGAGGGCGGCTTGTCCTTGTTAATCGTTTCAGTAGAATGTAGACGATATAATTGTATCACAGTTACTTCTCCTACAACACGTAATGTGGTAAAATTGTTTATCAATAGTCAGAATAATAAGAACGAGAATAAGAATAATTTTTTTTTCGATGCGTTTCTTCACATATTAGTAATAAGTTACATCATAATGATGACATGGACCCACAATTTCACATACATTGCCACTTATCTGTGAGTCCACATACTGTCAACACATATATTAAATTCATTTAAAAATACGGCGGCGAGGATCGAACCGGGTCCAAAAATCCCTTGTCTACCAGATCACATGAAGCGAGCGCGTTAACCACTACGCTGCATGTGATGTGGATGAGGATAAATGTGAAGTAATATTATTTGTAATTTGTTACTGCATGGTATTGATTTTGAATCACATTTGAATAGAATTCCATTCCTTAGAGAAGGATGCAGACAACCTGTGTAAAACAATATTTGTGTGCGTGGAAAAACAACAGCAATGCCTGTAAGTAGAAATGCCACAGCTTAGTGCGCGGTTGGGGCGCTACTTGGAACAAGCTCCCGAGGGAAAACTCAACCCAGATCCAAAGTATCTTATAGCCATCTGCTGAGGTCTGAGGACCACGGCTCGTTGTAGATAGACGACTGACAATTGGCCAGAATAATGATTAGCGCTGATATTGAAAGGTGGTATCACTATAAGCCTCTGACGTGAGAACGAGAGAGTGAAGGATGAGTAGTGTTATCTTCACACACCACTTCTGATATGTTGTCTATATTTCAAATCACTAATACTAGGAAAAGGCAATATATGCGTTGTAAGATGAGCGAATAGTAATAGTATGGGTTAAAATGGGTAAAACCTGCTTCGAGTGGTACCAATTTAGCACATTTTATATTTTTTCTTCAGAATGGCTGACCCGATCAAGCTGAACATTTCCAGGAATGTGTATCAAAATGTGATTCAACTTTACGCAAAATTTCATTCATTTAGAAAATAAAAATATTTTCTTTTTTTTCCGCTGTGTTATTTTAATGAGTATTTTTGAAATTTCTAAAATAAATTTAAAAAAAAGTTACCACCCGATAATGCCACGAAACTATACAAATCTAAGTTAGATGAGCTAGGAACCATATTGAAAAAAGTTTGAAGTTGATATCTTCAGCCGTTTGACCTGTGGAGAACCGACAAAAAAACATGAAAACGAACACCAATTTTTCTCAATATGTCAAATTGAATCCTCACTAAAGCTCGTCTAAGTGATCAATCCTTATGAAATAAAAACTGGGATGAAATTTAAAAACGGCTCACGGTAATATGACCGACTCAATAATATCGACGACCAAAATATCGCGGCAATAATTACGCGAGAGACATAACATCGTGGGTACATAATATGGCGGGTACCAAATAACCGCGGACAAAAAATCGCGGCGACCATATGATCGCGGGCAATGAGATCGCGAGCAATAAGATCGCGGCGACCATATGATCGCGGACAAAAGATCGCGGCGACCATATGATCGCGGGCAATAAGATCGCGGCGACCATATGATCGCGGGCAATAAGATCGCGAGCAATAAGATCGCGGCGAACATATGATCGCGGGCAATAAGAGCGCGGGCAATAAGATCGCGAGCAATAAGATCGCGGCGACCATATGATCGCGGACAAAAGATCGCGGCGACCATATGATCGCGGGCAATAAGATCGCGGCGACCATATGATCGCGGGCAATAAGATCGCGAGCAATAAGATCGCGGCGACCATATGATCGCGGGCAATAAGATCGCGGCGACCATATGATCGCGGGCAATAAGATCGCGGCGACCATATGATCGCGGGCAATAAGATCGCGAGCAATAAGATCGCGGCGACCATATGATCGCGGGCAATAAGAGCGCGACGACCATATGATCGCGGGCAATAAGAGCGCGGGCAATAAGAGCGCGGGCAATAAGAGCGCGGCGACCATATGATCGCGGGCAATAAGAGTGCGGCGAACATATGATCGCGGGCAATAAGATCGCGGCGACCATATGATCACGGGCAATAAGAGCGCGGCGACCATATGATCGCTCGTTCTCACCCATGGTCGCCCTATGCCCAAGCGTTGTGCATCATTCAGGCGGCGATTGGCGGCGAACGGCGGGTCGGATCAACGCGAGGGTGGCACCGGTGGATGCACACCGTTGAAACACGCATTCGTATGCCGGGTTTGACCAGGATTCGAACCGCCGTTCTCCGACCATCGCCGCATATCGTTTAACACAGCGGCGCCCATGAGAGACACTCGGGAGAACTTTGCAGGAGAACGGTCGATCGTATCGGGCTGATTCAATCACACGGGTGTAGAGGGGAACGATCCGCGTCGTTTACTATCCGTGCGGCCACGTTCGGTTTCGGCGTTCGGAAATGGGGGCTCGGACAAGATATCATTTTTTGGCCTGGCCGTGTTTTCCCTATACCCGAGATTTGCACATTCTCACCGGCGATTGCCGGCGAACGGCGAGTTGAATCGGGACGGGTGTGGCACCGGTGGATGCACACCGACGGAGCGAGTATTCGTATACCAGGTTCGGTCGGGATTCGAACCGCCGCTCTCCGACCATCGCCGCATCTCGTTTAACACGGCAGAGCCAAGAGAGTCGCGCGGATGGAGATTGCCGGAGAATGCGCGGTCGGATCGGGCTGATTTGACAACGGGCTGGTATAGGAGAACGATGCGCGTCTTTAATGACCCGTGCAGCCGCGTTCCGTCGCGGCGTTCGGAAACGCGGGCTCGGACAATATCGCTGTTTTCGGCTCAGCCCTGTTTTCCCTATACCCGAGCAGTGCATCGTTCACACGGCGATTGCCGGCGACCGATTGGATCGAGATAATTCAACCACGGGCGTGTAGAGAGGTGCCATGCGCGTCTTTGTTGACCTGTGCGACTGCGATCCGTCACGGCGTTCGGAAACGCGGATTCGGACTAGATCCCTTGTTCTCACCCGCCGTCGCTCTATGCCCGAGCATTGTGCATAGATTGCCAGCGAACGGCGGTTTCGACTAGCGTAATATAAGTTGATGGTTCGGGTATCCGTCTCCATGTATAAGATACTATCAAAGGCGGTAAGTTTTCGTCCGCGATCATATGTACGCTGCGATCTTATTGCTCGCGATTATGGTCACCGCGATCTTATTGTCCGGGATCTTTTTGTCCGGGATCTTTTTGTCCGCGATCTTTTTGTCCAAGATCATTTTGTCCGCTATCATATGGTCGCTGCGATCTTATTGCTCGCGATCATATGGTGGCCGCGATCTTATTGTCCGCGTTTTTTTGGCCCGCGATTTTTTTGTCCGCGATCATATGGTCGCTGCGATCTTATTGCCCGCGATCTTTTTTCCCGCGCTAATTTTGCTCGCGATATTTTTGTCTGCGCGACCTTATGTACGCGCGATCATTTCACTCACTCGATATTATTGCCGCGAGATTATTATCCGCGATCTTTTTGCCGGCTACCAAAGAACAGGGCCCAGATTCACAAAGTACTTAACTCTTAACAAGTTCTAAGTTATAACAGTTTTAGGACTTATCACCAGACTTGGTTATAACTCGTATTCACGAATAATTTCATGCAAAAGTTTTAACAATAGTTTGTTTTAAAGTTATCACCGGTGTTGACTGGTTTTAGTGGAGGTACAACACTCACCTCGCAATTGATTTCCATGATTTCGGATATTGTCCTCACTCAAATTCACTCAGTATCATGTTTCGAAGATGAAGATGAATGTTGGGAGAGATTGGGAGAAAAGACACGATTCTATTTTCAATTATTATATCAATTATTCTATCCAAACCTCATATTTAGGTAGTTTGACTGACAGCTGACAGAATTGGCAGTAAACAAATTGCAAAGCCTTCTTGATAATCAACATCGAAAAGATTCACAACGATCAGAAGAAAACATACCGGTACGTAGAAATATGGAGAACATTTTCTTCTTTCATTTTGATTTTAAATATTATCTTGTTGTAGGAAACCAATAATTGATGTTCATATTGCGTTATTTCAAACTCATTGACGTCCCACTCTTTGCTCACACTGGTTGACAGTCGAAAACAATGACTTGTCAATGCCACGGCACGGTAAGTTTGGGTTTGAGTAAACACCAAGATAAAATGTCCTTAACATTCTTTGTGAATAGGGTCTAAAGATAAAACCGTGATAACGTTGGAACGTGTTATCTCGGTTTCAATATAGAACGGTTTAAGCGCCAAAATGTTTAAAGGTAAAATTCTTTGTGAATCTGGGCCCTGGGGTATTAGGCCTACATTATTTTTTGCGAAACGGCTGGTTCGAATTGCAAACAAATTTTTAGGTATGTGTATCACTTCCGTTTTTACATTTGAGGAGCATTTCGATTGTATTGGTGAGATTTTATTTTCCAATTTTTTCCGCTCAGCCTAATCATATGGAGTTTTTAGAAAATTTGATATGATGTTTCTAAAAAATGGTCCAACCGATTTGACCCCAAAACTATACAATTCTAGGCTAAGTTGGATAAGTTTTAAGTACAGAAAAAGTTTCATGTCGCACAAACCCTGCGACCTGTGCAGTGCTTACAAACAAAAAACACACAGACCAAGCTCCGTAAGAATTGGGTGAAAATCATCGCCAACGATCATCTAATAATGTTTAATTAACTATAGGCAAACGCAGAATGTGCGTTGTGTGATGAGCGAGATATCTAGACAGTAAAATCTAAAACTCTGCATACCTTGATCATATAAAATGAACTTCATTCGATAATAACGAATCTAGAGAGCACAGAATAACCAATGCAACATTTTTCTGCCATTATTTCTATCTATTCGATGAATAAAGAACATGTATGACATTATTTTCTTCGAGACGGCTGGTCCGAATTGGGTACAAAATTTTTAAACATGTGTATCACTTCCGTGTTGAAGAAAAATTGAGAAACATTGGAGAAAAATTTGAATCATATTGGAGAGATTTTAAGACGAGCTTAAGCGAGGATTCAATTTGACATACTGAAAAAATTGGTGTTCGTTTTTATGTTTTTTTATGTTTTTTTTTTTATGTTTTTTTGTCGGTTCTCCACAGGTCAAACGGCTACAGCTATCAAATTCAAACTTTTTTCATCATGGTTCCTCATCTAACTTTGATCTGTATAGTATTGTGGCATTATCGGGTGGTAACTTTTTTTTAGGAAGTTTGGAAATTTCAAAAATACCCATTAGAATAACACAGCGAAAAAAAAGGAGAATACTTTTATTTTCCAAAAAAATGAAATTTTGCGTCAAGTTAAATTACATTCTGATACACATTTCTGGAGATTTTCAGCTCGATTGAGTCGGACATTTTGAAGAAAAAACATAAAATGTGCTAAATCGGTACCATTCGAAGCTTTTTTCACCCATTTTTACTCATACTATCACTATCCGCTCGTCTAACAACGCATATATGGCGTTTTCCTAGAATTTTCATTTTTTTTTCTGCCCGGCGTAATCTTATGAGGTTTTTAAGTGGTCCAACCGATTTGACCCAAAAACTATACAGTTCTGAGCTGGATGAGTTTGCGTGTACACAGAAAGTATCATGACGATCAGAAAAGTGGCATGCAACCTGTGCAGTGCCTGTAAACAAACAAACAACGAGAAAAAAAAAACAGACAGACAGACAAAGCTCTGTAAGAGTTGCATGGAAATCTTCGCTAACGCTCATCTAATAGAATAGGAAAACGCCATATATGTGTTGTTAGACGAGCGGACAGTAATAGTATGGGTAAAAATGGGTAAAAACTGCTTCGAGTGGAACCAATTTAGCACCATTTATGCTTTTTCTTCAAAATGACTGACCCGATCAAGCTGAAAATTTCCAGAAATGTGTATCAAAATGTAATTCAACTTCACGCAGAATTTCCTTTTTTTGGAAAATGGAAATATTTTCTTTTTTCCTGCTGTGCTATTCTAATGAGTATATTCGAAAATTCTGAAATTCATAAAAATAAAAGTTACCCCCTGATAATGTCACCAAACTACACAGATCTCAGCTAGATGGATAACTATAATGAAAAAGTTTGAGGTTGATAGCTGTAGCCGTTTGACCTGCGGAGAACCGACAAAAAAAAAACATAAAAACGAACACCAATTTTGTTCAGTATGTCAAATTGAATCCTCGCTAAAGCTCGTCTGATAACATCAAGTAAAGAAGGCCGATAGAGAATGTATAGTATAGACAAGGAGAGAAAGACTTGAGACTATCCGTACAGTTTGAAAGTGAGGAGAATTAATTATCTCAGCAGTGTAGGGGAGTCGCAAAATCTTTTATTGTGTGAGAACTTTTGAATGGTATGAGATATCAACATTATGATAGAACAGATATGAAACACAGATATTTTTATTACTTCCGAAAAGGTGCACTTGAGAAGTATTCACCTTATATCAAATGATTTTCATCAAATAAATTATATGAAATAAATAAGGCTTAGAGTTTTTTTTTGTATTGAACAAAAGAACATGTTACTTCAATTTATTACTTCCAAGAAGGTGTAGGCTACTTGGAAAGTATTCAACTTATTAGACGAGCTTCAACGAGGATTCAACTTGACATACTAAGAAAATTGGTGTTCGTTTTTATGTTTCTTTTTGTATGTTTCTTTGTCGGTTCTCCACAGGTCAAATGGCTACAACCATCAACTTCAAACTTTTTACCAATAGGGTTCCTCATCGCACTTAGATCTGTGTAGTTTTGTGGCATCATCGGGTGATAACTTTTTTTTATGAATTTTAGAAATTTCAAAAATATCCATTAGAATAACACAGCGGAAAAAAAGATGATATTTTTATTTTACCAAAAAATGAAATTCTGCGTGAAGTTGAATTACATTTTGATACACATTTCTGGAAACTTCCAACTTGATCGGGTCAGCCATATTGAAGAAAGAACATAAAATGTGCTAAATTTGTACCACTGGAAGCAGTTTTTACACATTTTCACCCATACTATTACTATCCGCTCGTCCAACAATATATTTGGCGTTTTCCTAGTATCAAATAATTGCTCAGAGTTTTTTTCATTGAACAAAAGACATACCGGTACATATAAATAAATGATCAGTCACGTGATGTCCACAAAGCCCTGACTGCGGATTATGAATTGGAAAATAATGGAAAAAATATTGCGTAATGCGATAATTGAAACAGAAGTATGCAAAACAAGGTCGAGCTAGATACTAGGAAAACGCCATATGTGCGTTGTTAGACGAGCAGATACTAATAGTATGGGTGAAAATGGTTAAAAATTGCTTCGAGTCGTACCAATTTAGCACATTTTATATTTTTTCTTCAAAATGGCTGACCCGATCATGCTGAAAATTCCCAGAAATGTGTATCAAAATGTAATCCAACTTCACACAAAATTTCCTTGTTTTCGAAAATAAAAATATTTTTTTTTCGCTGTCTAATTCTACAGGGTATTTTTGAAATTTCTGAAATTCATAAAAAAAAAGTTACCACCCGATAATGCCACACAACTATACAGATCTGAGTTGGATGAGGAACCATATTGAAAAAAAAAAGTTTGAAATTGATAGCTGTAGTCGTTTGACCTGTGGAGAACCGACAAAAAAAAAAGAAAAAAAAGAAAAAAAAAACATAAAAACGAACACCAATTTTTTTCAAGTATGTTAAATTGAATCCTCGCTGAAGCTCGTCTAATTAACCGTTATCATCCCAATCTTATCAACTTATTGAACCTAAAGACCCGTTTTCATGGCTCGCGGGAGGCGACAGGCGGCTGGCGTTTTTCTTCTAGCCAACGAAAAAGCCTTGAATTCTGCCGCTTGAACCTGTTGCTCGCTGCCGCGAGAGATAAAATAATTTGAACTTTGGAAATAAAACACCGCGTTTCAATTCCCTCGCACATACAATAAGTAAGGTTATGTAGAAATATAAGTAACATCTAAATTAGTACATTTCAAGTATTCATTATTATTGTATTTGCATGCCACATAGTACGATGCTGATAATCACTTTAACTCCTGAATTAAACTCGAATTTTATATTCAAATAAATATATGAAACCTCGAACTGGATGAGAAAAAAAGCGAGTTTGTGAACAGCGCAGGCGGCAGGCGATATTTTCGAACGCCACCGCCGGCCGCCTGCCGCGAGTTATGAAAACGGGCCTTAACCCATCCACACCAACCTGAACCAACTAACCTGCAGAAATAAACATACTGAAATTATCCAATCCAAACTGAAACCTGATTTAAAACTCACTTCCGGTTCGGCGCATAGCCGTACACAAGCTGCATCTACACACAAACTAAAACGGTAGCAAGTGCAGTGTTGCCGAAATGGTCCAAGAGAAAGAAGAGGTTCACAAGGTGGAGAAGCTTTGAAAAGGGTGGCATTTTTTGAGACTATTAGATAATATAAAATGCAGATTGATCACAGTATTGAGGGTGAGAGACTAAAAGTATGGATATGTTTCATTCTTGAATTGTGTGACACGTTCTAATTGAAGTAACTATAGATCTAATATTGTTTGTGAATGTAGAACGTGTGAATTCAAGGTATACACAAACGATTGTTGCAATGTTTGGTTCTGTTTCCGTCACGAAATGTCCTCGTTTTGTCAAACAAAATAATGCATTAGTTGATAAAAGCTCTTCAGTAAAACTTATATGTGACCTCCTCATGCCGAGTTAATACTCCTCTTGAGCAAGTTCAGAAGAAGAACGTTTCATGTGAAGACAGAGAGAAGAATATTCTGTGACTGACAATGAGGTCGATGAAGATACCAACTATATTAGCGTGCTCATTGATATTGGCTCAAATACTACAACAGGTAAATGAAACTTATAAATATATATATATATATATATATATATATATATATATATATATATATATATATGTATATGTATGATTATACCATTATAACCACTTATTCCACTACCACTGCTGGTCGACATCATGAACTCCAGCTTTAAGTAACCGATAGCTATCCCTCAGATAACGTCGGGTCTCCGAGAGTTCTATGGCTGGAAGTCGTTTGTCCTGAAGGTGGTACTTTGAAACCTGGTATCTAGCATAGCATGCTCCGCGAGCCACATCAATAAGAAACATGGCTGCTGAAACCAAACGGGGGTTAAATACTGGAGGATAGAGGTACTTTCATGAATTGGTGTCTCGAGCAAATGGGTTATGAGAAAGATTTCTTCCGTTTCTCGTTTTTCACATTTTTCACATTTTCACATGTTTTTTGTTTCCGTTTTCATCACATCAGACACGAAATCGAATTTATACTAGGAGAACGCCATATATGCGTTGTTAGACGAGCGGATAGTAATAGTATGGGTACAAATGTGTAAAAACTGCTTCGAGTTCCACAAATTTAGCACATTTTATGTTTTTTCTTCAAAATGGCTGACCCGATCGAATTGAAAATTTCCAGAAATGTGTATCAAGAATGTAATTCAACTTCACGCAAAATTTCATTTTTTCGGAAAATAAAAATATTTTCTTTTTTTCCGCTGTGTTATTCTAATTGGTATTTTGGAAATTTCTAAAATTCATAAAAAAAAGTTACCCCCCGATTATGCCACAAAACTATACAGATCTGAGTTAGATGAGGAACCATACTGTACGATTGGATGGATTGACCTGTGGAGAATCGACAAAAACAACATGAGAAAAAGGAAAAAAAAACATAACGAACACCAATTTTTTCCAGTATGTCAAATTGAATCCTCGCTAAAGCTCGTCTAAAAAGTTGTAACTTCATCTTTTCTGTTAGTAATTTGTGTCGAGCTACCTCTAGCGAGTCGAGTCAACTGAGTTCCAATCCTGTCTTATATCTGAGTCTCCAAAATAGGCAAAAACTTGTGAGAATATTTGGAGAAGAGGTAGACACACAATTGAAATTTCGGGATGGATTTAGCGCTTGTCGTTGTAGCGTCACAAAACTGCAAACTCAGATTAAATTGAAGTATCGTTCCAAGTGTCAATGAGAAAAGCCTGCTGCTTTACGACCCCACCAATCTATATGTTATGCGGGATGAAAAAAAGGAAGGTAGGTAAATTATGTTCCGGCTGGAAATTTCGACTGTGAAAAAGTGAATAATTTTACTTTCTAAACATTTCAGGTCAATTTGCCCTAATCACGTTGTAGTGATACCCACAGACTAGCTGTATGATTATAAAGACGGTGTTCTCAGTACCATACTAATACCATGGGCGGTATTTGTGGTTTCTTTTTGTCAAATCAGAGCCAACGGTTCCATTTGCCTGTCGCGAATTAGCGGATTTCCTTGTGAACTAGATGTAGGTAAGAGTGGCTACGTTCGGACCGGTGACAATGTTGAGCTTACGCTAGGAAAACGCCATATATGCGTTGTTAGACGAACGAATAGTAATTAATTCTAAGCACACATTATTTGATGGTATTATTATATTTGTTAACAATAATCGTATACAAAACGCTGATGTAAAACCGGAACCTGTAATCATAAATGCAAATGCAGCAAGCATTAATTTCTCACTGCATGGCGACTCATTTTCAATTTTAGTTTTGTACCGGTCACCTCCTACTAATTTACGGTTCTTTATTGAGGAACTGAGGACTTTTACGAAACAAGACTCTTTAATTACGCAACAAATTGTAATAGGTGATATTGACATAAATATTCTGAGTAATGTTTCAGATCTTAAAATCCAAAATGAATATTTAAATGTGTTGTATTCTCATGGATATATTTCTTGCATCAACTCACCTACAAGAGAAACTTTAAACTCCAGCTCGTGAATTGATCACATATTTCTTAAGACATCTAAAAATCATACATTAATTCCTGTCATTCTGAAAACAGCTATAACTGATCATTATGTTATATTTCTTGGTTGGTCTGCTAGAGAGATCAATGCCGACCCTAGTTATATTATAGCACAGGACAGATCTTGTATAAAACTCAGTCAAATAAACTTGGAAAAATTACATAGTTCTTTAGCGACGCAGTCATGGACACAAGCCTTGTGCCTCAATGACGTAAATAATGCTTTTGATGCATTCATGCAAGTATTCAAAATACATATAAATAATTCTTCAACCACTTCGGCACCCAAGATCTCCTCAAAATTAAGAAAAATTAAACCATGGATAAGCTCCGGTATAATTGTGTCCATACGGAAGAGGGATGCTCTACATACGAAGCTGATTAAAATGCAAAGGCACCCACATTGTAATCAACTAGTTCCCATTCATCTTAAAGATAGATATAAATTATATAGGAATTTTATTACTCGGCTGATTTATAAATCTAAAGTTCTTTATTATAGAAATAAAATCAATTTGACCAGTAATTGCCCTGAAAAATTATGGTCAACTATAAATGAAATATCTGGTAGGAAAGCGAGAAGTGACTCCCTACCTATTTCTGAAATTCTTGTAGATGGGTATTCAATTCGTGCTGATATAGAACCACTTAAAGTTGCTGATGAGTTTTCTAAATACTTTTCAAATATAGGAATTACATTAGCTACAGATATTAAACTTAGTCAGATGACACAGGGAAAAGAATCAGATTCTACATTTAGTTACAACAGGAATAACGAATACAATACAAATTCCAAAATGTTCTTAATTAAGCCCAGTGACGGAAATTGAAATAATTGACTTAATAGTAAATTTAAAAGATAATTCAGCGAGTGGTTGTGATGATATTAAGGTCAGCTTACTATTAAAGCGGTTAAAGATTATCTACCTAAACCTTTGGTACACATATTTAACCTTTGTTTTGAGACTGGTATTTTCCCGCTAGAACTGAAGACAACTATTATTATTCCTATTCATAAACACAATGAAAGAAATAAAGTATGTAACTATAGACCCATTTCGCTTACATCCAACATATCAAAATTATTAGAGAAATGCATTAAAAACAGGCTTTTGAATTACTTAGATAAACACCATATACTTTCTCAGAGTCAATATGGATTTCGACCCAAATTGGGGACAAATGACGCAATATTAAAACTAACTAGTTGTCTTTATAGTTTTCTGGATAATGACCAAAAAGTTCTCGGCATCTTTTCAGACCTGGCAAAGGCTTTTGACACTGATGATCACATTCTGTTGTTACGCAAATTAGAATATTTAGGCATTCGCGGATTACCTCCTAAACTTTTTGGAAACTACTTAGAAAATAGAGAGCAATCAGTCAAAATTAACTCAACATCTAGTTCTAAATCAATTATTGAATATGGTGTGCCACAGGGGACAGTACTGGGCCCAATATTATTCCTTATTTATATTAATGATTTATGTGATTTAGAAATAAAGGTCAATATTATAACATATGCTGATGACACCGTTTTGTTAATTCATGGCACAACTTGGAATGACGTCTACAGGACAGCAAATATATCATTGAGCCTAGTTTATAAATGGCTAAACTCAAACTTACTTACATTAAACCATTCTAAAACTATTTATTTACCATTTACAATCAATGTAAAAACTATATGCCGGATTCAAGATTGTCTTTAAAATTGCATTCTCAACAATGCAAAATAGACTTAGATTGTGACTGTTGTTTACTCCAAACTAATAGTAATATCAAATATTTAGGAACAGTAATTGATAACCATCTGAGATGGAACATTCATGTCTCAGCCACTGTAAAAAAGGCTCGTAGCATAATGTTTGTTTTCTATAGATTGAAGCATATTGTGAGTCAAGATCTGCTGTCTAGTATTTACAAATCACTGGTTGAGTCCATCTTTCTCTATGGAATAATCGGATGGGGTGGAGCCTCCAAAAACATTATCCGACCATTAATTTTAATTCAAAAATTGTTTCTGAAAATAATCATTAATAAACCCATGCAGTTTTCATCTGATCTTACTTATGAACTATCTAATATGCTTGATATGAAACAATTATTTTTAAAAACTGTCATTATACATTTTCATAAAAACTTTCATTTAGGCCTATATATCAGAGAAAATGAAATTTGTTCACATTTGACTAGAAATGTTGCGCAATATAATTTATTTAATATAACTATACCCAGGAAAAAAAATTAATTGGTCAACAACATGCTGATTACATTGGTCCTTACTTCTACAATAAAATTCCCCTTAATATTAGATCGCTTAATTGTGTTGTTACTTTCAAACGACATGTTAGAGCTTGAATTTCAGAAAAAGGCAGAGATTTCTTTTATATTACTAATTAACTCAACCATTTATAATTTCTAGAATACTTATGAAAAATTTTGTCGCCAGTTAATTTCAGAAATATGATGTTATATGTGAAATAAGTGTATGTTTTCACGTTTTTCTTTCATGTTACTTGTGACATCGAATGTGTATGTTTTAAGTTTCAAATATTTGAAGTTGTTTATATTTTTTTTTCTGTTATTTTCTTCCGCCTTCAGCGTTTATTAGGCACCTGTATATCAGAAGTTATTTCATTGTCATTTTTACCTGTTTTTCTTCATTTGTGTACATATTCTACCAATTTAACTGATTCAGCCCGCACACAAGCCTCTGGTCTTATGCGGGCTTCTGTCTGTTTATAATATATTTTTATGTTTACTGTTGTATAATATGCCAAGAAAATTGCAGAATAAAATGAAATACAATTCAATTTAATTTAATAGTATGGGTAAAATTGGGTAAAAACTGCTTCGAGTGGTACCAATTTAGCACACTTTATGTTTTTTCTTCAAAATGGCTGACCCGATCAAGCTGAAATTTTTTAGAAATGTGTATCAAAATGTAATTCAACTTCACGCAAAATTTCATTTTCTTGGAGAATAAAATCTTTTTATTTCTGCTATGTTATTCTAATGGGTATTTTAGAAATTTCTAGAATTCATTAAAAAAAAAGTTACCCCCCGATTATGCCACAAAACTATACAGATCTAAGTTACCATATTGAAAAAAAAGTTCGAAGTTGATAGCCTTAGCCGTTTGACCTGTGGACAACCGACAAAAAAATATATAAAAACGAACACCAATTTTATTCAGTATGTCAAATTGAATCCTCGCTAAAGCTCGTCTGATAACTTTTCCAAATTGTAGAATGTCGCATGGGCTTCAGAAACTCTGGGGGCTACCGCCACTGATGAGCCTGCGGAAGCTGTAACGGACCCAAACCCTGCACTCAGTCCTTTAATTGAGAAGATCATCGCACTGGTGAAGCAGTCAACCACAGGTAACAGCGATTCCTCCGTACCAACTAGTCGTACCACGGGGAATCATTTCAGGTTTGAACCAACATGATTAGGTTGGATAGGCAACATGTCGTGTAAGCGCCGTTTTGAACATTTCACACAGGAAGTTAAAAACGCTTGATATATTCAAAATTGGAGATGTGATTTCCAACATTTTTGTGTGGTATTCGTGCATACGTTAACAGGTCGTCACAAATTGTCATGGACATTCATCAAGTTTTCTAGAACTTTCGGCGGATGATGTATTTCTATTGGTGAATTGCACAGCATCATTTGGCGCTTTGCGAGGGAGGAAACCGCAGCGTTTCGACAAAACTATCGACAGTCGCTTACGACACATTGCACATCGACAATTAGGACCTTCTAGACTGTGGGCCTAAATCACGCAAACATTCGATCACGTTCTTTGGCCTTTCCACAGCGATAAGACAGTGCTGCATGCATTCTCTCAGTGATGAATGACCGCATCAACGTTTCGAGTCAAGTTCCTCCACTGTCGATAACCGATAGCGGCTATCATTCGAGAGTGTATTAACCCTAACTAGGAAAATGCCATATATGCGTTGTTAGACGAGCGAATAGTAATAGTATGGGTAAAAATGGGTAAAAACTGCTTCGAGTGGTACCAATTTAGCATATTTTATGTTTTTTCTTCAAAATGGCTGACCCGATCAAGCTGAAAATTTCCAGAAAACTGTATTAAAATGTAATTCAACTTCAAGCGAAATTTCATATTTTGGAAAATAAAAATATTTTTTCCCGCTGTGTTATTCTAATGGGTATTTTTTAAATTTCTAAAATTCCTAAAAAAAAAGTTACTACCCGATAATGCCACAAAACTATGAAGATCTATGTTAAGTGAGGGACCATATTGAAAAAAAAATAGAAGTGGATAGCTGTAGCCGTTTGACCTATGGAGAACCGAAAAAAAAACTTAAAACGAATACCAATTTTTTGAAGTATGTCAAATTGAACCCTCGCTGAAGCTCGTCTAATTAGATGTAGTTAATTTTAAATCAATTTGGGCTATTGAATTATATTGGAATAACCAAGTATAAAATGTGAACGTGGTTGATTTCAGATGTGGATACTGAGGCCGGTGAAACGAGCAGCGAGGAATCGACTGATGTGCCTGGAGATCTGGCTTTCCCGGGAGCTATGAGGATATTGGACAAGGTATTTAACAGCTCCATTCGTCAATAATCTCATGTACAGGTAGCAGAGGCCAGATTTGTTTGCATGGAATCAACCCGAATTATGCATGGATTTCTGTTGACTATGAAAATTAATCTCTCCAACTAAATAGTCACGGTAACACATTATATATATATATTAGTGATGCCTTCGGGTAAAAAATTAGGAACCGGGTACCCGCCGAAATTACCCGGGTATTACCCGGGTATTTAAAAAAAAAACGTATTTACGTCATCCCCTGTCTAGTTCCGTGGTTCTGACGTTTCATAATCTTCTCAGTTCTCGGTAAAGAATAGTATTTGGCATGGCAACTAGAGAGCGGTTGACAGGAGAGGGATTCAGTACACTGCGCGTGTGACCACAGATAACGGTAGGTGGTGCGACTAGATTTGTCGAGCGCATTATGACAAGTTGAGGGAGGTCTGGGAAAGTAGGTGAAAAAACTTATGTAAAATGCGAAGTTGAATTTCTCTCGGTAGCTTGAGTGATTTATAAAAGTTATTTTCTATATTATACGTACTGGTTAGCACAATTACCCGGAACCTAGACGGGTACCCGGGTACCCGGGTAACAGAATATTACCCGGGTCATGCATTACCCGTACCCTACCCGGGTACTCGGGTACCCGAAGGCATCACTAATATATATATATATATATATATATATATATATATATATATATATATATATATATATATATATATATATATATATATATATATATATATATATATATATATATATATATATATATATATATATATATATATATATATATATATATATATATATATATATATATATATATACATACATATATATATATATATATATATATATATATATATATATATATATATATATACTATAACACTAGTAATAATCATTCATCTCACCCCGCCTGATTGTCACGCGTATACGCCCGACAATCAGCCGATTCGAAGTAAATAGATATTACTCAAATCATCTTGAAAGCATTGAAAATCTCTGTGTTGGCTCGTTTTTTGTATTTCGATATCTCATAACGTTCGAAAGTTTCCACCAGAAACTGATATTCCGCTAAATCGACTCCCATGGACTTAAACTAGGACAACGCCATATATGCGTTGTTAGACGAGCTATGGGTAAAAATACTATGGGTAAAAAATGTGTTATAACTGCTCCGAGTTGTACCAATTCAGCACATTTTATGTTTTTTCTTCAAAATAGCTGACCCGATCAAGCTGAAAATTTTCAAAGATGTGTATCAAAATGTAATTCAACTTCACGCAAAACTTCATTTTTTTGGAAAATAAAAATATTTCCTTTTTTCCGCTCTGTTATTCTACGGGGTATTTTTGATGTTTCTAAAATTCATAAAAAAAAAGCGTCCACCCGATAATGCCTCAAAACTATACAGATCCAAGTAAGATGAGGAACCATAACGAAAAAAAGTTTGAAGTTGATAGCTGTAGCCGTTTGACCTGTGGAGAACCGACAAAAAAACATAAAAAAACATAAAAACGAACACCAATCATTTTCAGTATGTCAAATTGAATCCTCGCTAAAGCTCGTCAAATCATAAGCAAATCATAGAACTCATTTTTAGTAATACTAGGAAAACGCCATATATGCGTTGTTAGACGAGCGGATAGTAATAGTATGGGTAAAAATGGGTAAAAACTGCTTCGAGTGGTACCAATTTAGTACATTTTATGTTTTTTCTTCAAAATGGCTGACCCGATCAAGCTGAAAATGTTCAGAAATGTGAACCAAAATGTAATTCAACTTCACGCGAAATTTCATTTTTTTTGAAAATAAAATTATTTTCTTTTTTTTTTCGTCATGTTATTCTAATGGGAATTTTTGAAATTTCTTAAATTCATAAAAAAAAAAAATTCCTTTCCGATGATGCCACAAAACTATACAGATCTAAGTTAGATGAGGAACCATATTGAAAAAAAGTTTGAGGTTGATAGATGTAGCCGTTTGACTGTGGAGAACCGACAAAAAAACATAAAAAAAAAAAACATAAAAACGAACACCAATTTTTTTCAGTTTGTCAAATTGAATCCTCGCTAAAGCTCGTCTAATTATCTTCAGAACAAATGCATTATCTAGTAAGCCTACTGAGAAGGTACCTGCATGTACAAACATACTTGCAGTTACGTCGTTCCAAAGTTATTATTTAATATTCTCATAACCTCACACTATGGGCCCCAATTGAAACTATAACTAGTTCTCATTCGACTTCGAATATTGACTTTTCAATACTGACTAACACCAGCCCTGGATTTATGCACAGGCTGGCAAGGCTGAAGCCTAGTGTTTTCTTTTCTTTCAATTTCTAATTCAATTTCATGTTATTGAAGCGTAGGCCTATTGAAACGAAAGTTACTTACATCACACATGAAAAAAAGACAGAATAGCACACCCTCTACTACAGATCAAGTAAGCTGTGCATACATATATTTCATATCCATACAAAAAAGGTATACTATTGATAACACAGGGGCGCTGAATTAAGTTCAGCCTAGGGGCGCTGGGTTCATAAGCCTGACTAACACATTTTAATATTTGACTTGGTGGAGGCGAGGGGTTACAACTCCTGAAATCCGGTGTACGCTTGCCATGAAATCTCATTGAAATCTCTTGAGATCCATGAAATTTGAAACCAGGTGTACACCAGATTTGCGAGTTGTAAGCCCCTCGGGTGGTGGCTGGCCTCCATTATTGACAGAATTGTACGTACCGGTATGTGTTGATATGTCTGTGTTTGGTGTTGTTTCATTTGATACTAGTCTACCATGCTGACCTTGACTCCCCCATGATTCACTTATCAATGTGGGATTTACAATAGTATGAATTGTTTTCGAACAAGAAATGAATGAGTATATGGATGGATCCACAAATGAATAAACGAAAGAATGAATTTTAATAAATGAACGCATAAATAAGTGGAAGAATTAATGAATGAAGGAGTGAAGGAAATGGAATAAATAAACGCGATCATGAATGAATTTTGATGAATGAACGCTTAAATATGTAGACGACTTAATAAATCAACTAGGCAAACGCGGAATGTGCATTGTGAGATGAGCGAAACTCTACACACCTTGATCATATAAAATGAACTTTATCCGATGCCAATGGATCTGGAAAGCCGTGAATTTAACAATGCAATATTTTTCCACTAATATTTCTATATTTTCTATTAATAAGAAACATGTTTTAAATTATTTTCTTCGAAACGGCTGGTCCGAATTACACGTCAATTCTTAGTATTATTTCTGTGTTCACATTTAAGGAAATTTTGAATTATATTGGAGAGATTCTATTTTTCAATTTTTCATGTCCAGCCTAAACTTATGGGGTTTTTAGAAGCTTTGAGATGATGTATGTCAAAAATGGTCCGACCGATTTGACCCCAAAACTATAGGGTTCTGAAAAAAGTTTCGTGTAAAAAACCCTGCGACCTGTGCAGTGCTTACAAACAAACAAAAAACACACACACACACAGACAAAGCTCCGTACGAGTTGAATGGAAATCTTCGCTAACGCTCATCTAATAAATGAATGCATACATGGATGAAAAATTACTCAATGGATGGATGAATGAATGCGTAATTATTTAATTTATCAATGAATGAATTGATGAATGGGCGTAAAATAATCTGGTAATTATCGCTCGTGTGTAGAATTGCCAGAACGCGTCATAGTATCACAATTGGTATTAATGGACATCACAACCATGCAATTTTATTTCAATTGAACATGACGATATTTATTCCCTGATATTAGAGAAAACTAGGAATCATCATCTCGACTTGAAGAATTACAATTAATCTGTCTGTCCTCCAGAGACCACGAGTCGTGACGTAGCCATGACTGATTCTGTGTAGAACCATAGACAGAATAGAATGGTGTCTACGTGGCGACTCAGAAGAGGGCTGGGTCCTGAAGGACAAACAGTAGATTAATGTAACTTCGGAAATTGAGGTGATGATTTCTAGTTTACTTTAAAATCACGGACATGAATATCGTAATTATTCATTGGAGCCTAGTTTCTGGGTTGTGATACCATCCAAGTAGATAACTAGGGAAACGCCTTATATGCGTTGTGAGATGAGCTTAGAAGTATGGAAATGTAGAATTAAGAACATCAGGTCGATCAGCTCAATGTACATACAGGCCATGGATCACTTCAAAGGTTTAAAAACCGCGGCTGTCTGTTGGTATATGGACCTTGGTTTCCCAACAATGGTACCAGTGCCTTATTGATGGCCATCACAGATTTTAATCGTTTTAATTTATTGGTGACACCTTGTTGCTCACATTTAATAGTTTCTTTGATTGCTTTCTTAATTGCTTTTAATTGATGTGTAAAAAAGGACTTTAAAAATGCGTTTTCTCCGTTATTTCACATCCGATTGTTCCATAAATCGCTTAAAATATGTATAATAGTCCTTTCCACATTCAGTATAAATTTGAGAGCTCTTGGAAAATCTTTGTGTTCTAAGTATTTCTTCCACGTCTTATTCTTATGGGGATTTGGTATACTTTCGAAAAAAAATCCGGAAAATCCGTTCGACCGATTTTTCTGGGAAACAATTCCAACCTATTCTGGTGTGATACCAATTCGAAAAAAAAGTTTCGAGTCGATTGATATTTTTTCCTGACCTGTATGCCGCGTACAAAATTACACACAGAAAAAAAAAAAAAAAAAAAAACGGTATATGGAATGAAAATCTTCGCTACGCTCATCTAACTAGGAAAACGCCTTATATGCGTTGTGAGATGAGCTTGGAAGTATGGAAATGTAGAATAAGGAACATTTTGTCAGCTCACATATAAAGGCCATAGATCACTTCAAAGGTTTAAGAACCGCGGCTGTCTGTTGGTATATAAACCTTGGTTTCCGAACAATTATACCAGTGCCTTCTTCATATCCATCACAGATTTCAAACGTTTCAATTTATTGGTGACACTTGTTGCTCACATTTAATAGTTTCTTAATTGCTTTTTTAATTGCTTTTATTGATGTGTAAAAAAGTACATTAAAAATGCGTTTTCTTCGTTATTTCACATCCGATTGTTCCATAAATCGCTTAAAATAGGTATGATAGATCTTTCCACATTCAGTATAAATTTGAGAGCTTTTTTAAAAAAAAATCCAAGTATTTCTCCTCTGGCCTATTCTTATGGGGAATTTCCATACTCTCCAAATTTTTTCCGGAAAAACCGTTCGACCGATTTCTCTGAAAAACAATCCCAACCTATTCTGGTATAACACCAATTTGTAAAAAAAGTTTCGAGTTGATTGAAACTTTTTCCTGACCTGTATGCCACGTACAAAATTACACACAAAAAACAAAAAAAAAAAAGGAAAAAACATAAAACCAAGCCCAAAATTTCTCGGTATATGGAATGAAAATCTTCGCTACGCTCATCTAACTAGGAAAACGCCTTATATGCGTTGTGAGATGAGCTTAGAAGTATGGAAATGTAGAATTAAGAACATTTTGTCAGCTCAATGTACATATACAGGCCATGGATCACTTCAAAAGTTTAAAAACCGCGGCTGCCTGTTGGTATATGGACCTTGGTTTCCAAACAATGAAACCAGTGCCCTCTTCATATCCATAACAGATTTTAAACGTTTTAATTTATTGGTGACACTTGTTGCTCACATTCAATAGTTTCTTAATTGCTTTCTTAATTGCTTCTATTGATGTGTAAAAAAGTAAAAAAAATGAGTTTTCTTCGTTGTTTCACATCCGATTGTCTCACAAATCGCTTAAAATATGTTTGATAGATCTTTCCACATTCAGTATAAATTTGAGAGCTTTTGGAAAATTTTGGTTTTCCAAGTATTTCTCCCGGCCTATTCTTATGGGGAATTTCCATACTTTCCAAATTTTTTCCGGAGACACCGTTTGACCGATTTTTCTGAAAAACAATACCAACCTATTCTGGTATAACAACAATTCAGGAAAAAAGTTCCGAGTTGATTGAAACTTCATCCTGACCTGTATGCCGCTTACAAAATTCCACACAAAAAAAAAAAATACCAAAATTTTTTGGTATATGGAATGAAAATCTTTGCTACGCTCATCTAATTATTATCAATCTATGAAGATATGATACAGAAAGTGAACTTTTTGCTAGAAATTGTATTTTGGTTTAGGTGAAGCCGTACAATTTTGGACTGTGATGTATATATATTTTTTTTCTTATATTCATTATTAACTCACAATTGCACCAAAGTGCGGTGGCAAGGCCCTGAACCTAATTAACACAACTCTTAACAAAACAACATTAACAAAACAGGAACAAGATGAAGAAAACAAATAATAATTATCAAAAATACACTCAACCAACAAAAACTATCAAATCCCCTATAATTAAACTTCCCTCCGCACTACCACTTCTTCAATTTGTCTCAATATCAGTCCTCCTCCGCAATCTCCCCCAAACCAAACCATTATAATTTTCTGAGCTCTTCCACTAATGTTTCTTTCTTCGTTCCATTCCACTCGACTCCCGCTCTATTCAAAATCAAAAATGAATACTTTCCGACATCCTTCTTTGCCATCTTCACTACAACCTTTCACTCATGCCCTCCTCTAGAATCATACCTCCCCTCATCCAATTCAATCTTCTCTCTCATCTCTTTCCAGCCTACTCTACCTCTTAATGCTCTAAAAAATGTTATTAAACGGATATTTCTTCTCCTCTCCTTCAACGTCTCCCATCCAAGTTCACTAACCATAGCCAATGGTCTCTCCAACACCTTTTCAATCTTCCCTTCATCCTCTGTCACCATTCTGAATCTTCTCATCCTTCCTGTAACTCTTCTAGCAGCCAGCCTTTGAACTTTCTCCACTTCTTTCACCTCACCTTCCCTATATGGATCCCACACATTCGTTCCATATTCCATCATTGGTCGCACCAAAGTCTCATACGCTCTCCATTTTATTCGTGGAGACATTCCTTTCAATTGTCTCATCACAAAGTTAAGTGACTTGATCCCTCTTGCAGTGACTCTCTCTATTTGCTTCTTCCATTTTATATTTTCACTGAAGATGACACCCAAATACTTATATTCTTCCACAATCTTCAGATATTCTCCTGTGGCTTTGTACAAATCAACTCTCTTCTTCCCTCTTCCAAATCAAACTATTCTGCACTTTCCAACATTCAATCCCATTCCATTCAATTCCACCCATCTCTCAATCTCATTAATATCACTCTGCAAAATATGTTCATCTTTTTTGTCTTGTATTTCCCTGTATAGTACACTGTCATCGGCGAATAATCGTATCGTAGACCTCACAGCTTCACTCATATCATATATATATATATATATATATATATATATATATATATATATATATATATATATATATATATATATATATATTTATATATATATATATATATATATATATATATATATATATATATATATATATATATATATATATATATATATATAAAAGAAGGGGTCACAGAACACTTCCCTGAGGCACTTCAGAAGTAACATCGATTTCGTCAGACAGATGCCTTCCAACTCTTACTCTTTGTCTTCTATCACAAAGAAAATCTCCGACCCAATTAAGTATTTCCAAGTTCCCCAACCTCTCCCACAATTTCATCATTAGTATTTCATGGTTCACTTTATCGAGAACTTTCTCGAAATCTAAGAAGACTGCATCCACTTTACCTCATTTGTCCAGCACCTCCGTTAGATCTGATTCCAGTTCCAACATTTGGGTATCGCATGAAAATTCCCTCCTGAAACCATGTTGAAAATCCGACAGACCTCCTCTCTTTTCAATAATACATTTCATCTTAGCGTCCATGATGCGCTCCATAATTTTACAGATGACTGAAGTTGAACTTACCGGTCTATAATTTTCAACTTTACTTCTCTCTCCTCCTTTGAAAATGGGTACAACAAATTGCTACCTTCCAATCTCTTGGTATTTTCCCAACTTTAAGTGTCAAGTTGAACAGATCGAGTAGGTATGGTGTAATGTCTCTCCCCGCCAATTTTACCATGTCATTTGTAATGCCGTCTTGCCCCGGTGCTTTTCCGTTTCTCAGTTTCTTGAGAGCAATTTCAATCTCCGCTCCTGAAATAGATACTTCTTTGCTTTCCTCGAATGCACCCACCATCACATACCAGTCCTTTCCACTTTTCGTGAAAACTTCCCCATACTGTGTGTTTAACGCTCTTGCTTTTCCCTCTTCGTCCTCCCATTCGATGCCCCACTTGTCTTTTAGTGTGGGTAAATTTCTTCCATCACCCCTTTGTTGTCCTATAAATTTATACATCCTATTCCAACTGCCTTGCATGTCTTTCTCAACAAACATCCCTCTCACAAACTTGTCCTTTGCTCCCGCCTTTGCTTTCTCCAATTCTTTCCTTAACTCACTCAGTTTGTTTCCCACGTTTTCATTGCTTTTTTCTTCGTTGTACATTTTGTACATTGTTGTACATTCAACCTTTCTGTCATAATATGCTGGATCTGCATTGTCCCCTAATACTTTTAATGGGACGCATTGAGCTGTTATCTCATCGCAAAGTTTCTTGAATTGATCGCAAGTAGCTTCCACATCAGTTGAATCCAATTCTTTCCACTTATTGTATCTCTCTTTGAATGCCGTTCTCACCTCTTTAACTTTTGCCCTCTTGTAGTACCATACTTTTTTATTATTCATATCTTCCTGTACCAAACCAAGCATTAAACTCACGATATAAATTCTGTGGTCATTTATTCCATCTATAACTTCAGTATTCATCCAAATCTCCTCTGTCTAATCAGCACTACATCCAGTATATTATTTTTTCCCGACTTGGTCTCTCGCGTCTCTTCTTCCACAGCTTGAACGAATCCTTCATTCATTATATCATGAACAATATTTTGTACCCTCTTCCTTCCATCTTCCTCATCTCCTCCTCCACCTGCTTCCCATCTTATGTTTGGTAAGTTTATGTCTCCAGCAATGATGAGTATTTCTTTCATTCTCATATCAGTTACTCTCTCCTCCAATCTCTTTAACAAAGCCTCCCCTCCATTTGGTGGTCTGTACACCGCTATTAGATTGAAAGATTTCTTCTCAACAGTTATTTTCATTCCCATCATCTCCGACCCTTCCTCCTTCCATAGTAATGTACCTTGTACTCCAGATTTAAGCCCAATAATAATACCTCTTCCATGCTTATTTCTATCTCTACGGTACACCACATAACCACCTCAGTAATTTCATTCTCTGTGTACCCGTCATCAAGCCACGTTTCTACCGCTACCACTATATCTGGTTTATACACTTCCATTAATGTCGTAAATTTATCTATTTTATTGCAAAAACTTCTACAATTTATCACCATTAATTTTGTCGTCTTAACATTTTCTAGCTTTCTGTCCTTTTTTGTCTCTTAATGTTCAAATCGGTTATTGTCTCTTCTCCGCAGCCCACCCACCACATATTTTGCTTGACTCTCTAATGCTAGTCACATCATTTGAGACATTTTGTTTTTTATTCTTGCGATTGATTTCTTGAAAACAGATTCACCAAATCGGTTCAAATTTACACCATTTTTCCCCAAACCCCTTCCTTTTAACAACAATTGCCATCTACGAAGCAAACTCCCACCCTATTACACATTCTTTGAATACTGTGCTTAATTCCATCAATGGTTTCGTTTCTCACGTCCCTTCTATATATCAATCCACTTATAACCACCCTACCTTCACCAAACTTTTCTTTCGAAACCACAGCTAGTTTCAACATTTTCTCTGTTATGTCTTCTCGTCCTCGAAAACTAGACCTCAGATCACTGGTTCCAACATGTAGTATGATTCCACAGTCCTCGAATTTTTCAATATTCCATTCTTTTACAATTTTCTGTAACTCGACAATTCTTATACCAGGATAGCAGTCAATTCCAATTCCTCGAAATAATGAATCACCCAGCATTATTATTTTTCGTCCTCGATTAACTGAGCGCTCATGTAGGTCTGATTTTCTGTTAACTTCCTTCCATCGCATCAGGCTTTCGTCTGGCTCAGGTATCTGCCTCTCATTCACTCTTTCCATTTCCTGTCTTTTGTCTGCTTGCTCAATCATCAGCCTAGTTTTCCTAACCGAGTCTTCTCTACTATCATTATTTACTGGGCTTACTTCACACCCTTCATGCTCCATCTTATGTGATTGTTCATCTTCCTCCTTCCATCCTAATAAAGATTCCACAGTTGTTGTTAATTCTGCTATATTCACACGCATCTTCTTCTCTGTATTATATCTCTCCTTTTGTGACTCCACTTTCTCTTTCTCCAAGTAATTCACCTTACTTTCCAAAGTAATTACATTTATCTCCATTTCCATTTCCCATATAATATCCATCCGCTAATGCATCATATAGATCTTGTTTATTTTCCTCGTCCTTCAACTTCAATTCTTTGACCTCTTCAATAAGTTCCATCACTAAAGTTACCATTTTTACCGCCCAGTTTTCTTCATGTTCTCCCTATTCTTCTTTCCACAACTCTACAATCTTATCCTTATCTTCACACTTAAGACATTCATCACAAACCCATTTTCTATTCTTCAATTTCTTAAATTCTTTCAGCATCAACCACCCAGCACATTTATAGTGTTTCCAGCTTCCACACTTATCACACTCCAATCCTGAAGTTGTTCTTGTCTCACAAACTACACATGGACGACTCATTATCAGTATTTAATTGACTTGACTGACTTCATGATAACACACGCCACACTATGCACCTGAATGTGTGTCACACCACACACTTGCTCCTTCTCACGATCTTGATGCCTTGCTTTATGCTAGTATTCCAGTGTGCACTGAAATATCGTTCTCCTTCAACTTCAATTTTGTGTTCATGGACTGAATGTCAAACTTTCAAATCCTTCAAAAACACAACTACACTTTCAAACCAGCATAAATTTGTATAACTTATCGTCACTCACATTATTCTCCTTCCTCAAGTGTTGTTTATTCTCAACTTGAAAGTCTCCTTCTCTTGAATAATTGCAAATATCCTGGACAGCACCCTTCCTTGTGACCTTTCAAATCAGGGCCTTCCGTGAATTCTGAAAATTATCCTGAACATTTTATTATAGAAGGCCTCTGCTCAATCACCAACGAGTCCAGGACCTTCAACGAGTCCAGGATCTCCAACAAGTCCAGGATCTCCAAAAAGTCCAGAGTCTTCAACGAGTCCAGGACCTTCAACAACTCCAGGACCTTCAACAACACCGGGATCTCCAACAAGTCCAGAGTCTTCAACGAGTCCAGGACCTTCAAAACCTCTGGGACCTTCAACGAGTCCAGGATCTCCAACAACTCCAGGATCTCCAACAATTCTAGGACCTTCAACGAGTCCAGGATCTCCAACAACTCCAGGACCTTCAACAACACCAGGATCTCCAACAAGTCCGGAGTCTTCAACAAGTCCAGGACCTTCAACGAGTCCAGGACCTTCAAAACCTCCAGGACCTTCAACGAGTCCAGAGTCTTCAACGAGTCCAGGACCTTCAACAACTCCAGGACCTTCAACGAGTCCAGGACCTTCAAAACCTCCAGGACCTTCAACGAGTCCAGGATCTCCAACAAGTCCAGGATCTCCAACAACTCCAGGACCTTCAACAACTCCAGGACCTTCAACAACTCCAGGACCTTCAACGAGTCCAGGATCTCCAACAACTCCAGGACCTTCAACAAGTCCGGGACCTACAAAAACTCCAGAACCTTTAACGAGTCCAGGATCTCCAACAACTCCAGGACCTTCAACGAGTCCGGGACCTTCAACGAGTCCAGGACCTTCAACAACTCCAGGACCTCCAACAAGTCCAGGATCTCCAACAAGTCCAGAGTCTCCAACGAGTCCAGGACCTTCAACGAGTCCAGGATCTCCAACGAGTCCAGGATCACCAACAACTCCAGTATCTTCAACAAGTCCAGGATCTCCAACAAGTCCAGGACCTTCAACGAGTCCAGTATCTCCAACAAGTCCAGGATCTACAACAACTCTAGGACCTTCAACAAGTCCAGGATCTCCAACAAGTCCAGAGTCTTCAACGAGTCCAGGACCTTCAACAACTCCAGGACCTTCAACAAGTCCAGGATCTTCAACAAGTCCAGAGTCTCCAACGAGTCCAGGATCTCCAACAAGTCCAGGACCTTCAACAAGTCCAGGATCTCCAACAAGTCCAGAGGCTTCAACGAGTCCAGAACCTTCAACAACTCCAGGTCCTTCAACAAGTCCAGGACCTTCAACAACTCCAGGACCTTCAACAAGTCCAGGATCTTCAACAAGTTCAGAGTCTCCAACAAGTACAGGATCTCCAACAAGTCCAGAGTCTTCAACGAGTCCAGGACCTTCAACAGTTCCAGGTCCTTCAACAAGTCCAGGACCTTCAACAAGTCCAGGATCTACAACAACACCAGGATCTCCAACAAGTCCAGAGTTTTCAACGAGTCCAGGACCTTCAACGAGTCCAGGATCTCCAACAACTCTAGGACCTTCAACGAGTCCAGGATCTCCAACAAGTCCAGAGTATCCAACGAGTCCAGGACCTTCAACAACTCCAGGATCTCCAACAAGTCCAGGAACGCCAACGAGTCCAAGATCTCCAAAAAGTCCAGAGTCTTCCACAAGTCCAGAGTATCCAACGAGTCCAGGACCTTCAACAACTCCAGGATCTCCAACAAGTCCAGGAACTCCAACGAGTCCAAGATCTCCAAAAAGTCCAGAGTCTTCAACGAGTCCAGGACCTTCCACGAGCCCAGTACCTTCAACGCCCCCAGGATCTTCAACGACTACAGAATCTCCAACAACTCAAGGATCTTCAACGACCTCAGAATCTTCAACGACGCAAGGATCTTCAACGACTCAAGGATCTTCAACGACCTCAGAATCTTCAACGACGCAAGGATTTTCAACAACTGAAGGATCTTCAACGACGCAAGGATTTTCAACAGCTGAAGGATCTTCAACGACGCAAGGATTTTCAACAACTGAAGGATCCTCGACAAGCCCAGAATCTTTGGAAAGTCCAGGATGTTCAACAACTCCAGCGTATTGGGATGGTATTGCGCATCACATGACGCTTGCAACAACAACAACAACGACGACGACGACGACGCCTGCTCCACCACCTGTTGTACCAAACGATTGGCCGTCTATCCCTTGGGTGATGGCTCGGTCTTGGGCAAGGCCGGTGTCTGGGATATAGGCACCTTGGCAGTGGCAACTTCGATAGTGCTCTCGAAGCACCACGGAAAACACACCATTAGGATGATTGGTATTTCATTAAGATGAATAAACTTGGAGAAGACCCCAAATAGGAAAATGCAGAACCAGGATCCAGTATCTTTCAATTTTGATGATAATTAATAATTAATTTTGATCAGAAAGCAATGATACTTCAGATAAGGCCAATTTAGGCTACGTGTTGTGGCACAAAAAGTTGTATGATTCTACGAAATTAAATGTATAATTATTCAATATTGCCTACCAATACTGCAAAAATCACCGTGAAAGAAGAACTATTCAATGATCGCAACTACTACAATTGCTTCCCAATTTTCATCTCTTGGCTGATTAGTACTAACTTGCACGCAATATTTTCCGAAGTCATTTAAAGTGCTCTTTACACGATCAATTTTAGTTGCATGAAATTTCAATGGTGTAAAAGCACTTGCAACTTCTGATGCGAAATTTTCATTCTAGTAGCGAAACCGGTGGCAACATTTGAAAATTAGGATCAATTGACTTTCGACTTTCATGCGCGCTTCCAGTGTCAATTTACCTCAACTAGCAGTGTATACATAACCCAACTTTAAAAACACGTTTGTAAACACGGTTGTAGATCCTACGGAGTCAACGGAAATGCACGTGACCAAAGGCTCCTCGTTCATTGGTCACCGGTGAAAGATTGCAGTAAAAGTTGATAACTTCGTGAAATTCTTGCATACAAGTGCAAGATTTCCTTGCTCGTGTGTAGTCAACATAGGAAACGTGGGTATTCCACTTTTCTGAAATTAATTTCAGAAATTAATTTCAGAGAAAAGTTGATCGTCTGAAGTGGCTTTAAAGCAATATGAAATTACAACCCCTATCTATTGAGATGATCACGGTCCCTTGAATCTACTAACTTTCCATGCTACGGAAATATTCTTGTGTTGTTTGCTCGCTCGTCGCATGTCAGTGGCATACGGAGTAGAGGGAGGAGCGATGAGAGTACAACATAGTCCAGAGAAGGTGAAGCCCCAAATCCACGCGTATTTTCCGTTCGTTTCAATGACGATCGGTAGAAGCACAATCAGGCACATTAATATTACCACATTAGGCATTAAGGGGATGCATGCAAGGTGCTTATAAAAACAGAGAAATTCATCTTTACTATTTTTTTTCTTCATCACTAACAAGTGTATTTGAATAAAAAGTATATCAAACCCAAGATAATTCCATGCTCTTTAATCATTGTGACATTTCAAGAACGTGGTAAAATGTATTGAATTATTATCTTAAAACTGATTGAATTCACAAGAATAGAAAGTCATAATAATTAAAGAGCATGAAATTATCGTTGGTTTGATATACTTTCTATTCTGTTCGTGATGAAGAAAAAAAAATAGTATCTCCATTTTTATAAGTATCGGAAAGTGCATGGCATCACTAAATAGTAGAAAGCTGTGGAAGTGAGGTAGTTAGATGAGCGTAGCGAAGATTTTCGTTCCATATACCGAAAAAGTTTGATCTTTTTTTTTTTCATTTTTTTTTGTTTTGTAATTTTGTACGCGGCATACAGGTCAGGAAAAAAAATCAATCAACTCGAAACTCAACTTTTTTTATATATTGGTGTCATACCAGAATAGGTTGGGATTGTCTTTCAGAAAAATCGGTCGAACGGTTTTCCTGGAAAAAATTTGGAAAGTTCGGAAGATCCTCATAAGAATAACCCAGGGGGAAAAATCTTCAAAACGAAATTTTTTCAAAAGCTGTCAAATTCATACAGAATATGAAAACAACCATCATACACATTTTCAATAATTTGTGCAACAATCGGATGACACATAACGAAGAAAACGCAATAAAAGTATAGATTTCATCAAATAATAGGATCAAAACATGTAATGCAAAGTGCATATGCGACAGGTGGCTCTATAAATAGCAACAAGTTGCAGGTAAAGTTTTTCAGCGTTTGAAGTAGTCCAAGGTCTGTAGATGTAGACTGAGCTGACAGAGTATTTTTAATCTCAGATTTCCATACTTCTTCGCTCATCTCACAACGCACATTCTGCGTTTTCCTATTATTGTAACATGCGTGTAACAAGTCTTATTTGAAATGTACCATTCGTATGTGTTCTTTTTATGTTTTATATGTATGTATGTACGTTTTGTGTCTCAAAACAATACAGTACCGAATTAGTTGATGACACTTGTGTTTCGGCCAACTTTCAACTGAATGTATATTTTCGTTGGACCTGTAGGACTAGAGTGCGAAAAGAAAGAAAAATACATGTTCGTTTTTTCGAGTACGGTGAAATTGAGTCTTCTCCTCGAGTCCTTGTCAGTTTCACCACATTTGAGAAAAACATTTATCTGATCATTTCTATATCAATTGCGGAAAAATACACATCACAGAAGGGGAGCAGGAAGCGAAAATGGTCCATTTTCCATTTTTTTTAAATAATCATCTTTATTGGTCTTTACTGTGTACAGTGGCGTAACTACCGCAAGGATAGCCGGGACTGCTCATATCCATGCTAAATAAGTTGAATTATATAAGTTTCAACGATTACCGAAAAATAATAAACGTATTTATATAACTGAAAAAAATACTTTCCATATTATCTGAAATTACTTGAAAAATAACTGATTTCACAAAATAAACGACTTTATAAATGAGGCATTATCAATTCAAGTTGAACTCTATTGAACAAGTATATTCTTGAATGCGAATCGTAACCGGCACATGCAGCGCAGTGGTAACGCGCTCGCTTCATGTGATCCGGGAAGCGAGGGGAATTTCGAACCCGGTTCGATCCCCGCCGCCGTCCATCTTCACAAGGGTTTTTCATGGTTTCCCTCTGTAGTCTAGACTAATGCCGTGATGGTTCCCACAATGAGTCGGCCATGGCCGCTTCCTTCCCACTATCCTTCTCATTACCCAAGAACCTTCATCTCATCATCCCATCATCTCACTAATCATCCATCCGACGCCATTAGATCTCAGTTAACAGTGCGTCGTAAAACGTGATATAAAAAATAAAATACGAATCGTATCAGAAACACTGTCATATTTTTTCGCTGAACTTACAGCACTCATATATAAATACGAGCTTGCTACTTTGAGTACATTTTGGCGAAAAGTCAACTTTTTTCCTGTCAAGAGTGTGATGACCCCAATCCTCGACCACCCTGCAGGCCTGTCTGGTCCTACCCCTTTTCTGTTTCTTTCTTCTTGTCACGAACTCATCCACACAAAAGACATGACCTTGCCAAAAGTTCGCTTCCTCCCCATCCCTATTATCTTATTGCATCTCTACTTGTTGTCAGATCTTAGCTTTACTTTTTCTCGCCGTTTCAGGTTTTGTCTCTTAATTATTTCAGCTTGGTTTGGTTATCGAGATTAGCAGAAGGTAAGGTAGTATATTATGTTTTTCTCATTGATGTTTGTTCTTGTAATTTCATTTTCCTTTCACACTGTTTTGACTTTAATTTCTTTCGTTCAATCTTTGACAGTGTTGCCTTCTTATAACAAGTAAGGGTAAGAGTGGGGGTGGTTTTGTGTGAAACCCCCGCCAATAAGTTAGTTAGTCTACGGACCCTCATAGAGTAACCACCTACGGGTGCTCTGCTCCTCTTGTATTGTTTTTTTTATAAGTAAATAAACAACATTAATTCAAATTGTAATATATGTGTTACACATTTTATCTAAGACCCCTAATTCTTCAGTCGGATAATTAGGAGATCTTACAAGAGTAAGTGTCATTCAATCTTCATCTTCAATAGAACCATTTTGTTTCATAGAATGACAAAATTGTGAATGTATTTTAATCATAATTTTGAGTGTAGCTTGATCGTCTTCAGTAGTAAATTCACATATGAACATGAGATATGGAGGCTGCGTGTTGAATGATATCGAAATGTCATCATTTGAATTGATATAAGTTATAGTTTTGTTGGGGAGGGGGCCATGTGAGTCCTTTGCCCAGGAAGTGTCCTCACTCTAAGTATAGCCATGACATAAGAGTAATCTCGGTAGCTCAGTGGGAGAGCAGCGGACCGGCAATCTGAAGATCCCGGGTTCGATTCCCGGTCGAGACGTATATTTTAGGACATGGCTAAAATATCTCACATATCTCGATATTGGATATATATGTATATATATATGTATATATATATATATATATATATATATATATATTATATATATATATATACACTCCAGTACCAATAAAACTGGCCCAGGTTTATTTATACTTAGTTGTTCCACTTCAGGTAAAACCTTGAATGAAAGTGGAACGTTGAAGTGAAACAACAGTACGAACGTATAGCATAATATTCATTCCGTTCAGCGGCCCACCGGGCATTGCCCGGTTGCCCAGTGGCCCAGTCCGGCACTGAAAATTTGCAATTTTATTACAAATTTGAATTGTTACCGAATTTAAACACAACAATAATACACGTTTTCTCCGAGTTTTACAAATATCAAACCAGAGAAGTAACAAATATAGGGTGCATACATTTTTTTATTAATATTGTTTGAATCACAATAAAGCAGTAAAACTGTATCTCGTTGGATGTTATTTAATTTCAAATGTATTTCAGGTTGATTTGCGTGTACATTTTTGTACACGTTGTTTTATAATCTAACATTTTATTGGAAACAATAATGTCGTCCATCTTTCTACTCTCAAATTGTACTGGGTGCGTTCCGTTATTGAGGCCTTCTGGATACGAATAATTCTACTGTCAAGTACTGTATTACAAGTAAGGCCAGCAGGTTTCTGGAGGCACCCACTGTATAACATTGTCTATGAACAGCTATCATCATAGGAAAAAACTGTCTGTTATCAATGATAATTTGTATTTGAGCACTCACCTTCATATAAGTTGAAGTATACAACTTGGTAATTATAAGTAATTATAATTCGAAGTTATATTCGAAGTAATTCTAATATCTATGACTTTGATCACAGGTTATGAACCTTTTTAAATATTGTCAGAAAATGCTAGAGGATCGAGAGGTTTGTGATTGAGTGAGCTCTGCAATGAAATATATATTGACATAGTGAAAAGACCTCGTGAAAATAGTCTCAAGTTCTATTATGACCACTTGTCAAAATGTCATCTGCTGTTATAATAACATTTTGCCATATTTCATGGAACTGGTAAATTTTAATTTCAAGAATATCTGAAAGAAAGTTAGAAATATACCTACATATGGACTGGCATTTACTGACTATAGGCCGCGTGAAAATAGTCTATAATATTCTATTTTGACCATCTGTAAGAGCAGCAGTTGGTGTAAGTTCATCTTTCAACGCTAGAGACGCTTCATTTATGTGTTGAATAATTTTGTAATTGTTTAGTATACTCCACGTTTCATACGATTATTATAATTGGTCCACACTTTAATTGAATGATTTTTGTTTGTTTTTTTGCATAAGTTATAGCGCCAACACGTACAAATATTCAATATTCTACAATTATATTATATAATGTTCAATATTTATTATTTTCCTCCGCGTACCATGTGTGTTTTTATAATTTATGGTGAGTTTATAATGTGTTGCTGTACTTGCGTACTGTTGTATTGAGCAGCGCAACAAATATCTATGACAGTGACTCAGTTGACCACAAACTCGACCGATCTCCACGGTGATACAGACAACAACCAATAGTCACCTTTTACTTTCACCTAAGCCCTCAACTGAGCATTTTCATTTGTCACCAGAATACGCAATTCAGCGTTGCGGCTTTGAATAGTCTCATCTTCGATTCTTCTCTTAGGCCCAGTTTTACGAATCTTAGTTAACCACTAATCGATAACTATTAGTTGGAGGTACATAATTAACATTATGTAACCAAGGGTGATAACAAGTTAACCCGCTAACCATTACCTAATTCACTAACTATCAATTCGTAAAACCGATCCTCACTAAATTTCTTCCCACCCATCTTACTTACATAGCAGGAAAGCTCTCTAGATCTAGCGCTCTACTCTGTGGCTCCCAATAATTTATTTGTTTTTTGTTACTATGACAAAGCGACACCCGTTTTGGATGTTTTTCCGTATCTTCTTATATAACAAAAGATAATAATAAAGTACACATACAGACTGTAATATCACATCGAAATAATAATCTAACTCCACTATTTCTCGCCTCGGCAACTCGTATCTCGTTGTCACTGTCACACATGCCTTCTTCACAATCTTCCGTCCTCGTTTCTCCAGGCGTATGCGATTCTTCGGGTCCGACAACTTCTCCTCTTCTATTCAAGTGCACGTATTTCTTATCACTCGTCGTTCCATCCACTGTTGGACGTGGTCGTTGTTTGCCAACAAGGTCGTCGCTGGTTGCACGCAGCTTGGTGTTCTTACCCAAGATAACACGTGGCATCTTGTCGAAGTTAATCTCCTGGGATTCCACTTGTTCAAAGATGTGTACAGCACTGCTGTTGTTCTTTTTACGTAACATCATTTTCATATCACGTTCAGAAAGAGTTTTGATTGGTTTACTCTGGTGTTTATCAGCCATTTTCTCTGTTCCATTGATTTTCATATTCACTTTTGTATTTGATTTGGTTTCCCTTCGGTTTTCTTTCAGTTTACTTTCAATTTTGGCTACTGCTTTGAACTTGTTTTTCGTAGAATTTTCATATTTGATAGTTTCAAATTCCTCAGTTGCATCACCTTCAAAAGTGTTCGTACCGACATGCTGGTCTTTTTGAGCATTATTTCTAGACTTATCATCAGTTCTTGATTCAGTAATTCTTTTCATATTTCGCTCGTTGCTCCCTTCTTCGGAAACGCTTTTTCTTATGAGGTTTTGTTTGTCTTCTTTTCCCTCACTTTCTGTCTCAGTCTTGATATTCTTCTTCTTATCATTACCGTGAGTATCGTTCTTGGTTTCAAAGAGGAAAAACAGCGAACGTAATTTCTCTTCGTCTTTTTTATTATTTATGCTGTCATCTGCATATACCTTCTTAGCATTGATGTCCTCGACTCCTTTTTTCCATTGGAGTTCTTCAGCAGTCCCTTTGCTTAGTGACAACATTCTATTGGCATGCTCGGATGCTGGAGGCTTAGGGGTGATAGACGTGATTGTTGACGAAGCGTCGTCAGCAGCTGATACGGAAGTAGTAGCAAAAGTTAATGATGCTTCAGTCGTAGAAGTCTGGGAATCAGTTGTTGATATACTGAGTACTTTTACCCCTGGCCTGGATGATTGCACCTCAGACATCGTATTTGGTGTGATACCTTCAGTTAGGTTCGATTCGGACACTATTACTCGTGCATGAATAGAAGTTGTATCATGTTTGGTGTCTTTAGTTTGACTCGACTTAGACTCAGTCCCAGGGATGGTTGTATCTGGTTTAGTAGCTTTAGTTTGGTTTGACTTGGACTCAGTCACTGGTACATGGGTGGTTGTATTTTGTTTAGTGTCTTTAGTTTGGTTCGACTTGGACTCAGTCCCAGGGGTGGTTGTATCTGGTTTAGTAGCTTCAGTTTGGTTTGACTTGGACTCAGTCACTGGAACAGGGGTGGTTGTATTTTGTTTAGTGTCTTTAGTTTGGTTTGACTTGGACTCAGTCACTTGTACAGGGGTGGTTGTATTTTGTTTGGTGTCTTTAGTTTGGTTCGACTTGGACTCAGTCACTGGTACAGGGGTGGTTGTATTTTGTTTAGTGTCTTTAGTTTGGTTCGACTTGGACTCAGTCCCAGGGGTGGTTGTATCTGGTTTAGTAGCTTCAGTTTGGTTTGACTTGGACTCAGTCACTGGAACAGAGGTGGTTGTATTTTGTTTAGTGTCTTTAGTTTGGTTTGACTTGGACTCAGTCACTTGTACAGGGGTGGTTGTATTTTGTTTAGTGTCTTTAGTTTGATTCAACTTGGACTCAGTCACTGGTACAGGGGTGGTTGTATTTTGTTTAGTGTCTTTAGTTTGGTTCGACTTGGACTCAGTCACTGGTACATGGGTGGTTGTATTTTGTTTAGTGTCTTTAGTTTGGTTCGACTTGGACTCAGTCCCAGGGGTGGTTGTATCTGGTTTAGTAGCTTCAGTTTGGTTTGACTTGGACTCAGTCACTGGAACAGGGGTGGTTGTATTTTGTTTAGTGTCTTTAGTTTGGTTTGACTTGGACTCAGTCACTTGTACAGGGGTGGTTGCATTCTGTTTAGTATCTTTAGTTTGGTTCGACTTGGACTCAGTCACTGGTACAGGGGTGGTTGTATTTTGTTTAGTGTCTTTAGTTTGGTTCGACTTGGACTCAGTCCCAGGGGTGGTTGTATCTGGTTTAGTAGCTTCAGTTTGGTTTGACTTGGACTCAGTCACTGGAACAGAGGTGGTTGTATTTTGTTTAGTGTCTTTAGTTTGGTTTGACTTGGACTCAGTCACTGGTACGGGGGTGGTTGTATTTTGTTTGGTGTCTTTAGTTTGATTCAACTTGGACTCAGTCACTTGTACAGGGGTGGTTGTATTTTGTTTAGTGTCTTTAGTTTGGTTTGACTTGGACTCAGTCACTTGTACAGGGGTGGTTGTATTTTGTTTGGTGTCTTTAGTTTGATTCAACTTGGACTCAGTCACTTGTACAGGGGTGGTTGTATTTTGTTTGGTGTCTTTAGTTTGGTTTGACTTGGACTCAGTCACTGGTACAGGGGTGGTTGTATTTTGTTTGATGTCTCTAGTTTGGTTTGACTTGGACTCAGTCACTGGTACAGGGGTGGTTGCATTTTGTTTAGTGTCTTTAGTTTGGTTTGACTTGGACTCAGTCACTGGTACAGGTGTGGTTGTATTTTGTTTAGTGTCTTTAGTTTGATTCAACTTGGACTCAGTCACTGGTACAGGGGTGGTTGTATTCTGTTTAGTGTCTTTAGTTTGGTTTGACTTGGACTCAGTCACTGGTACAGGGGTGGTTGTATTTTGTTGAGTGTCTTCAGTTTGATTCAACTTGGACTCAGTCACTGGTACGGGGGTGGTTGTATTTTGTTTAGTGTCTCTAGTTTGGTTTGACTTGGACTCAGTCACTGGTACATGGGTGGTTGTATTTTGTTTGATGTCTCTGGTTTGGTTTGACTTGGACTCAGTCACTGGTACAGGGGTGGTTGTATTTTGTTTGATGTCTCTAGTCTGGTTTGACTTGGACTCGGTCACTGGTACGGGGGTGGTTGTATTTTGTTTGATGTCTCTAGTCTGGTTTGACTTGGACTCAGTCACTGGTACAGGGGTGGTTGTATTTTGTTTAGTGTCTTTAGTTCGATTCAACTTGGACTCAGTCACTGGTACGGGGGTGGTTGTATTTTGTTCAGTGTCTTTAGTTTGGTTCGACTTGGACTCGGTTACTGGTACATGGGTGGTTGCATTTTGTTCAGTATCTTTAGTTTTGTTCGACTTGGAGTCAGTAACTGGCTCAGGGGTGGTTGTGTTTTGTTTATTTGCTGTGGTATCATCACCGGCAGCCGCTTTCTGACCTTTGAACATTTCTACCCACGCTTCAGAGAACATGATGTCTTCGTCTGTAGGTGGTGATGACGTTGTCGATGGTTCAGTTTTGTTGCCGCCTGCATCGTCCACAGAGTCGTGTGCTGGGATCTGCACGTCTCTGACTTTCAGCCGTATCTTGCTCAAGATTGACTCTCGCAATTTCTTATTGAATGTGTCTGATCCGCTGGAAACTGCGACAGCCTAACGAAAGAAACGTGCTGTTATACACTAGAAGAACACGTCATGTACATGACCCTGTACAACATTGTACAGTTACTTACTATTACTTCAACAAATGGCTAATTTGTAATTTCAAATTATTCACCCACTACGCAGCGAAAACAAGAGACGTGCGTATTGTTTGTCTAACGTTACTTTTTCTGCTGACCCTGTGTCACTTTTGGCGAGGTCAAACCTCCCATTTGTTATACCAAGTACAATGTGCGCGAGCATGGCGTTCCGCACTGTCACACACACACACACACACACACAAGGTGTGTAGAGTTTTCGATTATTAGATGAGCGTTAGCGAAGATTTCCACCCTACTCTTACTAAGCTTTGACTGTGTGTGTTTTTTTAAGCACTGCACAGGTCGCAGGGTTTGATCGATCGACATGAAACTTTTTTGTAGACGCAAACTTATCCTTCAGAACTCTATAGTGTTTGGGTCCAATCTGTTGGACCATTTTTCAGAAACATCATCTCAAAGTTTCTAAAAAAAAAACTTAAGATTAGGCTGAGCGGAAAAAATTGAGAACTGAAATCTCACCAATATCATTCAAATTTTCCTCAAATGTAAAAACGGAAGTGATACACATAATTAAAAATTTGTATGCAATTCGGACAAGCCGTTCCGAAGAAAATAATGCAATTTTCTTCATTCAGCGAATTAGATAGAAATAATAGCAGAACCATGTTGCTGTGATAGATCCACGGCTCTCCAGATTAGTTGGTATCAAATGAAGTATATTTTATACCAGGCAAACGCAGAATATGCGTTCCATCTACGAGCGAGATCGCGAAGTAAAATCTAAAACTCTATACACACCTTGATCATGTAATCAAATATGCTTCATTCGATACCAACGTTTTCTTCGAAACGGCTGGTTCGAATTGCATACAAATTTTTGACTGTATGTCTACCACTTCCGTTTTCACAATTGACGAAAATTTGAATTATATTGGTGAGATTTTTTCTCCGCTCAGCCTAATCTTATTGGGTTTTTAGAAACTTTGAGATGATGTTTCTAAAAAATGGTCCAACAGACTTGACCCAAAATGTTCACCGTTCTAAGTTGGATAAGTTTGCGTGTACAGAAAAAGTTTCATGTGGATCGGTCAAACCCTGCGACCTGTGCACTGCTTACAAAAAAAAAAAACACAGACAAAGCTCAGTAAGAGTTGGATGGAAATTTTCGCCAACGCTCATCTAATGATCAAGGTATGTAGAGTTTTAGATTTTACTGTAAACAACATCTCGCTTATCTTACAACGCATATTCTGAGTTTGCCTGGTTTTAAAAGTGTGAGATTTGATTACATCATTTACTCTCAATTTACCAATATATTTCATCTGCAACAGTAATTTTCAAATTCTCATTTTTTTTTATTGTAGTGTGAAAGTTGTTCTGGATTCTGAATGTGGAACATTTTAGTCCAATATTATTATACATCACTCACTACAGTTTATCCACGATGAGATCCGACCATTATTTTCACTTGAAAAACACTAAAATATATACCTGTAAAAACATTTTGCTCCAACCTAATCCCACAACAAACTTGTCAGCAAATAAAAATTATGTTTCAAAAGCATTCGCTTTTTATCAACGCAACAGAGAAAGTAAACGAAGAAAATGTCCTAATGTTATTGAAAACATCACGGCATCACGTATGGATAGCTTTTAATAATGAGTGGAAATAGTACATAGTGATGAAATGTGTGTAGAGCTAACCGTCAACAACACGACAGTTTTATATTCATTTATCAAATACATTAAAGTTATTCACACACATGTATATATATATATATATATATATATATATATATATATATATATATATATATATATAGGCCCATATATATATATATATTTATATATAATATATATAGAAAAAAAAATATTTACATGTATATATATTGAGTAAATATTGAATAAATAGCATGCAATGAAAAGTATGGTTGCCGAATACACATTATGATAAAGAAATATAAATTGATTATTGTTTTCACTATTGTAACCAGCCAAACTATTGAGTAGGCCTATATTAAATGAACTATTGAGTTATTTTATTGAATTTTCACTTCACAGAGAATATATATCTGCCATGACTCAGATGTAGGGGAGAGTGGGGCAAGAGTGTCATAGGAGGCAAGAGTAACCATAAGTTAATAAATACACCGATTATCTCATCACCTCGGTAGAGTCTAGAACGATACACATAGATGGCTGCCTTCTTGCGAAAGAAGATTTCGTCGCTCCATCATATTTTAAGAGAGAAAAAAAAAAAAAAAACTTTTTCGGTATATGGAATGAAAATCTTTGCTACACTCATCTAACTATTTCATGATATAATATAGTCATAGTTTTTTTTAATCGAAATCTATTATTACATCATTTGTAATTATATAATCAAATCATTGATCTGAAAACAATTCACCCAACAAATAGGTTGCTGAAATACATTATTTTATAATACATAATAAGTTGGATAAGAGTGTGGAAGAAGTAACGGAAATCAATATGCTAGAAGTATATAGAAAAATGTGTGTAACATTTGTTAATGGGGAATTCCAGTAGTTACATGAATTCAGCCAGCTTCATGAAATTGAGACAATTATTAATTTAGTATATTATATGTTCCTGAATCATTTCTATTTCAGGATTTGTTCGTTAAATATGTTAATATGTTAAATAGACAATATAGAATAGTTGATAGACGGAATATTGAACATAAATATAAATGGACTAATAATTTTACCTACATATCAATTAAATACAAATATATTGGAAATATGGAATTGCATACTGAATATATGAGATTTTATTGTGAATTGGTTCAATTTCTCAATATGCCTAATTTTTTATAAATATTCTTTTAAAAAATCTTGACACTATCCAAATCGAAATGAATGATATTAAAGTTACCTGTTTTATCAGTATTACCAACAGTACACATCCGATCGCAATCGACGTTTTTCTCCTTCTCGAGAACCTAATCATTATTATTCGAATTTTTAATAATTTAAAATAAACAAACACATTCGATAAGTCAGCGTCTTCTCTTCAAGTATGAGTAATATTAAACGGCGACCACGCGTGGACTTCAGTTTTATACTGGTTGACAAGAAGGCTCTGAAAGACAGAGATGGGCACCAAGAGAACAACAATAGTAGTAAATATCACGTTATATTGTTGTGACATGACAACACAGTTCCGTCGACTAACGCAGCTTTATCAGGTTTATGGCACATGTTTTATAAACACTGTGACCAATTGTTATTGTAACATTAATAACTTTGGGAGCAAGCAAGCTTACATACAAGATGATGGACACACCATAACAATATAATTTTAGTTCATTTAGAAATGGTTGTAACAACTGATAAGATATAAATCACTTGATTATTTGTTTACGTCCGAAAATATAATAGGCATGTGCACATGTAACCAAGGTAGATAACAAGTGCATTCTATGATTTTATCAATATGTGTATATATATATATATATATATATATATATATATATATATATATATATATATATATATATATATATATATATATATATATATATATGTGTGTGTGTATACAGGGACGTCGGAACGTTTTCAAAGTTGGGGGGCCAAGCTCAACAATTGCGACCCGCGGAGAAAGGAAGTATGGGGTGCCACATATTCAATAACATTCGGGTATTTTTCAGAACAGAAGAAAAAAATACTGAAAATACCAAGATGGGGGGGAGGGATCTCAGTTTGGAAAAGAAAATGCCACATAAGAACAGTTGTACACAGGCCAGTTAACGCGAAGCCTACGACCCGTGGAGGGCAAGGGGGGAAAGACCCCTTCTGGCCTCGCAGGCAATTTTTTCAATTACCCCTTTTTTAGCACGATGTTTCAGATAAGATTAAGATGACAAGATTAATTGTTCTGTAGAACTAGAGGTGTCCAACTGATATTTGCCAATCATAGTTATTGTAACTGCAGGGTCATTCTGGCTCATTTTAGCGCCACGGGTATGGACTCAACTATGAGCCCCAAAAACTGTATGCGCATAGTGAATGAATGCAAGTGAGAGAGGAATCAAGCCCCGCAGGGAAAATTTCGAAAATGTATCTTTTTAAATACGATTCTTTCTACGGGTTTGGGAACTACACTGAATTTCTGGAATTCATGAATTCTTTAGAGTGGTTTAGAGCTTGTTTCGCTGAATGGCTGATCCGAGAAAATAAAACGCTAAATAAAGCGATACCATTCGATAACAATGCTGTTCGAATAATAACATTTACTCTACCCAATAATGCATAAGTAAAAGAGAATATAATTTATGGAATATTATTATGAATAGAATGTTACAAATGTGCGCCGATAGCGCCCCTTAAATTTGACGCCCCTGCAAGTCACGCTCTTTGCCCACCCCTAGAAACGACCCTTATTGGAAGTTCCCTTTCTCTGTTTCACTTTATTGTCATCGTTACGACTGTTGGAATTTTGGAAATTCACAAAAATTGTAATGTATAATTTACATCTGGAAGAAGCATATAGTGTTGCTTGTAGATTTCTGCTAACTCACAAACTACGTAGGCCTACCAGAGCTGTCATTTCGATACAGTACATCAAATTCGATACAGTACACTTTTTTTAATATGGTTCAACGTGTTTCTGATGAGATTTAGATGCACAAAATCAATTTTCTCCCAAACCTGAAGGTGACCATCTGACATTTGATTTTCTATGCAATGTGAAATATGAATCTATGTACGATTTTATCTATCCATATAGGCCTACATCTTTCCTTCCAATTCTCTTTCTTTCTCTCTTCCTTCTTTTTTTCGTCTTTCCAAATTGTGTCTTGCAAGACCTTTTTCTTGCCCCCACTTGCCCAAAAGTTGAGGGGGGCTTGCACCCCGTGCCCCCCCGGTTCCGACACCAGTGTATGTATGTGTATATATATATATATATATATATATATATATATATATATATAAATACTTCATGAACCTCAAGATTTATTGAGAGAATGAACTCTAAATATTGAGTCATCTTGACAAATTCAAAGATTTGTTTGTTAAATGAGTCATCGCATTCTAATTATTCCTTGGAGTGGTAAAGTCGCCCTTGTGGTGCCCCGTTCGAACGATCTTATCTTGCATCCATATATAGCCTTAATTGGGGCTTAGTTCTAGCCTCAATTTTGCATCAAGTTTCGATGTTATAAAAATATAAAAATCGAGTCTCTTTACCCAGTGTGTACGAACCTATTTCCCCCCTCACGTTTCAGAGACGATATTGTCTCCTTTAGCTCACCGGTAGTAGGCCTAATAAACTATCAATTTCAACGGAAACAAGAGAAGTGAAAAACTGAAAAATTATCTCATCAATTTTTTGTCTAAAAAATTATGAATTCATGTAAGAACTGTGGAAATTTGACTGAAATGTGCACTCTACTGTTTGACCTTTCGCAATTAATTTCTATTACCTGGTAAGTCCTCTGATGATAGGCTTGGTATTTTTCAAGAGTTCAACTTCAGGATCCCTGGATGCCCAATTTGGCTACGCACGTTTTCAGCCGTTTCCAAAATATAAGTACATCTGAATCACCAAAAAACTGCAATTTCAAGCGAAATTTCAAAAGGACTTTTCAAATAACGACAATTGTCCAATTATGTTTTGATATTCACATGGAAAGATTGTGAAAATTGATGAAAAAATCGAACTAGAGTAGGGGCATTGAGAATGGTAAGCCTACATGGCAAACATGACGTATATAAAGTTATAAAATACTTGCAGGAAGCGTGTAAATTGATTAAAATTGGATCTGGAGTACACGGCAAACATAATAAGTGGGTAATTAGCGATAAACCTGTGCAGAGATTCTAAATTGCATAAATTGATGGGAAAATCGAACTAGTGTACTACACGGCATACAAAATATGTAGGGAGTTAGCTTGAAACAGTGCAGGAAGATTTAAAATGGTATAAGTTGATGAAAAAATGGAACCAGAGTACACGGCAAACATAGACTAAAGATGCAGAAAGTTTGCTATATACTGTACCCGTGCAGGCAGCTTTTAAAATTGAGCAAATTGATTATACATCCAATTGAAGTACGTGGCATACTACGGCAGTTGGAGGGTAGGTCTTATCCAGAAATACATATATAATAATATTTATATTATTTAATTTCATTCCAAAGTTCTTACACATTTCAATGATTCCTAATCTATCAAGTAGGTCTATATTCAATTATGGTAATAAATTCAATACAATCACACAGTTAACAAGAATAACACAATCATCGAATTCACATAAACAGTCGTTCATACTGTTTAGGCCAAACACACATTTACAAATACATTTCCAGAGTCAGTTAAAAATGAAAATTTTAAAGGACATCATTAATGAAATATGCATAGTCAAAGTATAATACTATGATAGTTTAGTAGTTATTAATCAAATGAAATCATGTCATGTCTTGCTCTAATACCTTCAATACATTACTTTAGAAATACAATTCATTTACGTCACAGGTCACCGGGTAAGATGTAGAATGTATTCTCTAAATTGAAACTGATATGACATCACAACTATTATTGTCTACATGGTGATTGCATACAACTTTATGTCTTGTGGGAGGACCCATACAAGAGTGACATAGTGTGAGGTATTAGAATTTGAGGTGAAATTTTAAAGTGATTTGACAAAATTGCAGCCATTCTTTCTCTAGGCCTATATTTCCGCTGAAAACAAACTTTCATGTCCTCATAATTAAACCTGAATAATTGCGTTTGTAAAATGGAAGGCACGCAATCGTTGGACAGAAACTTGGATCAACAAACAACAATTTTAACTAAATGACTTGTGTAGTGTTCAGAAGATGAAGATTATAATTAAAATCATATGAATATTCCACATCAAGTCCCTGACTAAATATATTCTGAACATTGGCATGTTACACGTAGACAACTGGATGACGTGTGGTCTCATGCAATTCACGCCCATTCAACACTTTGATACATCTCAGATTATTTTATTATGTTCAATTACGTTTGCGTTACAGTATCACGTATACATTGGCAGCAAAGATTCTGAAACTAGATTACATTACAAATATTGTTCACAGTATTCGAAAGGATTCACATGCCATTAATACTTGATAAATTAATCAATATGATCCTTAGATCCTATTTCCTACGTATATTATAGATATATCAGAATCCTAATACTACAGATCCTTGCCAAGTGATTCTATTTCCTTCACGAAGTAGTCAATATCGCTCTCAGTTATTCCGGAATTCTGGATAACGAATCGGAAGAAATTTGGTCGATGTCGTAGCGGCTGATAGCCAATCATCATGCTGCCTTTGCGAACCATTGATTCCTTGATTTTTGGTGCCACCTGGTGAAAAGAAACATACACATCGAAACATAGACAAGAGATATGTACGCTTCACACAATGTTAATTAGATGTGCGTAGTGAAGATTTTCATTCCATATAAGGAACAAATTTGGGCTTGGTTTTTATGTTTTTTTTTTTTTTTTTTTTTTTTTTTTTTTAATTTTGTACGCGGCATACAGGTCAGGAAAAAGGATCAATCGGATCAAAACTTTTTTTTCAAATTGGTGTTGTACCAGAATAGGTTGGGATTGTTTTTCAGAAAAATCAGTTGAACGTTTTTTCCGGAAAAAATTTGCTAAGTATGGAAAATCCCCGTAAGAATAAGCCGGAGGCGAAATACTAGGAAAACCATAAATTTCCCAAAGCTCTAAAATTTCTACTGACTGTAGTAACAACCATCATACACATTTTAAGCGATTTATAGAACAATCGGATGTGTGATAACGAAAAAAACACATTTTCAAAGTACTTCTTTCCACATCAATAAAAGCAATTGAGGACAAACAAGAAGTGTCACCAATGAATTAAAACGATTAAAATCTGTGATGGATATCAAGAAGGCACTGGTACCATTGTTGGGAAACCAAGGTTCAAATACCAACAGACAGCCGCGGTTTTTAAACCTTTGAAGTGATCCATGGCCTGTATATGTACATTGAGCTGACCAAATGTTCTTAATTCTACATTTCCATACTTCTAAGCTCATCTCACAACGCATATAAGGCGTTTTCCTAGTGTACTAACATACCAATACCAATACCAATACCAATAGACTCATAACGCTGATTTCATTAGAGACCGTGTGGAAAGGTTAAAAAAAAAGTGAAAGGTGAAAAACAGTAAAAAAAAAGTGGTTGAGAACTATCGTGGACGTTGGTACCAGTGACCATAATATTCCAACAGTAGAATTAATTGCAAATACAGTAAAAGATAAAATAAAGGTACAGAAGAAAGTCTGGTTCTATAAAAAGGTGGATACCAACAGAATGAAGTTACATTTAAATTATTGGACGAATTACTGGATTGAGGAGAAGGGTGATACAGACAAAAAATGGGACAGTTTTAAAAACATATGTTTAAACGCTATTGAGAAGTTTGTTCCCAATAAATTAATATCTGAAAGTGCAGATCCTATCTATTATAATAAATCAATTGGAAAATTGAAAAGTAAAGCAAGAAAGTTTCATAATATGAACAGAGGTAAAGGGGGAGATATAGAAATGAGAAGGAAATTCAGACCAGATCTCAATAAAGAAAAGAAAAGTGCAAAGGATAAGTTTCTACATGGCATGTTTGATGAGCAGGACCAGGACAAACGTTGGAATAATATGTACAAGTAGCCTACATAAATAATACTAAAAGAGGAAGAAACGATATGCCAACTCTTATTGACAGAAAGGGAGTGGAGTTCATATCGAATGAAGAAAAGGCATGCATCAAATAATCATTATGGTGAAGTTTTTCAAAACAGACTTTGAATGGGGAGAACAAAGTAGAGAATGATCAAATTCATCAATTGGGAGTAGAGGGAAATACAATAAAATTCACTGAAACAGCAATCCAGAGAATAATTGATAAACTGAATAGAAATAAAGCTCCCGGTCATGATGGGATTGATAACAAATTTATCAAATTGGCGGGAAAAGAGTTAATACCGCATTTAGGCCTAATGTTAATTTTTCAAAATTCAATAGATTCAGGAACTGCGCCCAAGTCTGGAAAAAGCAATGATCACTCCAATACATATAGGGGGAGAAAAATCAAATTGGGTAATTACAGACCAGTTAGCCTCACCTCCTCCATATGCAAAATTATGGAAAGGTTAATTGATACAGAAATCAAATTGATTGTTGATAACAATGGTGGAATATTTGACGGACAACATGGTTTTCGTAAGGGTTACTCATGTGTAACCCAACTGCAAGGATTCACGCAGGAGCTGTCTGATACTTTAGACAAGGGGGGTAAAATATCTTCCGTCTTTCTGGATTTTGAAAAAACTTTTGACAAAATACCTCATAAACTTCTGATTTCAAAGTTGAAACAAATAACAAAACATGAGAGGATGACACGATGGGTGGAGGAGTCCTTCTTGAAAGGTAGATCACAAAAAGTGAAAGTAGGTAATGAAATTTCGAATATAGTAGAAGTTACTTCTGGGGTACCACAAGGGAGTGTCATTGGACCCCTTCTATTCAATATATTTATAAACGATCTCAAAATCGGAATTCAATCAAGAATTCGTCTATTTGCTGATGACTGTGTGGTATATAGCACCATTAATAGTGAGAGGGAGGAAAATCAGTTACAAGGAGATTTTGGACAGAATTAATGAATGGGTTAAAATAAATTTTATGGGACTAAATGTTGGAAAATGTAAAGTGGTGCACTTCTCTACCAGCAGTAACAAGAAAAAAGTAAATAAAATGTATGAAATGCCCGGAAAAAATGGGAGATACTACACTTGAGGAAGTAGAAGCGTAAAAATATCTTGGACTTTACATAAATAAAAATTTAGGGTGGGGGGAACATGTTAGAAATATCTCAAAAAAAGGAATACGATCCTTAAATTTTATTATGTGGCAGTTGCAGGGGACATGGATGAAAATAAAAGAGAATGCATACATGAGTCTGATTCCGCCAATGCTTGAGTATGCTAGTTCAGTCTGGGATCCGTATGAAGTTGGACCAATAAAGGTTGTGGAGAACGTCTGAAGGGTTGCTGCAAAAAGGGTATTGGGGAGAGAGAAGCGCTGGAAGATTATCAGGAACGATAAGGATATGGTTGAAAAAGTTATAGAAAGACCTAGTAAAATGATTGAGGAAATGGGATGAGAAAATTTGGCGAAACGAAGACAAATAGAAAGATTGTGCAATTTTGTTAGAGTCAAGAATGAATATACAGGATGGGATGAATTAAGCAATAGAATTGAAAAGGGATTACAAAGATGTACAAGGGGAGGGGTAAGAATGGAAGTGGGAAAAGTGGATAGAGAAGTAGGTAAATATGAATTCATACAGAGAACGACGCGGGAATGGAATGAATTGGGACAAGATATCAAGAATATAACGAAGATTGGTGATTTAAGAAAAGAGCTTAGAAAAAAATAAAGTATAATTTTATCGAGTATGTTTGATTGTAATTTCGTTAGGTATAGTAACCATTACCACCTGTTTTATGAACAATCTGTATTGAATAAATAAAATATGTAAATATGTAAAATTAAAATGTGATTACAAATACATAACCATAAAAAATTCGTGAATTATTTTCTACAAAACCTTGGAACGTAATCTATAATTTGGATTAATTTCACCATAACATATAACATAAGATCAACACTGATTATAGATTGACATCATTTTGTATTATATTGTATTGTAAGTCTTTTATTTAGTCAATATTTGTAGAAGATAATTCCCTGAGTGGCCGCCACGTTATATTCAAAAGGAAATTATTCAAGACAATCTGTTATGTTATGTTGAATTGTCGAGGCTGAAAATGCTATGCTATAGGTAGGCCTGTAATTCCCATTTGGAATGTTTTCAATTTGTAAAAGCCAATTTTCATGGCTCACGGTATGCAGCAGGCGGCTGGCGTTTTTTCTGGCCAATCAGAAAGCCATAGATTCTACCGCTTGAAGCTACTAAACTCTGCCGCAAAAGATGGAATAAATTCAACTTTGGAAATAAAATGCCACAATTTACTGTCCTCACTCATGCAAGAAAGAAGTGGGGTTATGTCGAAATATCCCCTCTAAATCTGTAGGCCTACTCATCAAATATTCATTACCGGTACTATTGTATTTGCGTGCCACATAATACGATGCTGAAAATCACTTCAACACTCATTGAAATTTAATTATATATTTAAATGGATAGATCAATCTCGAATTGGATGCAAAGATATGGGTCCTTGTGAACAGTGCAGGCGGCATGCAATTTGTTTAAACGTCACCGCCTGCCGCGATCCATGAAACCCAATAACCTCTCATAGATGGATAACGGCTGTCCGTACCTTGTGTAAGTTCTGTTGATACTCCGAATGATTCTCCGTGCCCCGCAGTTTGTCCGGTACAAACCAGAAGCACACGTTGATAAATTCTGGATTTTGTACGAGCGTGAAACTAGGGTGTTCTCTCAGCTTAGCAGTCAGATACTCTGAACGATACATCAGGCTGTCCACATGCTTCTCGAACCCAAGCGAGCCCTGCGGGGAACAAGAACTCAGTTCTGGACCAGTACATGGTACAATGTGTGGGTATCGTCAGGTATAAAATAGTAGCATGAAAGTAGAATATAATAGTTAATTGATATGAGTTACAATAGAAATTGTAAAGATTAAATAAAATATAATGTAATATAATATAAAATAGCAGGAGTATAATGTTGAGGACTATTTACAAAGAGAATAATTGTGAAAATATTTATACAAGAAAATGATGATGAAATAGTGAGTTGAGGGGGAGTGAGTTTATTGTGGAGGGATATCGAAGTTGAGGTATTCTGAGAGACTGTAGAAAGGGTGTTGGGTTAGGAAAGACTTGAGGTTGTTGTCGAAGGAGGTGCGGGTGGGAGAGCTTGTGACGGAGGGAGGAAGTTTGTTGTAGATGGAGGTGCAGATATAATGGGGGCTATTGGTGAATGACGAGAGAGAGTGTGTGGGAAGTCTTATGTTGTTTCTGTATCTGGTAGTATGATGATGGACGGAAGAGTTGAGGGGGAATTCTCGGGGTGTGTGCGTACAAAGGTGGAAGGCGAGCTCCATCAACGTGAAAGGACCATTATTTCATTGAAGTCCGCATGTTTCAACATATCAAAGACTGATAAAGTGGTACTCTAATTGGTATTGTGACTACCCACAAACATTCATGAAAATTGACACAAAATGAAGTAATTGGATGTTTTTTTACTTTTTTCTTCTGAAAAATTTAGAAAATGATGTTTAGCCTAGAATGATAAGCCTGTTCTACATCAAAACTCCCTATGTGAATAGTGGAAATTCTGTGTGTTTCATATCTCTATGTCTCCACGGTATTAAAATACAAATGCCTTGTTGTTGTTTACAGGAAAATAGCCAATGATAATTAGACAAGCTTTAGCGAGGATCAATTTGACATACTGAAAAAAATTGGTGTTCATTCTTATGTTTTTTTTCTTGTGTTTTTGTGTGTTTTTTATGTTTTTTTGTCGGTTTTTCACAGGTCAAACGGCTACAGCTATGAACTTCAAACTTTTTTCAATATGGTTCCTAATCTAACTTAGATCTGTATAGTTTCGTGGCATTATCGGGTGGAAACTTTTTTTTTATGAATTTTAGAAATTTCAAAAATAGGCTACCCATTAGAATAACACAGCAGAAAAAAAAATATTTCCAAAAGAATGAAATATTGCGTGAAGTTGAATTACATTTTGATACACATTTCTGGAAATTTTCAGCCTGATTGGGTCAGCCATTTTGAAGAAAAAACATAAAATGTGCTAAATTGGTACCATTCGAAGCAGTTTTTACCCATTTTTACCCATACTATTACTATTCGCTCGTCTAACAACGCATATATGGCGTTTTCCTAGTTTAGTTTAATTTGGAATGAGGAGGAGAGATCGAAAGGAAGCAAAGCAGCTTCCAATGCCATGAGTTTACCAACTCACCACAGAAGACCCACTGACAGAACACATGCGACGTACCGTAATTATCACGAGGCTATAATATCTCGTGTTCTTTTGTGAATATACAGATAGGCCTACTCTACCAGCAAATGTTCCGCGGTCATTTCTTGACTCTTTGCTATCAGAAAGCTGCTATTCTCCTTTCCTTTTCAATCCAAATGATTTATTACCAGAAAAACGCCATGCGTTGTTAGACGAGCGGACATTCAAGTTATGAATGGGTGAAAACTGCTTCAAGTGGTACGTACCGGTATCAATTTAGCACATTCTATGTTTTTTACTTTTTTCTCCACAATGGCTCACCCGATCGAGCTAAACATTTCCATAAATGTGTATCAAAATGTAATTCAACTTCACGCAAAAAATCATTTTTTGGGAAAATAAAAGTAGGCCTATTTTCTTTTTTTTCCGCTGTGTTATTCTAATGAGTAGGCCTATTTTTGAAATTTCTAAAATTCATAAAAATAAAAGTTACCACCCGATAATGCCACAAAACTATACAGATCCAAGTTAGATGAGGAACCATAATGTTAAAAAGTTTGAAGTTGATAGCTGTAGCCCTTTGACCTGTGGAGAACCGACAAAAAACGGGAAAAAAAAATCATAAAAACGAACACCAATTTTTTTCAGTATGTCAAATTGAATCCTCGCTAAAGCTCGTCCAATTTTACAAATGGACTCACTTTAGCTTTCCACATGAGCCAGAACTTGAACACGTCTGGCCGTCGGCCGCATTGGAAGTGTTTATCGCCCGTGTCGTAGGACGTGTCGTAAAACTTGTCCTTCTGGAACAGGTAGCTCGCTTGCCTTGCATGACACGCCTCCAGAACGCCCTTGCGTTGTACCAGAAGCACAGAGCACTGCTGCGGCACGGCTAGCAGCTTGTGAGGATTCCACGTCACAGAGTCAGCCCTGTGCACACACATAACTACCTTTATTATTATTAGGGTTGCCAATCGATCAAGAAAACGTAAACGATACCGAAATGTGCTATATCAAAAATCGATCGGAAATATCGAAATATTAGGAATTCCATTCGATATCGAATCGAAATGATTACCGTACCGTATATCAAATGGCGATCGAAATTATCGAAATATTTTAAGGTCTGAATCATGTTCATTTAGACGTCTGTAATCTCTTTGCGAGTCGTAGTTATAATCTGCCTTTGCGTTGTGTCGTCACTCACACTTCCAGCATCAACAAGTGATTGAGACCAACACCCATACAGAATGCATCTCACACGACTGACAGCCCGCTGTTTATTTACTCGATATCGAATTCACTTCCAATATCGAAGTAATCGAAAATCAAATGATATCGAAAAACGATTGAAATATTCGACATCGATTGGCAATTACATTATTACATTTACTGACCGCAATATGTTACTGGGTGCATGTGGAATGTAGTCACGTTGATTGTATGCAAAGACACAGAATTGTGAAAATTGCTGGGGACAAATTTGCACAAGGTCAGCGTAGTGTGGGAAGACCAAGAAGAAGATAGCGGGATGAAGTTATTGATTCCAGTTAGATGAACACGCGGAAGGCTTAGGAAGGAGATAGAGAAGATGAATTCGTTTATTAATAGGATGACCATTCGATAGAAACATTCTAAAACTAAGCATAACAAAATTGTCAATAACTTCAATTGTTGGCAATACAGTGAAACCTCTACAAATTGTTTAAGGAACTAGGAATAATCATTCATGCAAAAAATTGGTTTTATGGCAGTAGGGGTTGACAAGAATGAATGACAGAAGCTCGAAAACAATGGATCGATGCATTGAGGTATGACTGTGAATCAAAATTCAAAATCGCAATCAAAACTTCCTAATTTTCGGCTAGATGTTTCAAGTTTCAACTGATTTTACAATGAGATACTGAAGTAGTAAAATGCCTTTTTTCTGGAAATTACACGATTTACTTTTCGAGTATCAACCGGTCAAAAACATTCACGAGGCCTGTGAGCATTGAAACCAAGAATTCTGATGTCACAGTAGGTTTTAGAAAATTAATATGAACTTTGTTACATTTTGTTACCTATAAAATGGGCTCTACAGAGTGGGCCTACTCCAATACAGTTTTAATGAATAGGCCTACACTACACGTATTGACATTGGCAAGTCACTGAGTAGAAACTAGAAAAGCATTAGAGTTTGTTTTGAATATCTGCCCGCTCTTAAAAGGAGGCCGCAGGCGTCCAAGGTTTTATGCCGTTAACCCAGACGACGGCAATTCGTGAGACATCAATTATAGGGAAGCTTGCATCAGTACAGAAATATGATGAGAAATGATAATAAGTATCACGTTTCTCTTAAACAATGACTATTTCAGAAGAGGTACCGAAAAAAATATATATGTGTGAACTACGTCATTAATGGCGTCTACGTTGAAATGAGTTCAGCAGGCTGGTCTACACGCCACACCTAAGAGTCCTGGGAGTCGATTAAGCGGAATATCAATGTTTTGTGATAACTTTTGAACGATATGAGATAACGGAACTCTGAAAACAAGGAAACACAGATATTTTCAATACCTTCAAGACGGTGTAAGTAATAACTATATATATCAAATTACCCAATTGTCACGCATATACGTTCCAAAATACATATTTTTCAACCGTGCACCCCTCACAATAATGTGATATAAGATGAATAGTTATAACTTTCACCATCTTGAAGGTATTACAAATATCTATCTTTGTTCACTGTTAGAATTTCTATATCTCATACCGTTCAAAAGTTATCACCAAAAAACTGATATTCCATTAAATCGCCTCCCATGGCCTCTTAACCCTCCTCTACACTTCTCTCCTCGAAGTCCTGCCCCCGATCTCAAGTGATTCACCTGTGTAACCCTGCTAGCTTGTGCCTGTGTGTCCTTGAGAAGAGAAGACCGCCGCCCCACGCAGCGTCCACGTGAAACCACAGCTTGTAGCTGCAGCAGACGTCGGCAACGGCTGGAAGAGGGTCGAAAGCACCCAACACAGTTGTACCTGGAGCAACACCACAAACACTCCTTTCAATCCCAATCTTCCCAATCTTATGATCTACGGCAGTTGTTATCTTTTTCTCTCCACATTTAACTTTATTGTCATCGTTACGACTGTTGTAAATTTAGTGAATTGAAAAAATCGTAATATTCACATAATTCAACCTGGAAGAAGCATAGTATTGTTTGTTGATTTCTGCCAACTCAACCACATACCAGATCTGTCATTTGAAACAGTAGGCCTAGGCCAATTTCTTTTCTATGCAATTATGTAAAATATGAATTCTATCCGATACAGTATCACGATGTCTTTGGTTCCCTCTCTTTCTCCATTTTTTTCTTTCTCTCTTCCTACTTTTTTTGTCGCTTGTAATTCATGCGAGGTGCAATGCCCCCTATCACCCCCTCCCCCTGTATCTGCCACTGGGGTCTACTCTATTAAATGTCGTGAAAGATACGTATGACGTACGTAGGCCTGGGTTGACACGTGTAATGAGTACCTGCCGTGGCGAACACCATGAACGGCACGGCACCGCTCTCCAAGTCCTGCTTGACCAAGGTCTCGAGATGCGACGGTCGCATCCTGCCGAGGTTGTCCGTGTCGACGAGCCTGACGTTGTCTTCTCCCAAGCCGAGCAGGGCGGCCATCTTGTGCACCGAGTAGTGCGAGTCCTCGGACGTGTACATCACCAAGCGGGCACAGCTCGCCAATCCGACCGACTTGATCGACGGGCAGTGGTTATAACGGGCCACGTTCATCGCAATTCCTGTAAAAACACATGACAACTGCAATCAAACTCTTGACTACAGTATTATTCAGAAACAAACAACTTGACACTCATAACTATCAGTACCGGTAATTGAAAATTATTCATAGTTTTTATATGAAACTTATTTTTAAAAATACCTGCATAAGTTGGCCTGTACAATACTGATCCAAGCACAATACAATAATGAATCGCAATTGCGTTGGAATATCAACGAAGGCTCGGTACATAATACAAAATCAGGAAAAATGAAACTAAAGCGTTCCAATTGTGTAGGCCTACTCTGTTTTTACATATGGACTTGGTACTAGGTTATATAGGACCACAAGTGAACGGTAATGATGAAACCATTACATTATAAATGATAGGTGAGAATACGTTTATAAAATCGTTGTCTATAGCGAGACACGAACCTGCGCACATCCGGCTTCAGAGTTCGCATAAGACTTGGCCTCTGCTTATTCACTTTGCTGTCACCACTCAGGAGTTGAACCTGAGACTAGTCTAACAAGGACTGGTTCGAGGGAGGGTTCGTTGCTGTGAAGCGGGTACGGAAACATGTACAGAGAACATTACTATTAACCTTATTTTATTCAAACACGAAATCTAACTTAAAGCATAACAATAACAATGAGAACAATAATAATGGAATGATGGACTTACAGAATACAGCTACATCGTGGATGATGCGTGGTAACAGTTGTAGGATTAATTCAAAACTTTCCTAGCGAGCATGAAGTGCAAGCCTATTCATCAACTATTCTAAGGGGGGTGGTTTAAAACTACAAATATGAACAAGTAAAAAGAAGGGTTGTGATTCGCGGATAGAAGACCCGCGTAATCCTGGCTATTCTATTGGCTCTAAGAAGGGAGGAATCTAGGCTGAAGGCAATCAGTGACCCACTTGCAAAGAGGTATGATTTTGAAAAGGCAAAGCTAAGGGGACTTGAAAATATATAATATAAGAATTCAACAAATATGTGAATGAATATAAATACTAGGATAATTATAATTGAACTGATAAAACAGGTTGATGACTGTTACACAACATTTTTACTTTTAATAATTGTGCCCATTTAGCTTGTCTACTTCGAAATCTTCACGAAGCAGGCAGTCACGAAAATTAGAGTGGAAAAATCAGCTAACTGAGTAAATCAACAATCAACACATTAGTGTCAGCAAGAAGAAGTAATTTAAATCTACAACAGGCTTCACTCAAGACTATATTGAAAAATATCTGCAAATATACCTAAGTGACAAATTATCTTGATAAAAAATCCAGAAGATCATATTAATAAGCCAATAATGGTAGGCCCAGCGAGTTAACGGTCATCAAAGTTCAAAGCTCATTAAATAGTAACACAAGTCTAAAGTCAAAGGAATAAACATCCGTCACTAAGTGAGGAATCTTGTGATTGTGATCAGATATCGATGTTGTACACACAACACTCGACTTTACACTACTGACACTTATCAGTGGAGTGAGTAGCCGCCGCACGTACCGTTAGACATGGAACCTCCTGGACAGAACATGCCGTCTCCGTCCTTGAAGCCAACGAGATGTCTCATGTGCGCGAGGACGGTAGCTTCCATCAGCGTGAACACCGGGGCCACTTCGTACGTGTAGATACTAGCGTTCAACGTGTCGGTCACCCACTGGCCCGCCAAGCCGTAAGGATCAACACTGAAGCACAAATCACAGCTCATTCGTCTTTCCCTAGCGCGGATAAATACGTACACGATAATTCAGTAACGCCCCATCGATAATTCATTAGGAGTTACAGGACCGATAGAGTATTGATAACAATAACAATAAAGTAGGGGTGTGCGAGCACTCGAATTTTCGAGTTCGAGTTCAAATTAAGCTGAACTCAAAATTTCGAGTTCAAAGAAAAAAAAAAAAATGTCAATGTAATTTTTTTTTCCGAATTTTAGGGTCCAGAAGTTGCTACTGATGTTTAATATTTCGTAGGAATAATAATTTATATCATTATGTACTATTTTATCGTGTAAAGTCAATTTAAATCTATATTCTGTATCATTAAACATTAGCGATCAGGGGTCCCGAAACATGTGGCAGGTCAAAACACCCAAGTGTTAATGGCAAGGGGGAACAGGCGTGTATTCTTGACAACAAAGGACTTCCTATAGACTCAGGACATTAAACAAGATATGCTCTTGTCTGTTGAAAAGTTAACTACATTTCTCCTTGCTGTTGAAGATAAATGACTTTCCAGATAATATATTGGAGACCTCATCTTTATTACTGTAATTCAAATTATTTTATTGACAGAGGATTATTATTACGACTGGGCATAAGTAGTTAATCAATTGTGAATAAATCAGCCAGCTAGTGCTTGCAGAGATGATAATTTGCTCACTTCATTCTAGGCCCCAATATTTATATTAATTGCCTGGTCATATGTATTCATTGCTTTTTACTTTTAAATCCTTATGTTCTCTAATTAGACTCTTTTAACACTGTGAACTGTGATGAGTATATCCTGAGTGACATGATAGTATTCATTGACTCTTTGTAAAACTGTTGAGAAAACACTTCACTTGAGAATAAACACATTACATGGCTGCCAGAGAATGGTCACACACTACAGTATAGGCCCTCCCTACTATACCATCATTTTTTTTTTTTTTTGATTCAAATTGTTTTCAATTCGAATTCTGATGCATGGGGTCCGTTGGAATTCAAATAAACGAGAGTTTACTGTGGGCCTATGAACTTTACTCAGAACCAATTAAAAACTCAATATTTAATAGGGCCGTTTTTTTTTTTTTCGGAACTCGAACTCGAACTCGAAACTCGTGATTTTCTCTTGAACTCGAACTCGACTCGAACTTGAATTCTCAAACTCACACACCCCTAATGATTGTGATAAAAATTGGGAAAACACAATGGTAATGAGTTTCGATGTGATCACGATCACAGGGATTCATAGTCAATAACAAGAACAAAATCATTTAAAAAATAGCAAACAATTACTCAAAATAGTAGGGCCTATCTCTTATGTACCCAAGGGTGAAAGTTCCCATCAAAAAGGTTTTTACCAAATTGAATCATGATAAAATCATAGAAGTGTACGATATGACATTAATGAATACCGTGAGCCATACAATACCAATAATAATTGTCGAGATATTAATGTGTCACATTTTATAACAACACACATGGAAAGATTGAAGGTAATTGATTACAGTAGTAATACCAGATGATTTGATAGTTATTTTCATCTAACAATGTATCGTAATATGCATACCATGTAACCTAATACATGTAGACGTAAAGTCACTACCGCATTAAAGACCTTTTGAATCCCAGTGAGTTCGACTTATTTCCGAGCAAGTTCGAGCACGCAAGCTTAGTTTGAGCGAACAAATTCAATTCAATTCGAAATTAAATAGAAAAATAGAGAAACAAAACTTTTTCACAAGAATCAGACATTGTGTCTTTAATACAGTGAAATCTCTATGCATCGTTCCCGGATCCATCGTTTTCCTGCTTGTATCATTCATTTTTTCTAACCCCACTCCCATATAATCGATGCTAAATTTTCCTGGAAGGATCATTTTCCTGCATGGATGGTTTTATTTTCCTGCTCCTTTGAAAAACGATGCATAGAGGTTTCACTGTACCAATCTATCAAATGATGAAAAGATAACAACTTCATCGTTCCACTCTCGCTTGCTAGAAAAAGTTCAAGACCTGAAAGTATTTCAAGATTTCAAAATTCAATCTGGAAAAAATATTAACGAACGAGTTCGAGTCTTGATTTCGACTTGATCTCGATCGAGAATCTGGAGATTAGCATTTCTTTACCAAATAGTTTATCTTTTGTTGAACCTAGAAAACTCAATGCTGTGGTTAGATTTCAATTAGAGCGTTCGCTTGGCAGACACTGAGATGTAACGGTAGATTGAGCTTAGTTCGAGTACCTTGAAAACAGTTGATTGATGAAGTATGGATGTCCCGTACTGACACTGTAAGTGATAGTGTCTCTGATGGCCACCAGGAGGTCAGAATGTGAAGCAGGTTCTTCTCCGAGGTCGTGACACAGTAGAGCCTGAAGAGAGCTTGGTTCGCGCCAACGTACCACCGGACTACAAGCAGAACGTATATTGATTTATGTAACAAACGCACCAACATTAGGTTATTACTTATAAGTATTAATTGAGTCATAATTAATTTAGTAGTAATTGATCAGTAATATACAGTAGGGTACTCATGAAAGGGTCATTGATGTTTTTTTTTTTTAATTGCTGTATGTGAGACTATCTCGAACTCATTACTAACTTTTGTAGGGCCAGTGGGCAAGATACCAAGAACATTAGTGGGCAAGATGTCAGTACAAGAATTAACACTACAAGTACAAGTAGTATAATTTGTGTCAAATTCTCTTGTAATTCTCTTCAATGTGGGTTAATCTATACAAAAAAAGAGTCAAGTATTTTACAATCATAATGTTTTGTATAAAACCTACGCTGTGAATCAATTTATCAGAGCAGGTATTTGATTTAACAAAGTATATGTATATGTACTTTTTCGTGTCAACGTTCAAGATCAACGATTAGAGATACCGTATTGATGAATACTAAAGCGAAATACAGATTGGTATACACATTAAAAAAACATTATTTGAACTGTACGATACGTGTAAATAAAGATACCTGTTTTTTGGTCTACTCAACAAAGTTGTTGGCCGACAATTATTATTGTGTGTAGTAGAACTTGAATGTTGGCATCCATTATTCACATCATAGCAGTGCCGTGCGGTGGTGTACTTGGGTAGGTAGGCCCCTTTGCCCGGAACAAAATTTCTGCGAGGATTTTCTAGAATGTAGTGGATTTATGAGGATTACTTACTGAATTCTGTTAACTCGATTGTAAATTCATCCTTCTTTCCTTTTTCGTGAACTCATTTTTATCATCATTGTAAAGTTAGAATGTTGTTCTGAAAGAACATTAAGCCATGTGATTTGACTAGGTCTGGCCTAAGACTGCTCTACATGCTATGTTATTGTGCCCTATGGAATAACCTATGCCATGCGATTATTTCCTCGCATACCTAGCCTACCTTTTCACGACGTCCCCCCCACCTGACAAGTCTACGCTAGAAGGGTCAATCTGCGCGTGTAATCCACTCCTTCGCTACCCTGGCGATGCGACGTCTTTACGGCATACCCCACACGAGTTACTGGTGCAGTTCGCAAAGCTATACTCTTAACCGTAAATATTGACCCGCAATTTCGAAAAATGTTCACTAGATAATCTCAGTGAATACAATTTAATTAGACGTGTAATATGTGATTATGATTGGGTATGTGCCGCATACCCCGCATACCTGGACGGCACGGCCCTGGATCATAGTACCCATGTAAATGACATCAATGAGGTCCACTAATTTATGTTTACCTTTGTCGGTCAGTTATCTTGAAGAGAGCTTCGTGCAGCAACCCAGCAACGTCACGCAGAAAATCACCGTGTTGCTTTTCATCGGGCAAACTTTGAAACCAATCTCTCGATCTTTCAGAATCCATCGTCAGGTTACTCCCGTGTAGACAGCCACGAGCTCTGTACTATATTGAAACGCTAACAAACCTCGACCAAATTTATACTTTAGACCTAAAGGTAGGCCTAGTAAACAATATTTTCAAAGTTTTTGAATTAAAACTCATATGCCACTACGTATTTTGTTTGGATAGGCCTAATTAATTTGAATAGAACTATGAATAAAAATTGTAATTATGCTTCACTATTCAGAAATTGATTTTGAAAATGTATTTCAAAGAATTTGATCCAAATCAGAATCGTACAAATTAGAATTGACAGGAAAATATTAACATTGAAATTAAAATTTAATTTAATATGACAGTATTGTGCGGTTAAAGCTTCATTAACACTGAAAAATAATCATTGAGCTGAATTCAAACACAGATCTTGCTTTATTGATCTTCAATAAAACGTCCAATATTTCATTATGTTACAACAATATCCTCTTTACTGTAGGCCTACAATAAGACGACAATCTGCACTGCAAACAAGTATTAAAAATCTATAGATTTTTTCTAAATATTTATATGAATAAATATATATAAATAGGTTTTGACACCTCAATGTTGAAGTATGAATGAAAGCCAGTCAATGCAATGAGACTGTTGACTGAATCGATACGAATACGTCACAGAATGTGTAAAACCCTTTCCAGCGATCAGTCGGCTCGTGTCACAAGACTTGGTCAACTGAGCAAGGCTGCATCAAACATGACCCCTTTATACACGTCAGATGTTAATGGCACGACCTTGAAGCATTTAAAAACAGCATGACATTTTCCTGATTAGGGTTCAATTGGAGATGAATGGATAGTGTTTTGATCAATCTTTTATTTACAATTAAACCGATCAATTAGCCAATCAGATAATTAGTTTCGATGGTTCATTTCCTTTAGTAGCTTGTGTGTCACACAACACAGTTTTGAAGGAGATTAAAGAAGGCACAAGTGCAAGGAATCCAATTGGATGAGTGTAACAGACTTCCATTCTGCTTACCAGACAATTTTAGGCTCTGTTTTAATGTTGTTGTAAAACACTTTGTAAAACTGTTGAGAAAACTTTTCACTTGAAGATAAACACATTACATGGCTGCCAGAGAATGGTCACACACTACAGTATACCGGTATATAGGCCCGGCCTACTATAGGCCTACAAACATTTTCTTTTTTTAATTCAAATTGTTTTCAATTCGAATTCTGATGCATGGGGTCCCATGGAATTCGAATGAACTAGGGTTTACTGTATGAACTTTACTCAGAATCAATTAAAAACTCAATTTTTAATGGGGCCAATTTTTCTTTTCTTTTTTTTTGAACTCGAACTTGAAACTTGTGATTTTCTCTTGAACTCGAACTTAAATTCTCGAATTCGCACACCCCTAATACATATATATATAGGCCTAGGGCCTAACTGCAAGAAGCAACCGAACACTGTGGCCAAAACTGGAATTCTCAGAGGCCACAAGTGGTGATCAGGTGGCCAGAACTGGTGAAAATGACATGATAATTTGTATTGTTTGAAATAAATATGTTTATGAATATGTGAAATAAATTAGATGTTACATTCATAAAAAGCACATGCTAATTATCATTACAGTATGACCCTGTTTCTCCTACCTTCATTATTAACTATGTGTTGAATTTTCAAACTTGAAAATTTCCTTAAAGTGGCCGAAACTGGTGAGTCTACCCTAATTTAAATACATAATTTGCTTCCACACTGGTTGTCATGTTTTCTACATCAGAGGCTCAAGTCATGAGGACCTGTTCTAATTTACTTGGTGATTACTCTAAAAATGAAGCAAAAAAATATGTATTTGTTGTGACGATCCTACCGACTATTCAACACGTAGGATGTATGTAAAATGCAACAGACCAATTGATGATTTTTAAAACCTCAATCAAGTAGTATTCATTTCTCCTGAGCTGATCAACAATGACGGTTTCTCCTAAACACCGTCAATACGTTTTATAAAGTTGGCTAATCACCTGGCCCTAGGCCTACATGTACGCAATCATTCATGCTTTATTGAATTGACCGCGTTGTAGTTCTGCTAAACCTCCCAGCATGAGTTTAATTGTTCCATTGATTTTAGACGAGTCTTTCTTCAATTTATCAACTTGCAAGTTTAACAGTTTAATTCTTTTATCAAGAAACCTCAGAGCTTCGTCCAAAGTAAACTCGACGTGACAGTTTAAGCCAATGTTGACCAATATTCTAGACATGTCCGTCACTTTAGCTTGCACGAAAAAACTACAACCCAAATCCATTTTTGTTTTAAACCCTTCTTCAACGGAAGCAATGTCCATGATGGATTCAATCGAGTTCTTTAACTGTATGAATTCGCTGATTTCATGCGTCAATGCATCACGCTTCAGATAGACTCTCTTCAAATCTTCTTTGAGATAGTCGTTGATGAAGTTCTCGTAGCGAAGAATCTTTTCTGATACCTGTTGCACCATTATACGGCTATTCTGCAAGATAAGCGAGTTGAAAGCTAATTAGATGAAAGTAGCGAAGACTTCCATTTCACATACCAAAAAAAATACTTCGTTTTCATGTTTTTTTTTGGTCCGAGTTGGTTCCCTATAAGGTGTTACAGGCAAATGCAGATCCTGATTACTATAATAGTACGGTAAGGAGGCTTAAGAGAAAGGGTAGAAAGATAAGTAGGGAATTGAGGAAGTCGGGGGAGGGAAAGGAAGCGATCCGGGACCTAAGGCGGGAATTAAACAGGGCTAAGAGGGAGGCGAAAGAAAACTTCATGGGTGGGATGTTAAGTGAACTTGATGTGCAGGGTAGCTGGAATAGAATGTATAGGTTTGTTTCAAGTCAGAAGGGTAGTGGTAAGGAGCTGCCCACTTTAGTTGATCAGGCAGGGAATGAGTGGAAAACGGATAAGGAGAAGGCAGCAGCTCTAAATAGATTCTACGGGGAGGTGTTCAATGTGACTGGAGGTATGGGGGAGGGGGAAACAATAATAGAAGGGGATGGGGAGGAGGTCCTGCTTACAGAGGGAGAAGTGTGGAATGTATTGAGAAAACTTAAAAGTGGGAAGTCACCAGGCATAGATGGGGTGCAAAGCGATCTACTTAAATTAGCGGGTAGGGGGTTGTAGGTTATTTGCTAAGGTTATTCCAAGCTTCACTCACAGCAGGTGGAGTACCACAAGATTGGAAAAAAGCGGAGGTGGTTCCAATTTCAAAGGGAGGGCAAAGGGGCAGGGTAGACAACTACAGAAGAATCAGTTTAACGTCACATGTGTGTAAGATAATGGAAAGGGTAGTTATAAAGAGAGTAATGGAGAAAGTAAATGAACGAAGGAGTATTTCAGAAGTGCAGCATGGGTTCAGGAAGGGGTATTCAAGTGAGAGGCAGTTGTTAGGTTTTGCGGAAGAACTGGCAGGGGTAGTAGATAGAGGGGGGTGTATTGATGCAGTGTTTTTAGATTTCGAAAAGGCTTTTGACAAGGTAGATCATACTATTTTATTAGGGAAGTTGAAACTGTCTATTGGGAATGTTGGGCTAGTTAAATGGATTGGAACTTTCTTCAGGGTAGAGTGCAAACAGTTCGGGTAGGTTCAGAGGTCTCGAGCGAGGTTGAGGTTACGTCAGGAGTTCCACAGGGTAGTGTGTTAGGTCCGTTATTATTTGATTCATATATAGATGATCTGACTAGCGTTGTTAATTCGAAAATGAGGTTATTTGCAGATGATTGTGTGTTATATAGGGAAATCAATACAGAGGAGGATGTAGCAGCTATTCAGGTAGATCTGGCGGCACTTAATTGTTGGGTTCAGGCAAACAAGATGGGGTTAAATGCAGGGAAGTGTAAGTTAGTCACCTTTGGTAGGAGGAGGGTTAGGGCAGCTAGGTAGTGTATGATGTAGGAGGGAAGACACTAGAGTCAGTGGAAAATTACAAGTACTTAGGGGTGGTATTTGATAGACGTCTAGGGTGGGGGAGTCAGATTGAGGGAATAGTAGAAAAGAGTATTAATGCACTAAACTTTGTAATGAGCCAGCTTAGGGGGACAAGTATTGAGATAAAAGAAAAAGCATATTTCTCACTAGTGCGTCCCATGGTGGAATATGCTAGTTCAGTTTGGGATCCATATAGATTAGGTGAGATTAGGGATGTGGAAAGGTACAAAGGATTGCAGTTAGAAGGGTTACAGGTAGGGTTAGGAGGTGGAAATGGGGGGAAAACGAAAAGGGGGAGAGGGTAAGAATATTGGAGAGTCCATCAGAGATGATCCGAGAATTGGGATGGCAGGATTTGGAAATACGGAGAAAGGAGGATCGGATATGTAATTTCTTCAGGGTAATGGAAGGAGAAGGGGGCTGGGGGGAGTTGAATAGGCAGATAGAAAGAAACGAGTTACGGTATGGAGGTAGGCGGAGTCATGATAGATCGGTACCGGTAGTTATAAAGGGGGCTAGGTTAGATGTCGGTAAATTCTCTTTCTTGAATAGGACAGGTAGGGACTGGAATGGGCTTAGTAGAAGTATATTCGAGGGGGATGAAATAGGGTTGAAGCTATTCCGTCAGAAGGTTAGGGAGGTGGTGTGATAGGATGGATGGATAGGGAACTTGCCACCGTGCATTCATGTGCAACTGCAAGAGTTTAATAATAATAATAATTTGACATTGCTCTGGAGATAGGCCTACAGTTGTTTTGAGAGACAGTTTTGTAGTGTGAAAAAAAAAGAAGAAAACTTGAAAATCTGTTCCACAGAATAATTGTCTCTTAAAACAACGGTATCTCCATAAGAGCAATGATAAATGACTGAAAAAAGTACCAAGATAATCCTAGGCATAATGTTTTATTTTTTGGTTAATCTAGAAAAACAGGAATATCATAGAAAAGCAGGACTTTGCAAAGGTCTGTATTTTTGAGACGATTAGTATAACTTTTGGGAGGTCAGTAGGGGTAACCCCTACCCCATTTTGTACACTCTGAGGAGGACTTACGGAGAAATTCAGTTCGAACGAAAGACAAATTTTGGTAATTTCACTGTGACACTGAGCATTGCCAATTGGTGTTCGATTTTCGATTTTTTTGTGTTTTGTTGTGCATCGATTCAATAAGCTAGTACCGGTATATACATGTGGGGTCACAACCTAGGACTAGGCCTATGTGGTGAATAACCAGACAACTGCCAAAACTAGCTTGATCTAGACCCTTTCAAAAATATGTAACAGCCATATAGCAGCGACGTTTGAAGTAAAGTGGGATGTTGGTACCAGCGTTTGAAAGTCCTACGCTACCAGTGCCATTTAACAAGAACGGGTGAATATGCCATAGATCCTTAACTGATCTTTCTAGGATTTTGTCTTATAGGTTTATATTTTTTTTTTGTAACTGTTATGGTTGGGTAGGGTGGCGTTACCCCATAATCCCAACCATCGAGTTTGTCATTGCCCCAACGTAGATCAGTTATAGATTGTAATTGTAATTGACTTCATTCATTTCATAAGTAATACAGAAATGAATTACATGAATGAAATGGCGAGGTTCAGAAAAGAAGCCTGTTCTTCCACGTAACCAAGTTGGGCTAAAAAGTACAAATTGAGAATAGATACATAACATAAAATCAAAGAATCTAATATACCGTAATTACATAAGTTACTCATAGGCCTAAACATTAATATTGCACAGGGCATCCCTAGATAAAGTAGTGAGGATATTTATTTAGGCAATGGTTTGCGCATTGAATTCAACACTACAAATTCAATAGCCTAGCTAAGCCTACAGAAGAGCTCTAACTTGTACTCACTGTTTAGATACTGGACGTACTAGGCCTTTCTCTTTTCCTCCGGATATTATATTATCTTGGTTCAGTTAAATCATCATGAGTCTAGGCCTACAACCTTTTGGTCCCTTCTGATAACCTAAAAAATATAGATGTCTTGCTAACAACACATCCTGACATTGGATTTAACTTTCCACTGCCTTCTCGTACACTTCATTTCCTTTGATTCGCTGGAGCTCGAGACAGGAGGTGCTCTAGCTAAACGTTACTGGAGACTTGTTAGCCTTATTACTTAACAGTGCCTTTTCTGCATGTATTTGGAATAAGATAATTAAGTAATAGACGACTGGATCCATTTCTCTGCGTTTTCAATTTTAAGTAGGCTTGGGTATGTATGTGGTAATAATTGCCCTGTAAAGACGTTGACTCAATTAAAAATTTAAAATTGCCTCTAGGCCTAATCGATGATGGAAAAGGTTTTTTAGGTTAAGTTGTAGCATTGAGTTTGTAGCTAATGATAGAGGGGACAAGCGCTAGTTGACGAGTCGCCCTAGTGTTTGCGCCAGGGCTTAGCACTGAGTACATGAATATCTATGGCCCTAGGCTTAACCAATGAATTGCTTAACCAAAGTGGTTCCATTGAGTTTTACTTCTACCATGGTTATCAAAGGTCGATTCACAACAGTTCTAACGATTGCCTTAGTCGTACTGGTAGGCCGAGGCCTAGCCTTGGTCTCAATTAAATCCGATTGACACAAGTTAGGTTCAAGCGAGAATTGAGTTCACCTTTGTAAAACATCTAACATACGGTACTGATTAGAGCTTATTTCAGTGATGCCGCGAAGCCACAAATTAGAATGTCTGCCAAAACTTTGGATCCATCAATTGTTTTGTAAATGTGACCAAAAAGAAACTGGTTTTCGTACTGTTGTTAATTTTTCTTCGACTAATTGACAAGTTCCTGATAGCTTCGTCGTGGCTCAGACCTTGTCGTGGTCGTAATGGAATGGAATTCAGTTGAATCGTATGACGAGCTCCAGACCAAAATTAAAATTCATACAGTTGTGACTATGTAGCATCTAAAGTCTGATTTTTCTCGAATTGTTTTATAGGACTAAGACGAGGACAACCGTCAATAAACTGTTTCGAATCAACCTAGCGGATAATTAGATATTTTTGTTCTAGGTAAATATGGCTCAAGATCAACCCAATGGTGATGTGGTGATTGATTCGGAAGACCTTCAAGAGAAATTACAGAAGAAAGTGGCAAAATATGACAGCGGTGCAGCGGATTTAGAAAAAGTAACTGATTATGCTGAAGAGAAAGAAATATTCTCTGCAGATCTTTCTGGGGCCATGACAATCATTGGCGATCGTCGCAATAAAGAAGCCGAAGCGAAAATGGCAAGAGAACGAGAACTGTCCAAAGTATCAATCAAGAAAGAAGACGTTGATCTTATCGTTAGAGAAATTGAAATCTCTCGAATGCAGGCCGAGCAAATCTTGAGGGAACATCACGGAAATGTTGTTTCTGCATTGACGCAACTTACCGATTAAGTAAATCAACACGAAGACTTGAAGTGACTCATTCTTATTGGCTGGCAGAATAAAATCATTAAAATTCCGTCGAATTCATTTTTTTTTTGCTTTTGATACTAAACAGACCATTGCGAACATGAGAAACAGCTTGAAACAGTATAGACCTATATATATATATGAAACCTTGTATCATTTTTTAAAAGCATGTCAAACCAATTCAGGCACTAGATTAGTTAACCTTTAGAAAATGAATAATTATTTTTTGCTAGGCCTGAGCTTATCTCATTTTGAAACTTATCTTGTGAATATTCTTTAGAAACAAAATCTACTCTTTTTTCTGTTGTGATTCGTGAAATCAATGATGTCTTTCTGTGTACTATTAAATAAATATAAACTAAATTACCAGTAATGTAGGCTATACTTGATTGATTGCTGTTTAAACTAAAACTACTGTCTAGGCCTAGGGCCCTATATAGTTTTTAAAACTATGGTGCAATCCGCTGCACCATGAGGATTCTCAGCTGGAGCAAAACGAAGGGAATATATAATAAATAATAAGAAACTTGTATTATGTTTAATAATTGAGTTTATTTATATCTAACTAAATATGAAACTATAATGAAACACGATTTACTATGCCGAGGTCACAGGGAACACCATCCCTTCCTCCACTTCAAGGTGTCAAAACAGAATGATTACAATCTGTATAACTAAAAACACATCCCTCCAGTGCCAAACAAGAGATCCTGAAACCACCCTCGCACAGGCATGCCTCTGAGATCTGCCCAATGCCTCACTGGCATTGGGCAGATCTCAGAGGCAGTCTCCACCCCGATATACGTCGCGGGATTCGAACCTCGATCAGCAACGAGTCGTTGAACCACTGTCCTTGCAATATTTGCGTTATGATTGCACCATTACTCACTTTTGTCTCTTGTCGTTGATGTGTTGCTCTGATCATATGGTGTGTGGACATCTATATTAAATGAGAAGTTGTGTCAATGAATCCTTAACACTAGTGTTGCAATGCAAGGCACAAGACCTAGATATGCACATACATGTAAAGAACCCTCCTTGAGCTTTTGCTGTACCGGTACCATTCTTGCCTTTTAGGCAGGGACTGAGACCTTTATGCATAAAGGTTACGGTTATGAACTGAATTTAATAAGTGTCCCGGGTACGGTCCAGGTTACGAAGCAAATTTTTAAAAGGTCCTGGTTTCGGCTAAGATCTCGAACTGAAATTTATAACGGTCGTGGTGACGATTACGGTTATGAAGTAAATTTTATAATGGTTCCGATTATGGTTACGGTTATGAAGCAAATTTCATGTAGGTCACGGTTATGGGATCAATAATGGAGCTAATATTCCATATTTGTCAACAGTTGGCCTAATTACGATTTAGTAATCCCATTGTGGTAGAGGTAAAAAAATTATCGAATGAAGAAAATGGAGAATTTGTTTCAAAATTCATAATGTAAATAATAATTTTAGTGATTTTATTCCGAATCCCTGCTCACGTTGGTAAGTGTTTGGTTATCTGATTTAATGATACTTCACAAAAAACAAGTAACACATTTCCCTCTCCACAGATTCAGTGTCTGTGATGAGATAACCACTTCAAGCCCATTGTGTGGGCCTTCTTTGAGACCCGAACAACCGATATCATAAAGGTTGCTGGTTGTGGTTGTCATCACCTCAGCATAAAGGCTATCGGTTGTGGTTACGGTTGAGCCCAAACAATAATAACGGTTGTGGTTATGGTTTTAGTTGTACCACACAAATAACAAAGGTTGTGGTTTCGGTCGCTCGAAAAATACGGGTCATTAACAGTTGCGGTCAGTGGCAGCTTGAACCTCCAACCATGCCCGGGGCCAGACAAATTGAACAATAGACCCACCCATCACCCCTAATTTCGAATTACAAATTTGCGAGTTTTTTGTTTTGGAATGTCATTGCGTTATTGCGAAGCCGGCGACCTGCAGGATGCAAGGGGGGAGACCCCCTTCTGGCCTTGCAGGGAATTTTTTTGAACTGCATCTTTTTTTATATGGTTCAACGTGTTTCAGATGAGATTTCAAAATCCAAAATCAATCACATTATAAAACTAAAGGTGCCCAATTGATATTTTCCAATCACAGGTCCCATTTCAGTGCCCTGAGCAAGGACTCTAGTCTATTGTGAGCCCCTAAACTAGGTGTGCATAATGAAAGTGAATGCAAGTGAAGTAGGAATGAAGCCCCGCAGGGAAATGTTTGAAATGTTTTTTTTTTAATATGATTCTACAGGTTTTGGGAACTACACAAGATTCCTGGAATACGTAGATTCTTTAGTGTGGACGCAATGTGGAAAATGTCCTCGATAGTGCTAATTCACGCTAAGCAACTATAATCTGTTGATGTGGAGAGATTATTCAAATCGATAGTCGTATTTGAAAATATGCTCTATGGAGGAATATGGCCCACTCCCAATAACCATCACGTACACATTCCAATCATTAAGTTCATAAAATAATATATAAGATTTTATTCATCACAAAATTTATTATTTTTATTCTGACAATGCAATTTTCAGTCCAGCTTCGGCTAAGGCTTCGGTTAAGGCCGGCCCCCGTTCCCCTGTATACGCCATTGTCCTGGATACAAGTTGAAGTTTGGGCAATTTTTTGTGAGTTATTACGTTCCAACTGCAAGCTAATTACAATCGAATGCATATAAGCTATTTTACAATTCGATTTCATGAAACAATAATATCATAAAATTCCCAATTCTAATGGGGTGACCATCTCGAATGTTTTTATCCTAATTTGTTTCAGTGATACCTGATTCAAAAGGTTATATTCACTAACAATGAAATGAATCTCGATATCATTTGAGAATACAAAAATATCCCATTCAAAATGACAAATGATATTCTAAAAATCATAAAAATGCTCGGCTAGGGCCAGTTTTATTAATACTGGTTCCACTAGATAGTATTGTTTAGGTAAAACCTTGAATGAAAGTGGAACGTTGCAGTGAAACAACAGTACGAACGTAGCGAAACATATTCGCGGGTGACCGGCTCATTTCGATATTCATTAAGCCAGCATTAGGTCAGGCATTGGTCAGACATTGCCCGGTTGCCCGGTGGCCCAGTCCGGCACTGGTTCTTGATTATGAAATATACCGTTTTCGTAATTTAATTGATAGTGAATATGTAAATAAATGTTATTTCTAAAAAATAAGTATGTTGATAAGGGTCTTCATTATTGAAGTCAAGTGAATTGTTTTACCTTTTAGCAGTAGGCATGATCAAACAATAACCAACTATAGTGTAATGATAGTTTTCTTATAATTTAGTTCGAATCGAAACTTCGTCATTTAGAGTACATCCTCTCAATATGTAAAAACAGTGTAATTAATTATTGTTATTTGCATGAGTTCAGTAATTATGTAAGTTGGTTTAAAGCAAAAGTTTCATCCAGAAATCTCAAAAACATAATGAGAATATTCAAATTACTAGGAAAACGCCTTATATGCGTTGTGAGATGAGCTTGGAAGTATGGAAATGTAGAATTAAGAACATTTTGTCACCTCAATGTACATATACAGGCCATGGATCACTTCAAAGGTTTAAGAACCGCGGCTGTCTGTTGGTATGGACCTTGGTTTCCCAACAATGGTACCAGTGCCTTCTTGATATCTATCACAGATTTTAAACGTTTTAATTTATTGGTTACACTTGTTGCTCACATTTAATAGTTTCTTAATTGCTTTCTTAATTGCTTTTATTGATGTGTAAAAAAAGTACATTAAAATGCGTTTTCTTGGTTACTTCACATCCGATTGTTCCATAAATCGCTTAAAATAGGTATGATAGATCTTTCCACATTCAGTATAAATTTGAAAGCTTTTGAAAAAAAAAAATCCAAGTATTTCTCCCCTGGCCTATTCTTATGGGGAATTTTCATACTTTCCAATTTTTTTCCGGAAAAACTGTCTGACCGATTTTTCTGAAAAACAATCCCAACCTATTCTGGTATAACACCAATTCAGGAAAAAAGTTCCGAGTTGATTGAAACTTTTTCCTGACCTGTATGCCACGTACAAAATTACTAATAAACTAATAATATAAACTCAGTGACAGCCTAATAAACTAATAAATCATTAATTAACGACTAACTAACTGTGCAAGACAGTAGGCCCTATAACATACAATTGTATGCCTTACTGCGTTTCTTATCTATCTAGGCCTAATAATTATTTGAAAAATATCTATTTAACCCACACCGATGACTAAATAAGAGGTGTCAGTACATAGTCAGATCCATATAGCGAAAGAGTAAAAGTTTTAAAAAGTCATTTAAATGTTTGCAATAAGTTCTGAAACAGTTATTTTTTGTTATTTCAGCATATCTACCAGTGAAGCAAAACAAATTACTTCAACGATACAAATTTTAATAGAAAAAATAATATTATTCAATTAAATGATAATAATTGAATCAACTATGGGATTGAATTGAATAATATCAATTACAAGATATAATGAACAAAGGAATGAAGGAATTGATTGAAGCTGCGAAAAAGAAGTTCGGAGAAAGTCGAGTTGCAGTTAGTGGGATTATATACAGAAAAGATGAAAATAGAGAGCTTATTGATAGAGTCAACGCTGCTACTGAGCGATTGTGCATCAGAGAACGAGTGGTGTACATTGAGTCTAACTGTTGGGTACATGAAGAACATTTGAAGGCTGACGGGGTACATTTAAATAGATTGGGAGCAGAGAAACTGGGTAAACTGATGGGAAGAGTCGCCGAGAAGATGAGAAGAAGAGCTAGCTTGTGACTAAATACGATTGAAAGTAGCAGAATAGAGGTAGGCCTAGGAAATGATATGGAAAGGGGAGACAAATCGAAACAGAAGGATATTGAGATGGGAGTAAAAAATACATTAAAAATAACATTAGTTAATTGCAGAAGTATATGCAATAAACTCGACGAATTAAGAACAGTAGTAGACACTATAAATCCAGATATTTTCGTACTTGTGGAAACCTGGCTGGACGATGGCTACACCAATAAAGAGATGGAGGTTGGGGGTTACAGCTTATTCAGAAGAGACAGAAATAGACATGGGGGTGGTATATTGCTGGGATTAAAAAATGAGTTGAATGGGAGAATCTTGTGGATAGAAGAAGCAGTAGAGTTAATGGGATTAGAAATTAAGTTCGGAACAGAAATGTTTATAATAATTGCGGGATATAGGCCACCAAATTCTAATAATGATATTCTTGTCAAGATTAGGGAAAGAGTGGTTGAAAGTGCTAATAAAAGGAATGTAATAGTTGCTGGAGACTTGAATTTACCAGGAATAAATTGGGAAGAAGGGACTGTAGGAAGTAGCACGAATAGAAGGCAAGAACTTGTTTATGAAATAATGAGTGAAGGATTTGTGCAAACGGTTACGGAGGGTACTAGATTAACTAGGACAGGTAGTAATAACCTTTTGGACGTTATCCTAGTCAGACCACCGGAAAAGTGGTTAAGAACTATCGTGGACGTTGGTATCAGTGACCATAATATTCCAACAGTAGAATTAATGGCAAATAGAGTAAAAGATGAAATAAAGGTACAGAAGAAAGTCTGGTTCTATAAAAAGGCGGATACCAACAAAATTAAGTTACATTTAAATTATTGGAGGAATTACTGGATTGAGGAGAAGGGGGATATAGACAAAAAATGGGACACTTTCAAAAACATATGTTTAAACGCTATTGAGAAGTTTGTTCCCAATAAATTAATATCTGAAAGTGCAGATCCAATCTATTATAATAAATCAATTAGAAAATTGAAAAGGAAAGCAAGAAAGTTTCATAATATGAACAGAGGTAAAGGGGGAGATATAGAAATGAGAAGGAAATTCAGATCAGATCTGAATAAAGAAAAGAAAAGTGCAAAGGATAAGTTTCTACGGGGTATGTTTGATGAGCAGGACCAGAATAAAAGTTGGAATAATATGTACAAGTACATAAATAATACTAAAAGAGGAAGAAACGATATGCCAACTCTTATTAACAGAAATGGAGTGGGGTTCATATCGAATAAAGAAAAGGCATACGCATTAAATAATTATTATGGTGAAGTTTTTCAAAAACAGACTTTGAATGGGGAGAACGAAGTAGAGAATGATCAAATTCATCAATTGGGAGTAGAGGAAAATAAAATAAAATTCACTGAAACAGCAATCCAGAGAATAATTGATAAACTGAATAGAAATAAAGCTCCCGGTCACGATGGGATTAATAACAAATTCATCAAGTTGGCGGGAAAAGAGTTAATACCGTATTTAATGCTAATTTTTCAAAATTCAATAGATTCAGGAACTGTGCCCGAGGACTGGAAAAAAGCAATGATCACTCCAATACATAAAGGGGGAGAAAAATCAAATTTGGGTAATTACAGACCAGTTAGCCTCACCTCCTCAATATGCAAAATTATGGAAAGGTTAATTGATACAGAAATCAAATTAATTGTTGATAATAATGGTGGAATATTTGATGGACAACATGGTTTTCGTAAGGGTTACTCATGTGTAACCCAACTGCAAGGATTCACGCAGGAGCTGTCTGATACTTTGGACAAGGGGGGTAAAATATCTGCCGTCTTTTTGGATTTTGAAAAAGCTTTTGACAAAGTACCTCATAAACTTCTGATTTCAAAGTTGAAACAAATAACAAAACATGAGAGGATAACAAGATGGGTGGAGTCCTTCTTAAAAGGTAGATCACAAAAAGTAAAAGTAGGTGATGAAATTTCTGATATGGTTAAAGTTACTTCTGGGGTACCACAAGGAAGTGTAATTGGACCCCTTCTATTCAATATATTTATAAACGATCTTCAAATCGGAATTCAATCAAGAATTCGTCTATTTGCTGATGACTGTGTGGTATATAGCACCATTAGGAGTGAGAGGGAGGAAAATCAGTTACAAGGAGATTTGGACAGAATTAATAAATGGGTTAAAATAAATTTAATGGGACTAAATGTTGGAAAATGTAAAGTGGTGCACTTCTCTAGCAGCAGTAACAAGAAAAAAGTGAATAAGATTTATAAAATGGGAGATTCTACACTTGAGGAAGTAGAAGCATATAAATATCTTGGACTTTACATAAATAAAAACTTAGGGTGGGGGGAACATGTTAGAAATATCTCAAAAAAGGGAATACGATCCTTAAATTTTATTATGAGGCAGTTGAAGGGGACAGGGATGAAAATAAAAGAGAAGGCATACATGAGTCTGATTCGGCCAATGCTTGAGTATGCTAGTTCAGTCTGGGATCCGCATGAAGTTGGACTAATAAAGGCTGTGGAGAACGTCCAAAGGGTTGCTGCAAGAAGGGTATTGGGGAGAGAGAAGCGCTGGAAGATTATCAGGAACGATAAGGATGTGGTTGAAAAAGTTATAGAAAGACCCAGTAAAATGATTGAGGAAATGGGATGGGAAAATTTGGCGAAACGAAGACAAATAGAAAGAATGTGCAATTTTGTTAGAGTCAAGAATGAATATACAGGATGGGATGAATTGAGCAATAGAATTGGAAAGGGATTACAAAGAAGTACAAGGGGAGGAGTAAGAATGGAAGTGGAAAAAGTGGATAGAGAAGTAGGTAAATATGGGTTTATACAAAGAACGACGCGGGAATGGAATGAATTAGAAGAAGATATCAAGAACATAACGAAGATTGGTGATTTAAGAAGAGAGCTAAGAAAAAAATGAAGTATAATTAAATCGAGTATGTTTGACTGTAATTGCATTAGGTATAGTAACCATTACCACCTGTTTTATGAACAATCCGTAATGAATAAATAAATATGTATGTATATGTAATATCGATGCTTTAGTTACTACGATCGCGTATGCATGATATTACATAGAAATTACACGTTTGTTTGTAAACGATAGGTTAGAACTAGAAATAATTAGAACTAGGAAAACGCCTTATATGCGTTGTGAGATGAGCTTAGAAGTATGGAAATGTAGAATTAAGAACATTTGGTCAGCTCAATGTACATATACAGGCCATGGATCACTTCAAAGGTTTACCCGCGGCTGTCTGTTGGTATATGGACCTTGGTTTCCAAACAATTATACCAGTGCCTTCTTCATATCCATCACAGATTTTAAACGTTTTAATTAATTGGTGACACTTGTTGCTCACATTTAATAGTTTCTCAATTGCTTTTATTGATGTGTAGAAAAGTACATGAATAATGCGTTTTCTTCGTTATTTCACATCCGATTGTTCCATAAATCGCTCAAAATGGGTATGATAGATATTTCCACATTCAGTATAAATTTGAGAGCTTTTGAAAAATAAAAAATTCCAAGGCCTCCCCTGGCCTATTCTTATGGGGAATTTCCATACTTTCCAATTTTTTTCCGGAAAAACCGTACGACCGATTTTTCTGAAAAACAATCCCAACCTATTCTGGTATAACACCAATTTGTGAAAAAAGTTTCAAGTTGATTGAAACTTTTCCCTGACCTGTATGCCACGTACAAAATTACACACAAAAAAACAAAAAAAAACAAAAAAAAACAAGAAAAACATAAAAACCAAGCCAAAAATTGTTCGGTTAATGGAATGAAAATCTTCGCTACGCTCATCTAACAATTATTTATAAGTCTGTTATCACAATGTATAGACATTTTGGGTGTCAGGAGTTTTTGTGTACGGGGCCTTGGCCCCTGACAAGGTATGGTCAAACCGCCACTGGTTGCGGTTACGGTTACGGTCTCAACTCTCAGTCCCTGATTCTAGGTGTATGTTGGTAGTGATGCAAAATACTCAAGCATTTTCTTTGTGAGAATCTTTTCTTGGAGCATTTTCCAAGCATCTTGAAAACGCGTTCAATGCAATTCCCAAGTCATAATTGCGAATGAAATCATATAATATCCCTTACTGAAATAACACGGCCGAAACACGGCCGAAACAGGGCCGAAACAGTTTTAAGGGACTAGAGTAAGGTAGGCAAAGCTACTCTGCAAAAAGATGCGGTTGCATAGCGCCCAAACAGAGCTGAAACAGGGCCGAAAATTTAATGATATTGAACGGCCGAAACAGGGCCGAAACACGGCCGGTCCAAGCTGACTTTTCACAGACAATACAGCGCCTTTTGACCGCCGAAACACGGCCGATCTAAGGACTTTTCACGGACCAAATTTCTGTCTCTCCAAGGGACGATACACGGACAATGTAGGGACTTTTTACGGACTTTTCACGGACAATATAGCGCCTTTTCATGGCCGAATCACGGACGAAACACGGCCGATCCAAGGACTTTTCACAGCCGAAATAGGGCCGGACTTTGAGAAGTTTTCTGTTTCTTGGAATCGATTGGAATGTCGAATGTTATTGTGTTAGAAGTATTTGTTGCCTTGGGCAATGTACCACATGGCATGAAGCAAGGGTTGAATGGGGGTAAATGACCAGTTTTTACTTGTTACACCACATTCCATTGCTGCATTCAGTGTTCACAATGTCCAGTCTCTCACTTGTACTTGACGAGTTAACATGATGAGGAGTTAAAATGAAGAACGAATTTACAAAGGATTCGCTAAAACTGTTCGAAAATTTATTTTAGTGCTGGATCACGTGATTCTACTATCAAATGGCCTAGTCCTGACTGTCGTCTAGAGTCTAGAAAACTCTTCGCTCCACACGACTCATGGCGTAACTGATGAGGGTTCAGTAACTACTTTGCCGTGTATTGCCCCTGTTTTACGTGCTACCCTCACATAACTTTAAATGATTGTACCCCAATGTTGCATCATTAACTTGACTGTTGAATTACGCTGTTTTTTTGTGACGCAAGCAAAACGAAAACATGTTTTCAGTGGTCGCCTGTTATTTTTTCTAGCGAAAACATAATTCAACCGGCCGCTCATCTGAACTTCAAAAAACATGTTCTCGTTTTGCATGCGTCACACAAACACGGCGTAATTCATCAGTTAATTTAATGATGAATTTTAAGTATGCCGGGACCAACAACGGTTGAAACAGGGACTTTTCACGGACGAAACAGGGACATTTCACAGCCGAAACAGAGACTTATCACGGACAAAACAGGGACTTTTCTGTCCCAATTGTCCTGTGTTTGAGCCGGCCGAAACACGGCCGAAATACAGAAACTTTTTAGAGACTTTTCACGGACAAAATAGAGACTTTTCAGGGACGTAATTTGCCGTATAATTTCAGTAGGGGATGTTCATAACGCTTTGATAATGCATTGTTGGTTTAACCTGAAATATGAACGTCAAGTATGGAATTAAGGTACGGAAACGGAAAACAGAAATTGTGGTATCAGGAAAACTATTCAGGGAAGGTGTAGAGTGGACACAATGGTATTCCATTCTCCACCTGACTTCGTTGGGTACAAATAATAATTTACAAAACTTTATCTTACCGTATCGATTAATTTTATTCAAACAGTAATTCGCGTTTACAAACAGGCATTTCCACATTATCCTTTACTAAATTTTCCAAATATTAACTTCATCACCGGATTCACTGATATCTATTCGGGAAAGTCCTTCATTCTTCCATATCAACAAGTGTTGTATATGTACCTATACTAGGTTGGTATCACTGTAACGATGTATCGATACAATAATAAAGCACTGTTATATTGAACATGGACTAACATGGTGTCAGCAGTGATTGTCTGATTTAAAATAAGAGAAATCTGCGGGTTTCAGAGTTTAAACAGACACGGAATAATCGGAAGGTGAAATCTACAGTTCAACGAATACACTGAGATAAAAATTCGTGCCTTTACTAAAAAAAGGTGCCTTTACTTCTAATAGCTCCAATAGTGTGCAAGTATCTGCCGACAAGAGTGTTGTTTTATCACAATCTGTGACTCGAAATATTATTCTCTCGGTCACACTCCCGTGTCTGCATTTAATGCGAATTTGCCCACGTGGTTTTATGACTTGGCCACCATAACATTTGAGCGCCACTTTACTCTTCTGTAGTACTGGCTCATCCTCCTGTAGTAGCTTACATAGCCTCTTATAACTCATTACGTTACATGTAGCGCCACTATCCAGTTGACATTTAACTCGGCTTTCTTTCTTTCCCAAGATCATGTCGATTTTAACATGCCACTGTCTACTCAGCTTAGGCCTACTTGTACTTGTAATGTTATAAATTGAATCTTCACTGGAACTACTTTCTTCATTGCTGTCGTCCTCGACTCTGTGAACTTTCCTGTTCTCTTTCTTGACAGTCTTGTCAGACTTCTCTCTTTGTTCTGATGAACACATTTTGGCAAAATGATTTCGTTTTCCACACTCTGTGCACTTTGCATTGCTAGCAGGACATTTATCCTTCCCTTTCCTGTGCCTTTCTCTACAGTAACCACACGGTCTAGACCTATCTGAGGTATCATTATTATGGCTGGGCTTACCTTTGTTGGAAGTATTATTCATTTTCTTCTCTTTACTATAATGAATTCTCTCTTCTTTTCCTTCTAGTGATGTCATCTGGGAATCCGTCTGTTCACTGTCTCTGCTGATTTGAATGGCTAATGTTAAAGTGAGCTTCCTGTCACGCATAAGTCTTCTTTTCACTCCAGCATCTCGGATTCCAAGAACCAGCCCATCTCTTATTGCTTCTTCAAGCACTCTGATTGGCTGATACTCACATGTTGAAGCTAGCTGCCAAAGTCTAGTTACATACTGACTTACGCTTTCACTTGTTTCCTGTTTTGCTTCACCAAAAACAGCTCTCTCAAAAATTGGATTTCTCGCTGGTTCAAAATGAGCTGTCAAACCTGCTAGAATTCCATTCACTGTATTTTTTTCTTCAGTTGGTATTTCCAGATTCTTCAGTATTTTCTTGCATTCCCGCCCAATTGCTGCGCGCAAAGTGGCGACGCGAATTGCTTCATCCCGCTCACTTAACCCTGTTGCTTTTTCATAATCGTCCCAATCCTCTTTAAAGTCCGCCCAATTTTCCGACAGAGCTTCTCTGCTTTTAACATCCATATGTCTCGGGAATGGTATGTTTATGGGAGGCGACGGTAACGCAAACGGCGAACTTTCTTCTCCATTCGACATTTTCGATCTTGGTTTAGGCCAAAGCCTAGGCCTAGCCACGCGTCTATTGTTCTACGCTGGTATTGAATAAAAACTCGAGCTCGGCTGACAATTTTTATCTCAGTGTATTCGTTGAACTGTAGATTTCACCTTCCGATTATTCCGTGTCTGTTTAAACTCTGAAACCCGCAGATTTCTCTTATTTTAAATCAGACAATCACTGCTGACACCATGTTAGTCCATGTTCAATATAACAGTGCTTTATTATTGTATCGATACATCGTTACAGTGATACCAACCTAGTATAGGTACATATACAACACTTGTTGATATGGAAGAATGAAGGACTTTCCCGAATAGATATCAGTGAATCCGGTGATGAAGTTAATATTTGGAAAATTTAGTAAAGGATAATGTGGAAATGCCTGTTTGTAAACGCGAATTACTGTTTGAATAAAATTAATCGATACGGTAAGATAAAGTTTTGTAAATTATTATTTGTACCCAACGAAGTCAGGTGGAGAATGGAATACCATTGTGTCCACTCTACACCTTCCCTGAATAGTTTTCCTGATACCACAATTTCTGTTTTCCGTTTCCGTACCTTAATTCCATACTTGACGTTCATATTTCAGGTTAAACCAACAATGCATTATCAAAGCGTTATGAACATCCCCTACTGAAATTATACGGCAAATTACGTCCCTGAAAAGTCTCTATTTTGTCCGTGAAAAGTCTCTAAAAAGTTTCTGTATTTCGGCCGTGTTTCGGCCGGCTCAAACACAGGACAATTGGGACAGAAAAGTCCCTGTTTTGTCCGTGAGAAGTCTCTGTTTCGGCTGTGAAATGTCCCTGTTTCGTCCGTGAAAAGTCCCTGTTTCAACCGTTGTTGGTCCCGGCGTACTTAAAATTCATCATTAAATTAACTGATGAATTACGCCGTGTTTGTGTGACGCATGCAAAACGAGAACATGTTTTTTGAAGTTCAGATGAGCGGCCGGTTGAATTATGTTTTCGCTAGAAAAAATAACAGGCGACCACTGAAAACATGTTTTCGTTTTGCTTGCGTCACAAAAAAACAGCGTAATTCAACAGTCAAGTTAATGATGCAACATTGGGGTACAATCATTTAAAGTTATGTGAGGGTAGCACGTAAAACAGGGGCAATACACGGCAAAGTAGTTACTGAACCCTCATCAGTTACGCCATGAGTCGTGTGGAGCGAAGAGTTTTCTAGACTCTAGACGACAGTCAGGACTAGGCCATTTGATAGTAGAATCACGTGATCCAGCACTAAAATAAATTTTCGAACAGTTTTAGCGAATCCTTTGTAAATTCGTTCTTCATTTTAACTCCTCATCATGTTAACTCGTCAAGTACAAGTGAAACTATTAAATGTGAGCAACAAGTGTCACCAATAAATTAAAACGTTCAAAATCTGTGATGGATATGAAGAAGGCACTGGAACCATTGTTGGGAAACCAAGGTATTGTATTGTATTGTATTGTATTTATTTTCATTCATTGGACATATACAGTGTACACGTATAGAAATCGTCATTTTCTAAGAACTAAGCAATGAAATTGAAAACTTATGATAGAAAGAAAAACACTTATTTACAGTTATTTACAATTAGGCCCAGGTAAAAAGTAACTTGAACAAGAGATCATTGATCATCAATAGGTGGCATTGAAAACATAACACCAACATTGGTAGATTCTCCTTCATGGGAACAACGTCTTCAGAGTGGAACGCAATGGGTGACAAAATTTTCTGTCTATGGCCGGAATCGATAAAAGAATTCAAAAGATTATTAGGACATGCTTAAGAAGAATAATAATACTGTGTAACATAGTTATATCTATATATATATATACTGTATATAAGTATATATAATTGTATATATATATATATATTTTTTTCATTCACCTGTTAATGGCCTTATATGTGAAAAATGAATTGATATATTAGAATTAATAGAATAGAACTTATATAATTATGTTGTAAAAAAGCGAAAGAATGCTTGAAACAATAAGTATTCACATACATTAAGAAACATTGTAGTTTAGGGCACCCAGCATGACTATATATAATATGCAATAATTAGGAAGAAAGGAACTCTTCTAGTGTGTAGAAGGGATTTTGGATTAGAAAGGTTTTCAGACTGGATAGGAACGTTGCATGAGAGGTTGAGTTGGTTATGCGTAAGGGTAGTTTATTGTAGATGGTGGTGCAAAGGTGAAGAGGGCTGTGAGTGAAGAGAGTGCGATTATGGGTAAGGGTGCGGAGGGCGTTGCTGTTTCTGGTTGAGTAGTTATGAACGGTTGCATTAGTGTGGAAGAGGTGAGGGTGATTTCGAGCAAAAGTGCTAGCAATCTATGCAATGGTTTATATACCAACAGACAGCCGCGGTTATTAAACCTTTGAAGTGATCCATGGCCTGTATATGTGCATTGAGCTGACAAAATGTTCTTAATTCTACATTTCCATACTTCTAAGCTCATCTCACAACGCATATAAGGCGTTTTCCTAGTTATATTGAAATTTGGTGAGAATTTGAAATTTTTTTTAAGGATTTTTTTTTATGATAATTCTTCTCTGGCTTATTCTTATGGGTTAGTTGGAAAATGTAAAATTAGTTTTCTCAGAAGTGGTGCAACCGATTGCGTATAAAAACTAATGGCATTTAATCCAGATGATGACACATGGGCATGCTAAGTTTCAATCGAATTTGAATTTTCGGCTGACCTGTAGAGCGAGAAAAAAAAATGTACATTTTTTTCGGTCGCTCGCTTCGCTTCGCTCATCCAATGACATCTCTTGCGCAACTTCATGTTAGAAAACTCATGAAAACGCTTTCAATTCCTCAAAAATTTCGAATAATCTCCCGAGGAGCAGACTGAGATCACAAGGAATACTTGATCCACAATTATTTCTTACCAAAATAACAGGATAACATTTATTAGATGAGCGTAGCGAAGATTTTCATTCCATATACCGAAAAATTTGGGGCTTGGTTTTTATGTTTTTTTTGTTTTGTTTTCTTGTGTGTAATTTTGTACGCGGCATACAGGTCAGGAAAAAGTTTTAATCAACTCGAAACCTTTTCTACGAATTGGTGTTATACCAGAATGGGTTGGGATTGTTTTTCAGGCTAATCCGTCCAACGGTTTTTCCGGGAAAAAATTGGAAAGTATGGAAATTCCCCATAAGAATAGGCCAGGGGAGAAATACTTGAAATTTTTTTTTTTCAAGAGCTCTCAAATTTATACTGAATGTGGGAAGAACTATCATACACATTTTGAACGATTTATGGAACAATCGGATGTGAAATAAGGAAGAAAACGCATTTTCAATGTACTTTTTCACACATCAATAAAAGGAATTAAGAAAGCAATCAATAAACTATTAAATGTGAGCAACAAGTGTCACCAATAAATTAGAACGTTTAAAATCTGTGATGGATATGAAGGAGGCACTGGAACCATTGTTGGGAAACCAAGGTTTATATACCAACAGACAGCCGCGGTTATTAAACCTTTTAAGTGATCCATGGCCTGTATATGTGCATTGAGCTGACAAAATGTTCTTAATTCTACATTTCCATACTTCTAAGCTCATCTCACAACGCATATATGGCGTTTTCCTAGTTCAAAAAAAATCCCTTCTCATTTATCCTTCTCTTCACAGTAAGCACTACCAATATTAGCTATATATTATACTGTCCGGTGGTCCAAATTGACGTTAAGAGCAAAAAAAATCGCGAAATGAACTTTCACGTGAACTTCTGTACTTGTTACACGAACTTGAACTTTTCAGAATAAAATATAGAAAACGAACTTGAACTTTTGAAAAGTTCATTCTCACAGTAATGAACTGAACTTTTGAAAAGTTCTTTTTGAAAAGGAACTTCCCCAACACTGGTCATCACTGATTGTACCACATTCACAAGTTTTTGCTAGGGTATGGAGTGAGGTTATGTACGTCTCTGCACTCTCGCCGACATCTTGTTTTCTACGAAGGAAACATGCTCTCTCGTAAATTAAGTTACGTTGAGGAATAAAATGCTTTCAAAGTGTTGGATTACTATTGGATACGCTTTTTCGTCCTCTTCTGATAGTTGGAATGACGGAAGAAGTTCCTCTGCCTTCTCCCCCATTGTATAGATTGAAAGGTCTACCTGTTGTTTTTCGGGTTTTTCTTCGAGTCCTGATGCCGATCGAAACCGTTCAAAACGTTTCTTCCATGCACCCCAGTCATGAGCTTTGAAGCTGAAGTTTTCTGGCGGTTGCATCGGAATGGCATTTGTGGTGAACACATGCGAGATTAAGCACGTAGCAGAATTATCAATTTCTTCTGTTCGGGGCATTTTTTCCCGTTACTTAATGTTACAATCGAAGGGATATATTTGTCTTCCAAGTATTAATTATTATCATTATTATTATCGCTCTTCAAGAGCTACTGTATACGTAAATGTATTAATTAGCAGATGAAATCATGGAACGAACTCTTCTTAACCCAGCAATTGCTCGCATAATTCATGTTCACTCATTACATTGATAAAATCCCAAATTTTGCTAAACTCGATCAATTCAGAATTGAATCCACTACGATTCAATTAATCATCTTTCCCCTTCCATCAAACTCTTCATAGGTTCTTTTAAAATGTAGCACAAGCAGTCAGCTAATCTTTTTCTGTCGGCTAGACAAGATAAGTAGAAATATGACCATATCGCTAATCACGTGCAACAAAGACCTTATTATATAATCTAAGACGTGCATAATCTTTGTTCGCCGATGAAATGAACTCACCTTGATAATATAATTATCGTTTTCACGTTGTCATGTCGACCCTTCGACTCTCTTGAGTACCGGCATGCGAAGCAAACCAAACATATCCGGTATAACCCATTTCAAAAAACCAGAAGCGACTGCACTTTTCACGTGAATTACATCCGACTCCGTATCAGTCAGTATCATTATAGTTCCAGACACTCAGTAATAGGTATATATATAATCATCAAAATATTGAGATAAATCAGAAGTGAATAAGCTTTACTCCAACCATGTCTGCTAGTTCATTGTTGCTGGTTTTATTTGCCGCGTTGAGCTTTCCAAGTTGCGAGATGCGCTCCGTCGCTCGGCCGACCAGAGCTGCCGAATGGAATGAACCGCTAGCTTACCTTGAAGAGTTGACGGAAGGATTTTCTACTAGGCTGTACGAGTACGGGCTGAAAAATCTGCCTGTTAAAGACTTCAATAGAAAAGTGAAGTAAGTTGTGAGGGTAGAGTTGCACACACTTTCTATACTTCACGTTTGGGCGTGCATCAATTGAAGATTCAACTATATACTGAACTTATTGCATTGATTTCAAGTTTAAACAAGTATAAGCCCATTGCCATGCCAAACATTTATGTAATATGAAAGAGAAAGATTTGTACACAGCTGAGAGTAATGTGAAACGTTTCGTTAGTTCTATTGACTGTTTATATTCGGATGAGCGAAGCGAAGACTCAATTTCACTTGACCCGAAAAAAATGTATATTTTTTTTTTTTTTTGTTCGCGCTCTACAGGTCAGACAAAAATTCAAATTCGATTGAAACTTGGCATGCCCATGTATCATCATCTGGATTGAATCTCATTAGATGAGCGAAGCGAAGACTCAATTTCACTTGACCCGAAAAAAATGAACATTTTTTTTTTTCATTTTCAATTTTTTCATTTTTCTGTTTTTTTGTTCGCGCTCTACAGGTCAGACAAAAATTCAATTTCGATCGAAACTTGGCATGCCCATGTGCCATCATCTGGATTGAATCTCATTAGTTTTTATACGCAATCGATTGTACAACTTTTGAGAACACTAATTTTCCATTTTCAAATTACCCATAAGAATAAGCCAGAGAAGAATTTTCGTGAGAAAAATGTCCTTCGAAAAAATTCAAATTTTCACCAGATTTCAATATAATAATGATACACATCATTCCGAACTTTCACTGAAATCCAATCGGTCGTTTTGATATAAAAAATTATATAATGACAAAAAAAAGCGAGAGAAGAATTTTCGTACAGAAAATGTCTGGTGAAAATATGAATTTTTTCGAAAAATCTCAATATAATGATGATACAGATTATTTCAAACTTTTACTGAAATCCAATCAGTCGTTTAGATATAAAAAATTATTTAATGACATTTTTACACATGTTTTAAAGCTATTAAGAAAACCAATTAATTCCAAGCAACAAGTGTCACCAATTAGTGGAGAACGATTAAAACAAGGCCTTCTTTATTATCGCAGAAATTTTTGAGAATGAGTAATTAGATGAGCGTAGCGAAGATTTTCACTGAACTCTTAAGGAACTTTGTCTGTGCGTTTTTTTTTTGTTGTTGTTCTATTGTTTGTTTATAAGCACTGTACAGGTCGCAGGGTTTGACCGATCGACATGAAACTTTTTTTTATATGCAAACTTATCCAACTTAGAACTGTATAGTTTTGAGGTCTAATCGGTTGGACCATTTTTGAGAAACATCATTCGAAAGTATCTAAAAACCCCATAAGATTTGGCTGAGAGGAAAAAATTGAAAAATTAAATCTCTTCAATATGATTCAAATTCTCCACAAATGTGAACACAAGAATAATATACATGAATACAAATTTGGTTTGATATTCGGACCAGCCGTTTTGGAGAAAATAATATAATAAATGTATTTTATTCATCGGAAAGATAGAAATATTAGTTGAAAAATGTTGCATTGTCGAAGTCACGGCTTTCTAGATTCATTGACATTGGATGAAGTTCATCTCAAATGATCAAGGTTTGTAGAGTTTTCGATTATACTTTATATATAGACATCTCGCTCATCGTACAACGCACATCCTGCGTTTGCCTAGTAAATTGCATCTAATATTTCCTTCATGGGAATAGTCTACGAAATAAACCAACCAAATGGAAAGATTGATTTTTAACTTGAATGCCGTCAAAACATCAACTTGATATAACTTTTTGAAAGAATTCAATGTCATTCTTATTAGCTCATCCATCAACGCGGAAACACATAACGCGTTTTCCTAGCATTATTGATTAGGTCACGACTAAACTATAACCGATCAGTAAGAGCCTACTTATGGATATTTCACTTATTATTATGCATTCGTTTTTCACAAGTACTGGTAGTGGCATATCACATAATGACGTTATTATAGATTTTATTTGATTAAAATTATCATACTTTACTCATATTATCAATATGCCTATTTGTTATCATTATTCATATATGTATACGCTTGTCTATTGTCATTGAATTTATTGTCTGTCAATATCTATTAGCTAGCCTGGCCCGCACACAAGGTATTATCCTTACGCGTGCTTCACACATACCTAAATGTTAATTACTAGGAAAACGCCTTATATGCGTTGTGAGATGAGCTTAGAAGTATGGAAATGTAGAATTAAGAACATTCGGTCAGCTCAATGTACATATACAGGCCATGGATCACTTCAAAGGTTAAGAACCGCGGCTGTCTGTTGGTATATAAACCTTGGTTTCCAAACAATTATACCAGTGCCTTCTTCATATCCATCACAGATTTTAAACGTTTTAATTTATTGGTGACACTTGTTGCTCACATTTAATAGTTCCTTAATTGCTTTCTTAATTGCTTTCATTGATGTGTGAAAAAGTACTTTAAAAATGCGTTTTCTTAGTTATTTCACATCCGATTGTTCCATAAATCGCTTAAAATATGTATGATAGTTCTTCCCACATTCAGTATAAATTTGAGAGCTTTTGAAAAAAAAAATCAAGTATTTCCCCCACGGCCTATTCTTATGGGGAATTTCCATACTTTCCAATTTTTTTCCGGAAAAACCGTACGACCGATTTTTCTGAAAAACAATCCCAACCTATTCTGGTATAACACCAATTTGTAAAAAAAGTTTCGAGTTGATTGAAAATTTTTCCTGACCTGTATGCCACGTACAAAATTACACACACAAAAAAAAAAAAAAAAAAAAAAAACATAAAAACCAAGCCCAAAATTTTCCGGTAAATGGAATGAAAATCTTCGCTACGCTCATCTAATTATTCTGTGTTTTGTATTTTTGTATTGTTTTTTGTTTTATGTGTGAATAAAATGTATAAAATATAGAAATCGAATTGAATCATAGCACAATGTCTCACATAAATCATATTCAGGAGAATTGAATTAATTCAACGATTCTCAAACGGCATTCCCAGTGATTTCAACTAGTTTTTATCATAGTGCTCTTTACACGATCAATTTTAGTTGCATGAAATTTCTAGAATTGCACGGAATTGCAAGAAAATTTCAATGGTGTAAAGGCGTTTGCAACTTCTGATGAGAAAATTTCATTCTAGTAGCGAAACGGTTTGTAGATCCTACGGAAATGAGAGTCAACGGAAATGCACGTGACCAAAGGCTCCTTGCTCATTGGTCACCGGTGAAAGATTGCAGTAAAAGTTGAACGTATTTTAACTTCGTGAAATTCTTGCATGCAAGCGTAAGATTTCCTTGCTCGTGAGTAGGCAGCATAGGATACGTGGGTATTCTACTTTTCCGAAATTAATTTCAGGGAAAAGTTGATCGTCTAAAGTGGCTTTATGTCCACAGTGATACGAGGTACAACATCAACTTGGTCGGTGACGTGGACTACACGCACGGCCTCGTTGTCGACTGTCTGAATATAACCACATACTCGCGAGACTACATATGGTATTTCAACAATGACGAGTCTCAAGCAATTATCAAGTTCAAGATCGCTCTCACCAACATATCCATGACGTATGATCTGGATGCTGCACTGGAGGTAGCTGACGTCACAGGTCGAGCACAGCTGGTATTCCCAGAGAACTTGATAGAAGTTTATGTAAGTACCTTGATGACACGGTCTCTGTTGGACGCTATTGGCAGACCATCTGCAGTGGGATTCTGTATGATGTTGTCGATCGAGATCGAGTAATTCTCGTCGACAACTAGGTTTTCGGTCGATGACTTCACCTAGCGTGATTCTCTATGGCAACTTGACGATCTCGATCGACAAATCTTCTCGACTCGACAAGACCCTGTCGTTAACTGTTGTCGATGTCGAGAATTCTTACGTTCAGACGGAAATGGCGGCGGTATTTTTGTTTTGAAATATTCCAAGCAAAGATGAACCGTCATTCCACCGTTTTTAATCGTTATATAGTATGGTTTAATACCGATTCCATGTTTCAAATACCATACCTACGCCAAAACTCACTTCAAAACCTCTTTTTAATCCAAGTAATTGTATTCCTCATTTTATCATCAATTTGACAGCTAAAATTTAGGGTTATGTTTTGAATGTTTTTGTGGGCCTATTGACGTTGTAACAGAATATCTCTCTAGCCGATATATGCAAGGATAAATTTTATGGTAATAAGTTATTTCAGGGAAAACCTTTGTCCTTATCCTACAGGCCCGTGTTATATTGCACTTATAAAATCATTTTTAACATGATCTGCATAGCTTATGACACTGTGTGAAGTATTTTGTAAGAATATGTTATTCTGTACTTTTTATTATTGTTTATCGCAAGATCTGGCATGAGTTTTGATCTTTGGACAAAATAGCAGTCCCAACAATGTGTCAAAGGTCAAGATACAAAACAGAGCTTGGGGGAGTTGTTTTCAGTCAAGAAATAGAAGCAATTTAATTATATGGTTATTACTTGAAAAGCAGGGTAGATGTTTTGTTTCATAGTCCAGAGCATTGCCTAATATGGACCGTGTCAAATCATACTAGTTTTATGGGGCTGCCACATGGACTGTCACATGATAAATATATAGTTTCAGTAGAGGGTGAGGAATACTTTCAAATTCCAAATATTACCAAAATCTTGACTAAACGCAACCAATCAAAACTCTGTTTTCAAACCAGACAGCCAATCAAAATACAGTTTTCATAGTTTAATAAACTGAGGGTGTGTACAAGGGAGAATCGAGAGAAGTAGATGTAAAGATCGGGACTTCATTTCGGTCAACTATACCGGGAGGTTGTGTGAGTTCGGCGCATCGGCGTAACGCCCGCCGGCGTAACGCCCGCTTCATTTTTTACCTGAAATATATCGTTGTACCACCCGGTTTCAGGTTGAGGGAAAGGAAATGGTACACGATGCATTGATGTCGATAAAGTAGTACTTAAATACAGTGGCGCCGTAAGTCGTCTTATTCAAAATATATGGTTTTGTTTATTCAACTATTTGGCATAGGCTTAGTTATAAGTAGAACTAGGTAAACGACATACATACGTTGCGAGATCAGCTTTTTAATATGTGTTCTTTTTAATCTGTCACATTATACAAATAACATAACTTTTCTAAAATATATTTTGTACCATAGCATCATTTTTCAAACCTTTTTTGTCATAAAAAAATTCCATTTTCTCAGTGGAAAAGTAGGGAAGCACAGTGTCAATTGACTGGTAAAATACTTCAGTGAATTGACAAAAAATTAGAAAAAAAAAGTTTTTGCAACCTTAACATCAACTAGGGAAACGCTATACGTGCGTTGTAAGACGAGTGTAGAATAGTTATAGGCCTAAATCGTGATATTAGTGTCTAAACATTAAACACATTATTTTTTTTCTCTAAATTGACTAACCCGAAAAAATTTAACACATCCAAAACGATAAATTGTACGTTTTACATATTCTGTCTATTTTTGTCTATTTTTTCACTCAAAAAATTCAATTTCTCCCCGTCATGTTATTCTTATAGGTTTTTAAATGCCCATAATTCATTAACAAAAAGTTATCGGACAATATTGCTCAAGAAGTACACAGATCGAAGTCAGATGCTACCTTATGTAGAAAAAAAAATCAAGTTGATCGCATCTTACGTTGGTCTGAGAAGAACCGACAAGAAAAAGTGAAAGAAAAAAAGAAAACATAAAAACGAACCACACACATATCCTCACTTTTAAAACAATTAGACTTTTGACATGATCCAATTTGTTTTTTAGATAGAATTTACTGAAGAAAATAATTAGGCCTATGTTTCATTCAAATATACGAAGTTTGCCACGCTATACAAAAGTAAAGACAACGCAGAACGACATTTCTGTAATGTATTATTGTATTTATACAATAAATTTGAGTCAATTTGATTTTTTTTTTTTTAATTCGAGGAAATTTCTATTCTTGTTTGGGAATATTCCCAAATAAGAAACTACTGCTTCCAGTACATCCGTCATACTTCTTTTCTTCTCCAGACTGTGAAACCTAATTATTGAAGATTTAATATGATTCATTTGATCTTACATTAATGTCGGGTTTTATCGGATAGATTATCGGATATCGGATTATCGGATTATCGTGGGACAGGAAGTGCATGGAGTTTTCCCACAGAACTTAAGAAATCTGCAGGCCTATACTTAAGATATAGGCCTACTTATTAGTCAATCTGGTATAGTGTTATTATACAGATTTGTTTCTTATTACAGATATTTTGAATATTCATTTCATGAAGCAAGGCAATTTGATACTTCTATTAGACCTACCTTAACGAAAATATCACGTTTTGCTACTGTTATTTACGAATATTCGTCAAATCTAAGCAATGCTATTTTATCGCCTGCACTATAACTCATCTTACAACCTTTTCCTAGTATTATGAGATATTGATACTACATTACCGGCCGTGTTATGAAACAGTAGTTACTCTTGAAAATGTACCTTGTCGTTTACCATTGCCTTGAAGTCAATGACGTACCATTAGCGGGCTAAAATAGAGCGGGCGTCACGCTAGCGGGCGTTGTGCGGATCCACCGTGAGTTCATAAGAGAAGACTGGTGACCGTCAGTACTTCATTCTGTCATACACCACAATCAAGTTCTATTATTGTCAAGCTTGTAACCAGTGGAAAGTGAAGACGTGTTTTATTGGCGATATTCATCTAATATCTGCAACTTTGCGGCGTCAGCCAGTTTAGTATAAAGGCCTAATTATTATTATTGCGTGGAACATTAAACGGTACAAGTTTACATAATAAGTTAAATAATAAGTAAATCGAAGTGGTGTATGTTCAGTGCACAGTAATTAATGCATCAATTGGTCACAAGATTCTCAACAGCCCAGAAGATCCGAGACATAAGTTTTGCGCCCTATTTTCGTACCCACACCTACCCACATCGAAACAGAAGATTCGTCCTGGAAGATTTTCGTACCCCCCCCCCCCTACCCACATCGCTTCATCAATCAATCAGCCAAATCACGGATAAAGGGTATCGGTAATTTTGTGTAATTTGTACCTGCGTTGTATTGCATTTATTCATTGTTACAAGTGTAATAATTGTTCACATTTAATTATTTTTTTCCCACCAGTTTACTTGCACAATTGGTTCGCTACCAATTGTATAAGTAAAACATAACATTGCAAAGATATTCTTCTAGTAATTAATTAAAATTTTGTACCAGAAGGACAAATATTTCTAAATAAATTCATTCAAATTCAACTTGAAATCACCTCTCATTAGATGAGCGTAGCGAAGATTTTCATTCCATATACCGAAACATTTTGGGCTTGGTTTTTATGTTTTTATGTTGTTGTTTTTTGTGTAATTTTGTACGCGGCATACAGGTCAGGAAAAAGTTTCAATCAACTCGAAACTTTTTTACAAATTGGTGTTATACCAGAATAGGTTGGGATTATTTTTCAGAAAAATCGGTCAAACGGTTTTTCCGGAAAAAAATTGGAAAGTATGGAAATTCCCCATAAGAATAGGCCAGGGGAGAAATACTTGGAATTTTTTTTTCAAAAGCTCTCAAATTTATACTGAATGTGAAAAGAACTATCATACATATTTTAAGCGATTTATGGAACAATTGGATGTGAAATAACGAAGAAAACGCATTTTTAATGTACTTTTTGACACATCAATAAAAGCAATTAAGAAAGCAATTAAGAAACTATTGAATGTGAGCAACAAGTATCACCAATAAATTAAAACGTTCAAAATCTGTGATGGATATGAAGAAAGCACTGGTATAATTGTTTGGAAACCAAGGTTTATATACCAACAGACAGCCGGGGTTCCTAAACCTTTGAAGTGATCCAAGGCCTGTATATGTACCTTGAGCTGACCAAATGTTCTTAATTCTACATTTCCATACTTCTAAGCTCATCTCACAACGCATATAAGGCGTTTTCCTAGTAATAATATACAGTCGGTTCCTTGATCCAACCAACCTATTGCATGCTTGTTCCTATATAGGGCAAGATTAAATTCACTAGTTCTAGTTAATTATTTTTAATAGAAGGAAAAGAGTCTGACTGAACGGGAAAAACGCCACAGCGTATTACACCGACTGCCATGTCGCGCCGGCGCACTGACGGTCCTCGAAAAAGTCGAATTACATATAGGCCTTCTATTGGTCAATAACGGACACCATATGACGTATATAATGACATATTTGTCGACCCAAGACTTCTCGACATGCGCTGACGATCGAGATCGTGTGCGTATAGAGAATAGACTGTTAACCTTGAGTGCGTTGCCGATCGTTCGCAGTCTCGATCGGGTTCCCACACTAAATGCCACTACTGGAGGGTCGTTACTCTGAACTGTGGAATGTTTGTTGAAGGTTGTGTACGAGATGAGCGCAGCAAGTCAAGACCTGGATTCCATGCGCACCAATAGCGTGAGAGGTCCACTCACAGACTATACGCCAGACTCGGACGTAATGCGAGCGATAGCATACAATGTAAGTGGAACAATTCAATGTATGTAGTAATGAGACAGGGGGAGAGAGAGAGAGAGAGAGAGAGAGAGAAAGTGAGATGGAGAGAGTGAGAGAGATGTCACACAACGTAAGTAAAACAATTAATTATTCAACGCAGTGGTATAAGAGAGAGAAAGCGAGAGAAAAGAAGAGAAAGAGAGAGAGAAATATGGAGAGAGAGAGGGAGAGAGAGAGAGAGAGAGAGAGAGAGAGATTGTTCATTAACTTCGTTATTCCGCTGAGGTTTCTCAAATGTTGAGAAATGTTTTGTGAGGTGAGTTGTTTTCGGTCTTCACTTGAACTGTTGCAGGCTCGTCTCTCACTGTCCACTTCTCTCTTCGAGCAGCTGGATATCTGGATCGTGGATGTTTTGCAGGAGATGCTGCATCAAGTTGTGCAGGACACGCCATTTCCTCTCAAGCTAACGTCCGATAGTATATCAATGTTATGATACTTGGCCAATGTTAATATTAGGATAAATAATGATCTAATACTCAAACTTTTTTTTGCTGTTTACCGTCACCTTGAAGCTCGTACTTGAAACATTCATATTATTTTATGTGCAAAATAATTAGATGAGCGTAGCGAAGATTTTCATTCCATATACCGAAAAATTTTGGGCTTGGTTTTTATGTTTTTTTTTTTTTTTTTTTTTTGTGTGTAATTTTGTACGCGGCATACAGGTCAGGAAAGAGTTTCAATCAACTCGAAACTTTTTTCCTGAATTGGTGTTCTACCAGAATAGGTTGGGATTGTTTTTCAGAAAAATCGGTCGAACGGTGTCTCCGGAAAAAATTTGGAAAGTATGGAAATTCCCCATGAGAATAGGCCGGGGAGAAATACTTGGAAAACCAAAATTTTCCAAAAGCTCTCAAATTTATACTGAATGTGGGAAGATCTATCATACATATTTTAAGCGATTTGTGAGACAATCGGATGTGAAACAACGAAGAAAACTCATTTTTAATGTACTATTTTACACATCAAAGAAAGCAATTGAAGAAAGCAATTAAGAAACTATCAAATGTGAGCAACAAGTGTCACCAATAAATTAAAACGTTCAAAATCTGTGATGGATATGAAGAAGCCACTGATATAATTGTTTGGAAACCAAGGTCCATGCATATACCAACAGGCAGCCGCGGTTTTTTAACTTTTGAAGTGATCCATGGCCTGTATATGTACATTGAGCTAACAAAATGTTCTTAATTCCACATTTCCATACTTCTAAGCTCATCTCACAACGCATATAAGGCGTTTTCCTAGTATGAATACTATTGCATAGTTTTTCAGAAAAATCAGTCAAACGGTGTCTCCGGAAAAAATTTGGAAAGTATGGAAATTCCCCATAAGAATAGGCCGGGGAGAAATACTTGGAAAACCAAAATTTCCCAAAAGCTCTCAAATTTATACTGAATGTGGAAAGATCTATCATACATATTTTAAGCGATTTGTGAGACAATCGGATGTGTTATAACGAAGAGAACGCATTTTCTATCTACTTTTTTACACATCAATAAAAGCAATTAAGAAAGCAATTAAGAAACTATTAAATGTGAGCAACAAGTGTCACCAATAAATTAAAACGTTTAAAATCTGTGATGGATATCAAGAAGGCACTGGTATAATTGTTTGGAAACCAAGGTTTATTAGATGAGCGTAGCGGAGATTTTCATTCCATACATCAAAAAATTTTGGGCTTGGTTTTTATGTTTTTTTTTTTTTTTTTTGTAATTTTGTACGCGGCATACAGGTTAGGAAAAAGTTTCAATCAACTTGAAACTTTTTTTACAAATTGGTGTTATATCAGAATAGGTTGGGATTGTTTTCCAAAATATCGGTCAAATGGTTTTTCCGGGAAAAAATTGGAAAGTATGGAAATTCCCCATAAGACTAGGCCTGGGGAGAGATACTTGGATTTTTTTTCAAAAGCTCTCAAATTTATACTAAATGTGGAAAGATCTATCATACCTATTGTAAGCGATTTATGGAACAATCGGATGTGAAATAACGAAGAAAACGCATTTTTAATGTACTTTTTTACGCATCAATAAAAGGAATTAAGAAAGCAATTAAGAAACTATTAAATGTGAGCAACAAGTGTCACCAATAAATTAAAACGTTTAAAATCTGTGATGGATATCAAGAAGGCACTGGTACCATTGTTGGGAAACCAAGGTCTCTATACCAACAGACAGTCGCGGTTCTTGAACTCCGTGGTGATCCTTATGGCCTGTATATGTACATTGAGCTGAAAAAATGTTCTTAATTTCTGTATTTAATTCTGTACCAAATGTTCTTAATTCTACATTTCCACACTTCTAAGCTCATCTCACAACGCATATAAGGCGTTCTCCTAGTATACCAACAGACAGCCGCGGTTCTTAAACCTTTGAAGTGATCCATGGCCTGTATATGTACATTGAGCTGACAAAATGTTCTTAATTCTACATTTCCATACTTCTAAGCTCATCTCACAACGCATATAAGGCGTTTTCCTAGTTCTACATTTCCATACTGCTAAGCTCATCTCACAACGCATATAAGGCGTTTTCATAGTATGGATACTATTGCATTGTATTTTTCATTAGATGAGCGTAGCGAAGATTTTCGTTCCATATACCGGACAAATTTGGGCTTCGTTTTTATTTTTATTTTTTTGTGTGTAATTTTGTACGCGGCATACAGGTCAGGAAAAAATATCAATCAACTCGAAACTTTTTCTATATATTGATGTCACACCAGAACAGGTTGGGATTGTTTTTCAGAAAAATCGGTGGAACCTTTTTCCGGAAAAAAATTGGAAAGCATGGAAAATCCCCATAAGAATAACCCAGGGGGAAAACACTTCAAACCGAAATTTTTTCAAAAGCTTTCAAATTCATACAGAATATGAAAACAACTATAATACACATTTTCAGTAATTTGCACAACAATCGGATGATACATAACGAAGAGAACGCAATAAAAGTATCCATTCCATCAAATATCAGGATCAAAACATGTAATGCGAAGTGTTTATGCGACAGGTGGCTCTGTAAATAGTGTCGTGGAGCGCGAGCTAATTGTGTGATTTCAAATTTTATTAATAATATATTTTTTGTTACTCAACGTAAAAATGTATCAGAATATTTATTTGTCTTTTGAATAAAGTAAAAACGAGGTTTCTTTTGATAGGCTTGTGGGATAGGTTCATGGGCCTGATACTAACGTCAGCAAGTCTGCTAGATTCAGAGGGGCTTAAAATCAGTTGAACTTACCGAATTGTGGAGTATGAATTGTTTTTTTTATTCATTGTATACACACTCACACAAGTACAAGTGGTCACACGAAATCATAAGAATTGAAATATACACAGTTTATAGCAAAAAAATCTCTTCAATTCAAATTATATTTGACATACATTATTGATATTTAGTCCACAAGGATTTTTAAAAAACTTACACTGATAGAAAAGTTTAATAGTTCATAAGGTTTCATTCATATCGACAGAAATGAAGTTATATTTATATATGATAGAATTCACTGTTTGAATTTTCGGTGTCTTTATTTTAAAATTAAATATCAACGAAATATAAAAACGAGTCGGGGAACGAGATCTCCAGAACGGCTCTATGGAGAGAATTCCCTAGAGAGAAGAGAGTATATAGTATATATATATATATATATATATATATATATATATATATATATATATATATATAGAGAGAGAGAGAGAGAGAGAGAGAGAGAGAGAGAGAGAGAGAGAGAGAGAGAGAGAGAGTGGGAGAGAGAGAGAGAGAGATATAATTGGAGGAATTTAGATTGATAACTGAAGTTTTAGGTTTCTGGGTTGTCTTCCTATAGGTATTTGACTGAAGGAGAATAGCCGCCCCGGTGACGAAGTCAATTATCGCTAGCGGTAGTAACTGAAGTCACCGGTGGGCGTGGGTTCGAGTCTCGCATAAGGCATGGGTTTTTGTAAACGTCCTTTCACCTATCATCACTCCATCGTTTCATTATCATCCGCTCATTCGTACCCCCGTATAACCTAGATGTTGGTGGGGTCGTTAAGCAACATTAAAAAAAAAAAAAAATGAAGGAGAATGCAGAGGAAGGGATGAGATGTTTGTCAAAGTGGTAAGAGAAATAGGTGGATCTGATTGGTAGATGAAATAAGAGGGAAAGAGTTATTTTCAAAAGTTATTGAAAGAGATATATTTAAATAAATAAAGTTTATTGAATTCTCATGGTATGCAATTATTGAATTAAATAATTAATTAGAGTTATTAGGAGTTATGTAAATCAAGTTTTGAGGGTATCTAAAACTAAAAGAGTGAAGAAGAGAGAGGTGGGGTGAAGGTCACAGTCAGTGGGTCAAGGGTAGGGGTTAGTAGACGTTGAAGAGGGAGAAAAAAGATATTTTTTGTTTTCTCGGGTTGCAGTTATGGATCTTTAGGAGGGAATATAATATTGTAGTTTTGGTCGACTGTAATTTTTATTTTACAGATGATTTTGACATTAGAGGTAATTCAACACTGGATTTTTTCCCTATTGTCGTGAAGTTGTAGGTTATAGTTTCGATATTTATCAAATGAAATCAATTATATGAAGAAATCAATTTGCATTCATTTTGTAATGTCGGGATCAAAACATGCAATGCAAAGTGTATATGCGACAGGTTGCTCTATGAATAGCAACAAGTTGCAGGTAAGGTTTGTCAGCGTTTTAAGTAGTCGAAGGTCTGTAGATGTAGATTGAGCTAACAGAGTATTTTTTAATCTCATATTTCCATACTTCTACCCTCATCTCACAACGCACATTCTGCGTTTTCCTAGTTAACCCGAGTATAAAAAAAGATAATAGAAAATTGAATTAGTGAAATAAGGTTAAAAAAAGGAATTCAATTATACCAGGAGTGTTGAAAGCTAGACGTTGAGTTGTCCCATAGTTGAAATAGACGTCATCTGCGCCCGTGGAATGCTATTCCATTGGCGTATGGCTCGACCCAAAATTGAGTACCTGCCAATGTTGGAATTGTACCGCTTGAGGTTCAACTGCTGTTAGTGACACACCGCTCATTGCTCCAACACCTCCACTAGCAAGGAAACTTAACCCTACCTACTAATAGTTGGGTGTCAGTGGGCACCGCATAAAAACGATCATTTTGTCTTACCAAATTCCAAGACATACATAAATGTGTTCCTGTCTATAGCCTTGTTCTTGTAAATCGCTCAAAATCACTCAAATCGCCTATACGAGTATAATGTTTCACATTTTCGTCGAGGAGTGCATCAGCTCCAGCTCCGAGAATGTAAGCTGCCATTTTGATTTTCACTTGCTAGTACGTCACTGGTACGTACGTAGAATATGTCTCGAGCAATACTACCGTAGTACGATACTAGAGCTGGCGTACCAGTGTCAAGTGGCATATTGAGCCATATTCGGTCGGAGCTAGGCTCTAGTACCGGAAATGGTGCTAGCTCCACACTGGTATACGTCTCTTGAGTGGCATACTTTTATTTTATTTATATTGGGTTTAACGACGCACTGTTATGATAACTGAGATCTAATGGCGTCGGATGGATGATATAGAGATGATGGGATGAAGGTTCTTTGGGTAATGAGAAGGATAGTGGGAAGGAAGCTGTCATGGCCGACTTATTGTAGGAACCATCCCGGCATTAGCCTAGACTACAGAGGGAAACCATGAAAAACCTCTGTAAAGATGGTCGCCGGCGGCGATCGAACTGGGTTCGGAATTCCCCTCGCCTCCCGGATCACACGAAGCGAGCGCGTTAACCACTGCGCTGCATGTGCCGGTAAGTGGCATACTAGGTAAGGGTCCTGCAATCCACCCATTAAGTCTTCCAGATCTGTGCATCTATCTGTCTGTCTGTGAGCCGGTGACGCTTGCGCGTGCACGCTTGCGCGGGTTGATGAAGGCCTCTCCCTCCGCCTCGCCCGTCGCGCAACCATTTTCCGAGGTGAAAGAGCCATCTAGCGGCGACGTTTGAACTAAAGCGGGATGTTGGTACACGCGGTTGAAAGTCCTATGCTGCCAATGCTATTTAGCACGAATTATTTATATTATTGAGCATTACAGTGAACGTATTTACTTACAATATGATAGAAGTCGCACCTTTGATATGTTTAGTATATTCCAAGAGATTCACACAGTTTCAGAGAGAGAAAAATGAGAGATAATTCAAATCACATATCTCGATGATTTGCATTCAACCCTGTGGATAAGCAGACCGATGTTCCGGAATGCTGCTCCAGCGATCTCGGCCGCTGAAAGGCAGTAAGCGCCTGCGCATTGAATTCTGAAAAGGGTCTATATTATAGGATAGTGGTTGGGAAGTGGAGTGAGGTGGGAAGAGGCGTGAGAGGGGGGGGGGGGGGGGAATTTTGGGAAAGGGCGGAAGGTTGGAGGCGGAAGCATGTCGTCGACCCAACGAATGGCCGTGTTGAAACGGCTGGGTAACGCAGACGACGGAATTACCGGAGGTCCTCTCTTAGGTGACATCTGCGTGTTTGGTGTAACCATCACAGTGTGGGAAATCATTCCACATGACAGATTGCATATGAAAGTATGACGACGTAAGTGGGCAATGGTGTTAGACCTCATGTGATGTAACACACGGAGGGTCAATATAGTATTATGTAATTGAACACTTCATTTCAGTTTTACTCGACATCTCCAAAGATGTGAGATCTTCGCGATGAATTCTACAGCTTGCCTAAGATGCTTCTCCAGACGCTACCTCGTCTCTCGTAAATAGAATACTGAGACAGTTGGGGAGACTGCTGAAAGTGAAATCCACACAGTCGTCACTTGGTGTAAACTGACTGTGTGTGTTAGTTATTAAAGGAATAAACAATTGTAACATGCCAGTTTTATCGCTCCTAATTTTGATGGTAAAAAGTTTCTTTGTTTGATAATTCCCATCATTTTTATTTATTTATTTTGCTCTGTTTCTTCTATCACTAAAATCCATTAACTTCCTTCATCCCGTTGTCTCGTGTCTATCCCTCTTTCCATCACAAGCACACTTCAGTTGTTTGTATAAATATACTAGCAGAAATACCCGGCGTTGCCCGGGTGCAATTTATAGTGTTTACCCTTTCTAATGAGTTCCATTCACGTGTGAAGTTATTATGGGGCAGTAAACAGCATGGAGATACTCTTGCGCGCGCTGTTTTTCACGGGATGTAGTGGAGGGAATTAAATGGAAGAGCACATACTGGTTATGTAGATTGTGGCTTTCTATAATTTGGGTCATTTTTTTTTTTTTTTATGAGCCGTTTTTAAGGGAAAAAGTACGAAGTGATTGTATCTACACTTCATAGCGTTTTCCCAGTGTAAGATCCTTACATATAGCGTTTCCCCAGTGTAAGATTTTTATATATAGCGTTTTCCCAGTGTAAGATCCTTACATAAAGCATTACATATAGTGTTTTCTCAGTGTGAGATTCTTACATATAGCGTTTTCTCAGTGTAAAATCCTTACATATAGCGTTTTCCCAATGTAAGATCGTCATATAGCGTTTTCCCAATGTAAGATCCTTACATAGAGCGTTTTCCCAGTGTGAGATTCTTACATATAGCGTTTTCCCAGTGTAAGATTCTTACATATAGCGTTTTCCCAGTGTGAGATTCTTACATATAGCGTTTTCCCAGTGTGAGATTCTTATATATAGCGTTTTTCCAGTGTAAGATCCTTACATATAGCGTTTTATCAGTGTAAGATCCTTACATATAGCGTTTTCCCAGTGTAAGATTCTTACATATAGCGTTTTCCCAGTGTAAGATTCCTACATATAGCGTTTTCCCAGTGTAAGATCCTTACTTATAGCGTTTTCCCAGTGTAAGATCCTTACATATAGCGTTTTCCCAGTGTAAGATCCTTACATATAGCGTTTTCTCAGTGTAAGATCCTTACATATAGCGTTTTCCCAGTGTGAGATCCTTACATATAGCGTTTTCCTAATGTAAGATTCTTACATATAGCGTTTTCCCAGTGTAAGATCCCTACATCTACATATAGCGTTTTCCCAGTGTAAGATTCTCACATATAGCGTTTTCCCAGTGTAAGATCCTCATATAGCGTTTTCCCAGTATAAGATTCTTACGTATAGCGTTTTCCCAGACCAAAGATTCCAGACGATTCGATGGGATCAATGATAATTATGCGATGACAGGCTTCAAGGACAATGATCTAGATCAACATGCTCATAGCTCACCCGGAACCGGCCCCTTTCCCCTCCTCGCACCCACACACCTCTCGCGCACTGCGCAGGTGCCCCATCTAAAAGTCATTATAATTATCTGTGTTTCTCGCGCGTTAGAATTTTGATATCGCATACCGATCGAACGTTATCATCAAGCAACTGATATTTGGCTACATCGACTTCCGTGGACTCTTAATGCAACCCATATCCGTGCGTTTCCCAGTTTTAGATTCTTACCTATAGCGTTTTCCTAGTGTAAGCTTTTTGCAAGCTAAGAAACTTACCCGTAAGTTTCCGATGTGCTAACGCGCGTTAAACTGCTGCTTTTTCACTGAGAAAACTATCTCCGTCTGCTTTGTGCGCTAACAGGCAGTCTACTGATCCCTAATTGTCGTAGGCTGCGTATCAGTTACAGACCGAAGATTCCAGACGATTCGATGGGATGGATGATATACGATGACAGGCTTCAAGGACAATCATCTAGATCAACACGCTCATAGCTCACGCGCCACCGGCCCCTTTCCCCTCCGCGCACCCACAAACCTCTCGCGCACTGCGCACGTGCCCCGCGACAACGCTCGCTCGCTCGCTCACCGTCCGTCCGCTCGCTCGCCGTCCGTCCTGGAATCCTGGATTCAGCTTTATATATATATTCATTTATATATATATATAGATTAATTCTTTGGATATTGTCATCTTGCACCAATGTCTCTGGTGTTTAAAGTGTAACTTGTCACAAAACATCATGTAAACAGAACACCCAGCACAGGGCAGAGGTCAATATAAGTGGTGACAGATCTATGATCGAGAGATGCATCAAGCACTACAAGCCAAAAGCTGATGTATGGTGAATTTTCATTGGTGGAAATTTGAAATCGAATGTTTTATTGGTCGAACAAAAGTGAGCTTCTTCAGGGCAAGCCTGGTGCAACAGGAAGTAAGGGAGAACGATATAGACAATCACGGGAGCAGGACGTGATAGACACTGCGAGAGACAATCGCAGAGGGTTGGTAGAGTTTTACAACATCGCCAGACTCGCAGACTCAACATCACCGCGAACGCAACGACGAACGCTGATCAAGGCGTAACTACCTGCAGACTACCCTCCGCGGGAATAGAAGACGTGACGTGGTTCGTCGGAAAACTTGCGTGTGCGCGCGTGGGGTGAACGAGCAAGCGAGGACTATTCACGGTAAAAGCTAACTTTTTTAAAACCAATCTGCCCTGTTTACTATATGAATATATATTTTAATTATTGTTTGTATGAACTGCATGTAGGTTAATTTTTCTTCTGTGTCAATTAAATTCACGTTGTGTTCCCAATAGGCCATTGGGATGACAACATTTATCTTGGTTCATTGTTGCAAGAACGAAGTTTTTTTTCTTTTTTTTTAAATAATTGAATGTAATATTTTTCTTGAAAATACATAATTTTTTTAACTGATTTTGATCTTCAACAAGTTGCTCTTCCCTCAATCCCAGATATCTTCTGATCTCCCAGATATTTTCTGTCCGGTTCCATTTTTTCTGTTTTTCAGATTTAGTTAGTTTATTTTCAAAATTTGATTTTTGTATTTTTTATTTCGATTTGGTCAATTTAGTGTAGGATTGGACCAGAAAGCTACAAAATGAAGGATAAATTCCTAGCCCATTCAAGCTCCAAATCAAGAATTAGCGGAGACTGAAATTAAAGTTCTTGGGTTAAGAAATGTTTGCTAAACAAAATAAACCAGATGAACATAAAACATGAGCAATTATAACAGTAACAAGGGTGAGCGCGCTCACCCTTGGACACCCTTATATAGAAAAGAACCTTAAGTTGATTGCTTCTATTGACAGACAACCTCAAATAGATTCTTCTGTGAAAATAAATTCTCAAATTGATTGTTTCTATTGACAGAAATCTTAAATACATTGCTTATATTCACAAAAAACTTACATGGTTTCTTCTATTGACAGAAAATCCTGAATTAATCAAATTCCATCAACAACAGAATATAGTTCCTTTAGTATTTTGCTTATAGGCCTATTAATCTGAAACTTTTATTAAATGCTTCTTTTTTCATGTTGCTTGACCTCACCAACAGCTAGGTTATGGAGGGTACAAATAAGCAGATGATAAAGAAACGGTGAGGTGATGATAGATGAAAGGACATTTTAAAAACCCTAATCTAATGCAGGATTTGAACCTGCAGCCCCGGAACCAGAAACAGATACGCTTCCTCTAGACCTTGATGTATATATATATATATATATATATATATATATATTGCTTCTAGTGGAATAAAACCTTGTATTGATCTCTTCTATTTACAGAAACATAAAAAAAAAAGTTTAACAGCAATATTTGTATGTATAGTGGTCTCAGTTTTGTGTACCACATATTGTGTTCATCTAGTCAACATGCATATTATTTTCAAAACATGTACAAATGGCCTAAAGTCCATTCATATAAGCGCGTCAATGATACAACGATTCAACTTGAACTACACGATACACAAAATTACAAAATGTTTCGCAATTTTAACGGAGAGCTGCGTCGCCTTTCTCGACATGATGCGAAGGTGACATTGGCGGCTCACAGGCGTTCACGTCCTCCACGGACACATTCAAAAGAAGCCTAGCCTTTGAATTGTATGTCAATTTCAATTAGAGCTCAATTATCTTGTAAATTAAATGGTACTGATAGTTTCCTTGATGTTTGCTCATATAGCACTGCTTGCTTGTCGATTGTTGCTGATTGAATTGAAAGAGGTATGAAAAAGGTAATGTAATTATTATAACAAATTCATTTAAAACCAGGAAATAAAATGACAGAACCGTTGCTTATAGAACCAAAAGGGGGCGGTATTGAATTATAAAATATTTACGCTACGCCTATGTGGACAAAAGTTATTATCGTTCGATGTTAGACCGTAACCAATTACAATTTCAAAGCGCTCAAATTTACAATATACGTAGAAAACCAGCGATACTATTACGCATAAAAAAGTCAGCGGATTTTGAAAACCTATTCTATTACACACTGGGTGTGATCATAGCAGTTTTTTCTTCAATTTGTTACTTACAAAATATACAGGCTATGTGGACAAATTTTATGAGTACCGGTATGTAGTCGAAGATTGTAGAAATTTGCATAACTCAAGCGCAATAATTTTACAGAGAAATTTACATACATACATACATTTACATAGAAATTCAGCGATTCTAAGCGACGAATAGGTGTTTTTGGTCCCTCTTGTTTCAGCCAAACATATAAACTTGTGTGTTTCCATTTCCACAGTATGGTGAAAACGCTAAAAAACTGAGTGAATATTTACTTTTTCAAGAATTAATAAACTATATGAAATTTGAGGATAAGCTTGATGTTCAGTTATTTGAACTCTATTTTATTTCTATTTGTTGAGCCATAATTCAGAAATCAAATAATCTCACGCTCCAAACATTCGTTATAAACTTAGGAAACTGTAATGCATTTATGTAGGCCTATTCTAATCCCAAGGTAGTATACAATCTTTCGAATTGATGTTATTTTGCTTAATCGAACATTTTTTGAAAAAAACTGATCCTTTAATTTTTAAATCTCATTACCCAACAATGTTCAACAGGCATCGACAAACAACTGAGTTCAGTTTTCAACCTTCAACGACAGACCATACTAATTGATTTTATTTCAGTTCAGGCCTTGTCCTAATCCTGAGGAATATTTTGAATTTTTAAATGACAGCCATAAAACTTCAATTTATAAGAATTTTAAGAAACCATAGGTAGGCCTATTGCAATTTTCTTGTATATATTACTATTATTATGGCCTACTGTTGGATTATAAACTGAGCTAGTGGTGACTTAAATGGAGTAGACCTCCACTGAACGCGGTAGTAACTCGAAATTTTAAGTCATGCCAGAGATGGCCGGTCAATTGTGATCGCAAAAAATATTGTTTCAAAATTAGGCCTGGTAAGGTCAAGTTTTTCAACATCCCCAACGTCTCTGTTATCACTTGTATCAGTTTTTGACGGTGGCAGAGATAAAGATGGTCGATAACGGATTAACGGGGATTGAACCTACGGCCGCTATCTACCACTCACTGATCGACCTAGTCTTCACCATATGACCAACAGAGTAGGTTAATGTTTTCCCTTCCTCCCATCATTACAAACATGGTGTTGACTCATTTAAAACGCAAAATTTCAATGCAATTGCTCCTGAATTTCATTAACTAAGGTCATCAACTCAATCAAATTTAAACGAAGAACTTCATGGCTTAGGCCCTACAAGAAATTGAAAACTACGTATAATAGGAACTTCACACTAATATAAACTCTGTCGTGCGACTGTGTTGAACGAATCATGAACAACCCATTTCAACTCTTCCGTCAATTTTGCCTACGAAGATTTCGTCAAATACTGCAACTAAAAATTAGGCTAGGTCTACTTAAACGACACCATTATTTTGTGGACAACTAAATGCACACTTCTTTTATAGTGTATTTATCCATTATTGCTGGGGCAGCCACAGTACAACTAAATATAAATTACTTTCAGTTTGAATTGTTTGCACCACTAGGCCTAACGACTGTCAGCATTGAGCAAAATATCAAAATGCGCATTACAATGAATCACAGTTGATCGTAGGTCTACTGTCATAAAGAAAGAAAGAGGTGTAATTTTATTATAAATGAGTCTTTGAGTAGTTTAAGCCTCTAGTTTTGAATAGGCTTGTTGCTTTCATTGAATTAGGTTAGGTTAGGTAAAATTAGTTTCAACCTAAGCATACCGGTGCACAATTTTTCGAAGTATGGCTAAAATAGCTAAAATTAATTATCGAATTGGGCCTAGATATCCATCAAGATCCAAATCTAGACTCACAGAAAATATGTTTTCATCAAATGAAATGACAGTGTAAACATTAACCTCTATCATAAGATTATTTTTCACAATGACAGCTGATTCTGAACGACAGCGGCTAAACCACGAACTTGAGTTTGACAACTGACACAGCTGTGAAAGAGGAAGCAGTTTAATCGTAAAATTAATGGGTTATAATATTACTTTGAGGTTATTCTCTTGTGATAGTATTCATTGTAAGCCTGCCCTATGTAGGCCTACATTTTAATTCATTGGCTAAACATTGCTGTTAATGGTTTGTATGCCTGGGCTAATTATACCTGTAGGCAACCTAACCTTAACGAGTTAATATTACAAATGACAATGATACAGAACAACATTACATAGGCCCTACCAATTTCAGTGTAATTACATGGCAAAATACCATACGCCTAATATGATTGCCTATTATGGTTTCATAATAAGAGGAAGCAGAAAGAAGGAGAAGCAGATGATGGGAGGAAGACGGAATGGCTCGCCGGCTTCGAGATCGCAAGCAGCCCTAGAAACGACGGTGGAGCTACCTCCACCCCCAAACCGGACTACGTTGGATTGGGAGATTAGACTGATTTGATGGTTTCAGACTTCAATTATAGAGGCCTAAAATAAATATTACCTTCACTTATGGCACCTCAGCCTAGTATTTCACTCCATCTTCATTTTTGAAGACTTTGAAGTAACGTAACAAAATACGGTTAATGTGTTAATGATCTATGTTGTTAATGAATTTTGTTCACTGTGCAACTCAAGAGGGCAGTGTCATTATTTCAAGTAGGCTCTATTCTGTTTGTCCAAAGAAAAAGATTCAATTTTGAAAAGATATGTCAGTTGATACACATCCGTTGTTTATGCTCGTTACCATCGTTACGAGAGAACCAAAAGTGGGCGGAGCCCATTTTTTTTTGGTTTTTATTGAATTATAAAATATTTAGGCTATGTGGAGAAAAGATATTATCGCAACGCGGTAGACTATGACCAATTACAATTTTGAAGCGGTCAAATTTCTAATTTACTTGGAAAACCAGCGATTCTATAGAGCCCCCAACTAAAACTCCACGCCAACAATGGAGGTGGGTGTGGCCTAACCTGTTTTTCTGAAGTATTCTTCGATTATTTAATTAGAAAATATACAGGCTATGTGGACAAATTTTATTACTACCTAGTCGAAGATTGTAAAAATTTGCATAATCCAAGCGCAATATTTTTCAATTTACGTAGAAATTTAGCGATACTAGGCGACAAATACGTGTTTTCGGTCCCTTTTGGCCAAACATATAAGTGTGTTTCCACAGTGTGGTGAACACGCTAAAAAGCACCACAAAATCCTCAATAATTTAGAGTTATGAAACCTAATACGATTCCCATATGAGCTACCGAAGGTAGGCCTATGCAATTCCCTTGGTCATATGGCTTAAATTTGTGATACATACTCAGAAAACCTCAATAAGACTTGAAAGATTTTCTATACAGTTGCTTATTGAATTATGCTATAATGCTACAATGCTATAATAAAATATTATGCTATATAATGCTATAAAGCTTATTATTGGGCAGAAGCATTTTTCCATAAATGCACTTGGATTGTATTCTTTGTGGGTTTTTACCCTATCACGACTGGTTGTAAATGAACCGCTTGCATTTGACGCCAAAGCAGCGGACTTCCTCTCAACGTTTTTTCAAAAACTTGTCTTCTTTAAAAGTTCACATTTCACCAAAACTTCAAATTCTTTGCGATGGTAAATTTTCCAAGAACATTCAAGTTTTCTCAAAATAATTTTAACTTTCTGAAACATTGTCAGTTGCTTACACAAAATGTCTGTGCATGGAATAATGATTTGTTTGCCTATACAAACCGTAGACTCAAGATCATCTGCTATATATATATATACAGTACAACCTTGATAGTACGACGCTCGATACAACGACGATCGCGATAGAACGTCGTTTTGAGATAGTCCCGGCCAATCCCCATAAGACTCAATGTTATTTTATTTTGTTAGTACGACGCTCATTATAACGACAATCGCGATAATACGACGGTTAAAATGGTCCCCACAGTATCAAAAATGCAATTACTACGACGAATTAATTGCAAAAAGTAGCAACCAATATGTATGTATAAGCAATAATATGTAATATGTACACTTCGTTGCTAAGATGCAGTCAAGCTCAAGTTCACGACTCGCCTCACGCGCTCTCCTCTCTCCAGCCCGCGGTTAGGGAAAATCCTACCCGCCGACAAACCTAATACATAATAATAATTATTGTTATATTTATAACTATACTGACTACAACATAAATGTCAATTGTTGACGACAATACTGTATCTTATTGTAATTAATTTTCCTAAATCCTTCATCTTCCTATAATTAAAAAAAGGGATAAATTTCATTTATAACGACGATCGCGATAATACGACGATTTAACTGTCGCCCCTGAACGTCGTACTATCAAGGTTGTACTGTATCATGATTTCGATTTTTTATTTTGAATTAAATAGCCGGTACATTTTACATATTTCCTATTAAAAATTAACAAGAATATTATTGTCAACAACAAATACAAAAATTCAAGTTTCAACAAATTCACAGTAAAATACAATTCTTCTTCGGTTTCTTCTGTTTGTCGTTCTGAATCTTTACTTCATTATTGCCCGAACTTGGCTGGACAACGGTTTCCAACACAACATCCTCTTGTCTTGCTCCTCTCAGAAGGCCGGGGTCTAATTGTGGTCCAGCCATCTGGACGACAGAAGGCAAGGCTGGGTCTAGGCTCGGAGTGATTGGTTGAAGCACGTCGTTTATAGTTTCCACTTTCACCTCGACAGGGACTTGCGATGCGGATTCTCCACTAACTGACGCCACTTTGACCTCAGGAACTACAACTACTGGCTCCAATTCGACCTCAGGAACTACACTAACTGGCGCCACTTTGACCTCAGGAACTTTAATTACCGGCGCCACTTTGACCTCAGGAACTACAACTACTGACTCCAATTTGACATCAGGAACTACACTAACCGGCGCCACTTTGACGTCAGGAACTTCAACTACCTGAGCCACTTTGACCTCAGGAACTGCACTTACTGGCGCCACTTTGACCTCAGGAACTACAACTACTGGCGCCACTTTGACCTCAGGAACTTTAATTATCGGCGCCATTTTAACCTCAGGAACTTTAATTACCGGCGCCACTTTTACCTCAGGAACTACACTTACCGGTGCCAATCTAGTCTCAGATACGGAGATTATCGGCGCCACTTTTGCCTCAGAAAGTGCATTTGTTATCAGAGTTTTATCGTCTTGGATTGCGTTGACAACTTCAAGCTTTTTCTCTTCATTCGGAGGATAACGCAATCCTTCATCTAAATGCATCACATTCGGTTCTTGCAAATCGCTTCCAAGGTTTGACACAGCCACTTCAAATTCATTCACAGTATGTTCATCTGGAATGAACACTGGTGCACGAGCTATCCACTTCTCGTCAGATTTGGCAGCAGTTGAAGCTAGGCTGGCAACATGCATGGTTCTTAGATCGCGTTTCTTGACTTTGTCAGAAGCGGTTCTTGGAAACGACTCCACAAACACAACACCGCCATGGAGCCACTTCACCCTCGGCAGCTCTCCTGAAAACAACAGACCACCACTTGTGTTGTCAGTCAAGCTCAACTTGCCAACACTTGCTTTACTGAAATGAAGCAATAACATGTATCAAGAAATATTAGCAAAATTTGAATCATCGGTGATTATGGGCACCGCTTTAGGATGTGGATGTCGGAGGATTTCGGATATGTGATGAAATTCAGTTTACTGAATCGACTGGTCTATAGAAACCTTCTGCTGCAAACTGCAGGTTAAGTTAATTTTTCGAACAGAATTACTGGAGTATTACATTTATGATGAAACACAATTTCTATAATACGAAAACTCACCTTCCACTAGTCTTGTGAGTTCCTCAGCTGTGACTGTAGCGTTTCTCTTCTTTATGATGAAGGCTGTGGAATGCTCTCCGTCATCGTCGTCTGGGATCCCAACAACTGCTACATCTTGCACAGACTCATGCCTCAGGAGCACCTCCTCGATATCCTGGGCTGGAACCTGATGAATCAACACGTGCTACATCCTCAATATCATCCAATCAGAGAATCTTCAGTGACCCCCGCCCGGACGGATAGTGTTTACACGATGTAGTGATACCAACAGACTTTATAAAAAGTAGGAGTACCCACTCTCTTCGTCAATGTGGAGTATTTCCGGGGGCCACTTGCTGCTAGCGATCTAGATCGATTTTATATAGAACTATAGACAGTTCAACAATGCTTTACAAGGCCACCTTGACCGTATCTACTTCTAATGGGTCCGCTAAATCGTCATCGGCCCTCTTGACTCTCTTGTCCTTCTCACTTACTTATCTTCATTCTTCACTTCTTGTCCTTCCTGTCCTTCCTGCCTCTTCAGTATTCACTTATCTACCTTCTCTTTCCTTATTCTTGACTCAGTCATTCTCACTTCTTCATATTCACGTTTCCTTCTTACCACTCCTTTCTACTCTATCTTCTTCCTCTGGCTCTGATCTGTCAACACGACAGCACAAATACCGGCCATATTGTTAGTATGGGAGTGGTTACACCTTCTTTATAGTATGATAAAGTCTGTTGGTATCACCACATCGTGGTTTATAACCAAGAGAGTACCATTTTCAACACATTATGATACATATTGATGAAATTAATGTGTTAGGGTCAGTTGTACGACCTATTAATGAAGTATTAGCTAATTATTAATCGAGGTACGAAAAGATCGTAATTAACAGAGGTTGATATAAGTTATTTCTCTGATCAATGCTTGATTCAGTAATTATCTGTTTGTATATCCGGCACCTGGTACAACTACTTGCATCGTGTTTTACGGAAAAGTAAAATGTGCTCTGTTCGATAATCGAAGTGCGAAAATAGCAAATTAGTATCCAAGGATAGTTACAAGATAATCCGATGAATCAACTGTCGCTGAATTCACTATTTTGGCATTCGTAAAACCGGAATTAGAAGACCATTAATCACATCATATTTGACAGGTTATCGACGAATAAGAGTGGGAATAAAAGTTGGGAAAATGTGACTTTGTAGTATGTTGACTCTACCTGTATGTTCTTGAACTTGATAAGATCTTTGATCCGGTCAATGATGAAGAAATAGCCATCAGTATCGTAATAGCCGATGTCACCCGAACGAATGAAACCGTCTTCGTCAAACAAGGCTTTGGTTGCTTCGGGGTTCCCTCGGTATCTGAGCAGCATGAACGGTGTCTTGAAACAAACCTCGCCCTCGCAGTTCGGGCCAAGAGGTACTCCACTTTCAACATCCACTATCTGCAAAACATCACTGCATTACATTCATCGCAGAATATGTATGCACTGTATGCAAATGGTGACCTTCGGCTGGACAATGGCAAACTTATTAACGGGCCAGTGTGCATGGGCATCAAACTTTTCAACTGCCTTCCAACAACTTTAAAATCTAAAACATCCATCAAAGATTTTAAATGTGAGCTTAAGATATATTTACTAAATCAATGTTTTTACTCTATAACTAATTTCAAAATTAATTGTAAAAGTATAGGGGTATTGAGGTAGCATATTAATTTGTGATATTGGATAGAAAACCAATTTTATTGATCTAATTTTTCAACTATATTAGTATAAAATTGTATGTTCCGACTACATTTTATTATATAATATGTACAAATGCATCAGATGTCATTTATCGCACTATAATCTACTGCTCCAATATATACAATGTAACATGACCTATCCAATATCTGCGTGCAGATGAAGTTTCTGGAAATAAATGAATACTTTACTTCACTGTGTTTTGAAAAAACGCCCCTCCTCGATCACAGTAAGCCTACAAACTTAGAGTTTCCACTTACAGCGACCAATATAGATGGAAATTATCAGAGCTTTACATTCACAACCTTCAGAACATCATCACAAGTGACGAAGTCTGATATTCACATTTGTTTTGACACAGTAAGATTATTTTTCTCATACGGGCTACTGAAATCACCAACAGCTAGCTTACACGGAGCATAATAGTAGAGAGAGGTATGTTCAATGGCAACTCGGCGACCGATGCGCCCACCGCCTCAAACCGGGCTCGGTTGCTCGGTGCGGCCATATTGGACTGACAGTTTTCGTACTAAGCGATGACTTCTCAATGGATATACCTTCAGACCAGTGGTTATATTAGTGAAAATTTAAATTTAGAACTGCGCATATTAAATCAATATTATAAAGAGGTAGCCTCCGTGCGGATACTGGGTGGGGAGGGGGGGGGGGGGGGGAAGGTGCATCACAGCCCCGCAGGGATTTTTTTTGAAAAACTTCACTCTTTTAAGTATCTTTGTTACTATATGGGAATATGTAGGCCTAAGGCTATAGTGCATTATTTGCGCCAAGTATACGCGTATTTATTACTGGGAGAAGAATATTTAGGGAAGAATCATTCAAATTATTGAGCATGAACATGAAATAATGTGGTTTGAAGAATATCGATTCATTCACTGTTCAATTCTTCTTTGATAATCTTCATTATTCAACAATATTCGTTATTTCACAACTGCGCAAATTGAAATTAAGAGCTGCATTTTTGAAGTTTAGAACTGCGCATATTAGGGTCAACTGCGCACTAATATAACCCCTGCTTCAGACATGATGTTATTTCTCTATGATATTACCGCTGAATTATAATTATTTCGCTATTATTTACCGCTATTATCAATTTGAACAAATAAATCGTCTATGTGTGTTCTGTTTAATGTAATATGTTCCTTTTTCTTTGAGTTCCTGCTGTATATTTATGAAGTAGCAGCAACTTTTTTATTTCCTGAGCTTACTTTCGGTTAGAAAATAGAAAAATACCCACGTAAATAGTTAATATTGAAATACCACATCTGTGTTTGTCTTCACCCTTCAAGAACCTTCTATGTCTGTATCTTGACATCAATAAAGCTTTAATTTCGTTACAATAATACTTGAAACCATAATGAATCTTCAGCATACCTAGGCCTATAGTCGACTTATAGGCCCACATCATTTTCTCAACTCATTGTTGCCAGTACAGTAATGTATTTTTCAATAGGAACACCGAAAAGGATTAATTCTTGGAAAACCACACTTGAGGTAGAAAGGTAGGTAAAAATAGATTGACCTTTTCCCTAATAATTAGCTTTTGCTCACTTGTGTTTTTATTCTTACGGTTACAGGTTCCCTGTTGTCATGTATTTGGTTTATGTAAGTTGGCAACAAGGCGAGAGAGAAGATGGCGTCAAGCTAGAGAGTCATGTACGATGCGGTGTCGCACCAATTACCTAATAAACAGTTTAATATGTACTTGTGGTGTCACTAGTTATTCAATAGATTCATGTGCACCGGGCAAACATATCACATGGTGTCAGCAGTGAGCAGTTTGAGATGCAGGACAAGAATTATCTCATCCGAACGTGCGGCGCAATAGCATCACATAGGCCTAAAGCTCAGACAAGTCTGTGCAAGTAGCTAGGCAAGAGAATAAATGAAAATCAACATGGAGGCTTTTCGCAAGCCGCCGCCTCTGAAAATCAAAGATGTGGAAAGCATCGACTGGAAGCGATGGAGAGGATGTTTTGAAAACTATTTACTAGCTTCGGGCTTAGATTCAAGTTCTGATCCGAGGAAAGTAGCTATACTGATCAATCTAATTGGAGAAGATGCCCAGGAAGTGTTCGATAATTTCACGTACTGCGAAGGTGAAACCAGTCAGTGTTTCAAGTGTTGTTAAGAAATTTGAGGAACATTCTTTACCTGTGCGCAATCAGGTAGCCATGATGAGGCTAGTATGCGCCGTATGAGCCATGAATGAGTCACAGGAAGTGAATATGATCAAGTCAAAAGCTAACAAGCAGAAACAGCAGACACACAAGGTGGACAAGCCAAATGTTACGATTGATTGTCAAAAGTGCGTTACAAAACATTCAATTCGAAAGTGTCCAGCGTACGGTGGGGAATGCTTCACATGCAAAGGAAGAAACCATTACAAGTCCATGTGTAGCAGTTTAACAAGCAAGAACAGCCAAGAAAACAAGACATGGCGGGTTCGGGAGGTCACAGAAGATAACCAGGTGTGCGAGGAATATTTCGTGTCGGAGCTGTCAACGCAAGAAGGGCAAGAGACATTATTTATAGACTCTGTACAGGTTAGGCCACATGAAAAAGCATGGTATGCAATGATCAATGTTGCAGGTAATGATGTAAAATTTAGGCTGGATACCGGGGCTGAGGTGAATATCTTGCCATGCAGTGTTTTTGACAAGTTTGGTTTGCAAGAAAAGAAATTATTGTCAACTTCAAACACAGTTCTAGTAACCTATGGAGAACATAAAGTTAAGGTACAAGGTGAAGTAAATCTAGTCTGTAACAATGAAGTAACAAAACCAAAACAGCTAGAATTTGTAGTGTCAAGTGTTAATTCTTTTCCATTATTGGGATTGAAGGGTTGTATTGCCATGAACTTGATAAAACGAGCAGATACAGTACATGTGCAATCATTGGTAAACACTAGAGAGGAAATCGTAGAACAATTCAAAGATGTGTTTATGGATCTTGGGAGAATTCCGGGTAAACACCATATCACAGTAGATGAGAAGGTGAATCCAGTGATTCATTCTCCACGTAAGGTACCATTTGGGTTGCTACCTAAAGAGACCCTGGATAAAATGGAGGGTGATAAAGTCATCTCTAAAGTAGATCATCCAACAGCATGGGTCAGTAGTTTAGTCATTGTGTAAAAGAAAAATGGGCAGTTACGTTTATGTTTAGATCCAACAGAACTTAACACAGCGATCAAACGAGAGCATTATACGAGTACAACTACTGAGGACATAGCAGCTAAGATGTTTGCAAAGAAGGTCTTCTCTACACTAGATATGTCTAATGGGTTCTGGCAGTTTGAACTTGATGAAGATAGCGCGGATCTCTGTTGTTTCAACTCGCCCTTTGGTCGGTACCGTTTCAACAGGTTACCGTTTGGAATTCAATCAGCACCAGAGGTTTTCCAGAAACGTGTGGTAACTATTTTCAGTGACATACCGGGGGTAGAAGCAGTCTGCGATGATTTAATCGTGGCAGGTTCGACTGTAGAGGAACATAACCAGATTTTTAAGAAAGTACTTACACGAGCTAGGGAAATGGGATCAAGTTCAACAAGGGAAAGTTCAAATTTGGAGTAAGCTCTATCAAGTATTCAGGTCACGTAATCAGTGAAGAGGGGTTGAAACCAGACAGTGACAGGATTAGGTCAATTGTTGAGATGGAGGAGCCAAAGAACAAAGAGGAACTTAGAAGGTTTTTAGGAATGATAACATATGTGGGACGGTTTATTCCAGAGTTGTCGGATACTACAGCTCCTTTGAGATAACTTCTTAAAGATGACAAAATGTGGGTTTGGGATAGTGGACATTCAGGTGCAGTCAAATTTTTGAAAGAACAGTTGTGTAATGCACCAGTACTCAGTTTCTTTGATATCTCTAAGCCAATGGTAATTCAGACCGACGCATCACAGTTCGGTCTAGGGTCATGTTTGCTTCAGGACAACCATCCAATAGCTTATGCCTCTAGGTCACTCACTGATTCGGAAAAGAATTATGCGCAAATTGAGAAAGAAATGTTGGCAATTGTTTTCTCTCTGGAAAAATTTCACCAATATGTCTACGCAAGGAAGGTTCAGATACATTCAGATCATAAGCCGTTGGAGGTCATTGTCAAGAGAGAGTTGATTAAAGTGCCAGGTAGACTTCAAAGGATGTTACTTAGGTGCTATCGGTATGATTTTTCGGTTAGTTATGTACCGGGGAAGGAAATGTTTGTAGCAGATACTCTTTCACGAGCTTTTCTCCGTGATCCGGTGGAAGATGACCCGGAACTCGAAGCTATTGTTCACACTGTTGCGAAGTATTTAGCGGTTAGTCCAGAGAAAAGAAATGAAACACAAGACGCAACAAAAGCAGATCAAACGTTGCAGAGGTTGTTATTCTAGCACAATCAGGGTTGGCCTGCAGATGTCAGTGAAATTTATAAGTACTATTGGAAGTTTCGTCAAGATGTTTCAGAATCAGACGGTCTTTTGTTTACAGGTGAGAAATTATTGATTCCAAGTTCCATGAGGAGGAGTATGTTGACATCGTTGCATGAAGGTGGTCACCCAGGAGTAGTCAAGTGCAAAGTCAGAGCTAGATTAATAATGTATTGGCCAGGGATAAGTCAACAGATTGAAGATTATATTAGTCGTTGTGAGACATGCGAGAAGTTTCGAGGTGCAAATATCAAGGAACCGATGATACCTTCAGAAGTTCCTGATAGGCCCTTCCAAAGAATTGCAGCAGACTATTTAGATTTCAATGGTTCAAACTATCTAGTTGTTATTGCCTATTTTCCAAAATGGATTGAGGGATTGAAATTGTCGAGACTACAGGAAAGACGGCGAAAGATACGATTTTAGCTATGGAAGCTATATTTTCGAGAAATGGTATTCCAGAGGTTTTGAGATCAGACAATATGCCTTTTTCCAGATTTCAATTTGGAGAGTTCGTAAAAAGTTGGGATTTTGTAGTTGTTAATTCGAGTCCTAATTATCCTAAATCGAATGGGTTAGCAGAAAGAGGAGTTCAAATTGATAAGGCAGTACTCAAGAAGGCTTTTGAGGAGAATACGGACATTTACTACTCGCTATTGCAATATCGTAATACACCATTAGTTGGGATTGAAAAATCGCCAGCACAACTTTTATTGAGCAGACAGCTATAAGAAGTAAATTACCAATGACAGGCAAATCTCTTAATCCAAAGATCGAGCGTGGCATCAAAGAAGGTCTAAAATGTAACCAAATACTTCAAAAACATTATTATGATAAAGGAGCTAAATTACTTTCGCCACAGAATGAGGGAAATATAATATTAAAAGAAAGCTATAGTTCGAGCTAAACATTCCAGTCCTAGGTCATACATATAGTCAAGACTGAGAATGATCAACAATACAGGAGAAATCGCATTGATCTAAGGTTATCCAAAAACCCACCACCAGTTGTAGTAACAGATAATTACGATACATCAGATTCCCCTGTAAATCAAGGTTTGAGAGTAAAAACAAGCATTATAGTAGTGATCAAACCGTTGATGAAAATTCAAGTGGACCTGTTGTAAGTTTACCAGTTTATTCAAATGACAGACCAAAGCGAAATGTTAAGTAAGGTGCCTGGAAAATACAAGGATTATCAAATGTAATACTATTTGGAAAGTGTTTAGAAATTTGGTCAATTATTAATGATAACAAATGATTATGTAGACCTAATCGTGAAATAACATAAGTACCATAAGAGATTAAGTATTAACCATGTTTATTGGGATTCAAGATGAATGAGACCATAACAAGATTATTGATCATGTTTTGTTCTCTGTGTTGGTCAATGTTAGAATGCCAATAAGGGTGTTGTATAAATGTATTTGGTTTATGTAAGTTGGTAACAAGGCGAGAGACAAGATGGCGTCAAGCTAGAGAGTCATGTACGATGCGGTGTCGCACCAATTACCTAATAAGGAGTTTAATATGTACTTGTGGTGTCACTAGTTATTTAATAGATTCATGTGCACCGGGCAGGCGGGCAATCATATCACACCTGTTGTGGAAAATTGTTATTTAGAAATTCTGTACCATGGCATATCAAAAATTGAAAGGTAATAAATGACAAGATAGTAATTATTCAACCACATGTAGGCCTGAATATTAAATATTTAATTAATTGGAGACAATATTATATAAGGGCCGTGCTCATTTCATACGTAGCTTATAATAAAACACATAACTAGGCAAATATGACTTGCCAAATTAAATTATAGAGTACACCAACAAATAAATACCCAAAAACTGAAGAAATACTAATAATACCCAGAATGATGTTAGTGGCTCTTAGTCACTCTAGCTAGAAATATACATTTAATATTATATATAAATCATTTCCATACATCATTTCACAGGTGTTCTATTGGAAACCATAAAAATATTTGAAGAAGTTATTGCATGGTGATCATTTTACCACTGACTTTAATCTTGAAACTGCAACATACTTGGATATGAAAGAGTATTACTATTATTATTACTAGAAGGCCTATTACTACTACATATTATCCCATAGCAACAGTAAATACGTTTTGTCCAGTTTTCAGTCTCTCTTGGGTTTCTACCTCGACCAGGAATCATAATGTATAATTTAAATAACAACTTTCATTCACAGATACTCTACTTTTGCTGGTTCAGTTCAAGAAGGGAACAATATGGCAATGGCGGAATGAGTGTGACGCACTGATCTCCATACACGTGGATAGCGTTTGCACTGAAGGTTATGACGCCAGCCTGCCATGGCAGAATCCCGAGTTCGATTCCTATGAGGTGATACTTTTTTGTTACTTTTTAAATGTTATAGAAATGCTTTTGACCAAGGGTTGTGGTTCGGTACGTCCTGTTAATGAGATTAATACAATCTTTGAATAGTTATTTATAAAAGTTGAAACTTTATTTTAAATATTATTATATAATATTATATTTATATAATATAATATATATATAATATATATATATGATTATATAATATATTATATAATATTTTATATCTTATTATATTTTAACTTGATAGCGACACCAGGCCGACTTACGAACACTGGAGCTCGGGCCGAGGAGCCTACGGCTGCATGTGTTCCAAATGTCGCCAAGTGCAGTAGTAAGGGCACTTGTGACATCACAACCGGAAGCGCCGCCATTTTAAGTGGTGTTCCAATAGTCGGTTTGAAAAAGTGTGCACTTCCAAGTGCACTTGGAAGGGAGCTTTCCTAAGTGTGCATCGCATGCACACTTTCATGTACCCTTGCACACTCGAGAAGTCTGTTAATTGTTGTTTGTTGTGTTTCATCGAAAAAATGAAGTGTTGTAGGCCTAATAACACTTTTTGATGCATAAGTATATTAATAAAGCCTTTACTATGCATTAAAGTCATAGCAGACCCTCTAATTCATATTATCAATTCTTCATTCTGCACCGGTATTGTACCTGACGATATTAAAACGACCAACCAGAGTGGTACCATTATGGAAGACTGGCGAGAAGGCAGACATGTGTAACTACAGACCTCTAGCCTTACTATCTGTATTCTCTAAAATCATAGAATCGGCATTTTGTAATAGACTAGTAGACTTTCTCATGAAATATGATGTACTAAATGAATATCAACATGGTTTTACAAAGGGTAAATCTACAAACACGGCAATTGCTAGCTTGATAAATAACATTCTAGAAGCACTTGAGAAGAAAGGAAAAGCTATAAGTGTATTTTATGACTTAAGCAAAGCTTTCGACTGTGTGAATCATGAGGTACTATCAAACAAGCTTAAAGCCTATGGTACACAAGGTGTAGCTAATTATTGGATTAATTCTTTTTTACTGAATAGAAAACAGACGGTAGAAATTACCAACTCTCATACCAAATATTTGTCAAGTGAAATTGTAGTAAACATTGGAGTACCGCAGGGATCTACGATATCGCCTATTTTATTTATTTTGTATACTAACTATCTACCAACTTGTATAAGTAAGGGTAAATTTTGATTTTTTTTTTTTTCAATTTTGAGTGTGCTAAATTAATATATTTTTCTTACATACAGTCAAGACTCCAATATGGTGTCATCCTTTGGGGGTTGTCTCCTCATACCGACAAGTTGTTCATTTTACAAAAAAGAGCTTTACGCTACCTTGCAGAAGCCAGTTTCAACCCAACGGCAGTTATTTTTTATAAGGACTCATGCCGATATCTTTTTAAGAAATTCAATATTCTCACGCTTCCTTGCTTATATATTTTAAATGTTATAATGTACTTTTTGGAAGGAAATTTCAGTACAAGTCAAGTGAGCGAGCTAAAATTAAATCATTTGCACGAAACAAGACATAGAAATACCTTTCGAATGAAGAAATATCGACTAGAAATGTGTAATAAGGGTCCTATATTTGCAGGTTGTGAACTTTTTCATGGTCTACCCCTTAATATTAGGGAGGTAGCACTTATAGCCACTAATACATTCAAAAGAGCCCTAAAAAAACATCTATCAGAAAAAATGTTTCTATAGCGTCGACGATTTCTTATCGGACCCCTTGTATATCCAGTAAGACTTTGAAGTGTTATTATAGTGTTAAATGTATATGTTAAAGTCTTCTTGTATAATTATATTTAATTTGTATGATGTTTCCAATATCATTATATTATGATCAAAGCATGATGGAATAAAACAAATATTATTATTATTATTATTATTATTATTATTATTATTATTATTATTATCATTATTATTATTATTATTATTATTATTATTATTATTGAATAAATGATTTTATCAAAATAAAATATTACCTCAAAATGTTTGACAATCGCTAACAGAAAGTGCTAAAGTAGTTAGGTGTGTTCCAATAGTTGTTTTCAAGTGCTCAAACTAGGAAAACGCCATATATGCGTTGTTAGACAAGCGAATAGTAATAGTATGAGTAAAAATGGGTAAAAACTGCTTCGAGTGGTACAGTTTATGTTTTTTCTTCAAAATGGCTGACCCGATCAAGCTGAAAACTTTTAAAAATGTGTATCAAAATTCAAAATGTAATTCGATTACACAAAAAATTTCATTTTTTTGGAAAATAGATTTTTTTTTTTCTGCTATGTTATTCTAATAGGTATTTTTGAAATTTCTGAAATTCATAGAAAACAAATTTGAAAAAAGAGGTGAGAGGACGTTCTCAAAAACCCATGCCTTATGCGGGACTCGAACCCACGCCCGACTTCTTCAGATTTTCTAAAGCTTGTCCTAGTTGACTGAGCAAAGAAGGGTAGCTTTTATAATCATCGACATTACTTTCTAGCAACTTTATCTACAAGTTATGATCAATTTTGACGAATTTTCCCCTGAGGGATCATTCCCCTCCAATGTACTTACTTTGGCTGAGCTGTTGGCCGTTATCTTTCCGACTGACGCAGGTTTCCTCAAGCCAACCATGGGTGTTTCGAAGACGATAAACGACTCTGTCATGCCGTACCCGTTAGTAATAGGCTTCTTCAGCCGTTTCTCGGCCAGGTCCTGCATGGCTTGGCTGAGCCGCGCGCCGCCGCACGCTAGCCAGACCAGGCTGGACATGTCGTACTTGTCAGTGTCGGGCCACTTGGCAAGCGCTGTGAATTTGTCAGGACCAAGAGACGTGAAATTCACCTGAAATAACAAATTACTTGGTGAAATAAAATGTCAATGAGCAATGGTGAAATGTTATTAGAATTGAATGCAATTTGAGTGATGACATAAAAGTGAGTGTTCTGATTATAAAAACTTTCTTATTCATAATTATTCAATCAGGTTCGTATGACGTATAGGCCTACTGATGTAAATTAAATTAATTCATTGCTAACATTAGGCCTACACACGTTATGTTGTTCTATTTTCACAGAAAGTTTAGCCAATTTATTATGGATGTATGTGAAAAGATGCGATTGTAATCATATTGTAATGTATGTACGACAATTGTATTTTATGTCATGTAAAAAAGTGTAGCAGAACTGCTGAATAAACACAAACATCATGATTTTAATATGCAAATTATAATTAAGAAATGTATGAAGGGTGAATGAGGACACCGGTACATGAGGCGCTATAGTCGTAAAGAGAGAAGGTAGACGGATTCAGGATCAAGTATCTTTATTTGAGTGCATTCCTGGAAATCGGTAAGTGAACCAATTGATGAGAAGTGAAGCTATCACTGGAAACAGAACGTGTATGCTTATATTCTTCTCGATAAAGTATACTGATATCTGGTGGAAAAATTGTTGGATATTTCAATTATACTCGGAAGAAAAATACGTGAATCCTCGATATAGGATTCATACCCATCGGAAACAGATGATGATATTCGTCCAAAATAGTCCGAAAATGAAGTGAAGCACTCGCAGGTGACTGAAATTTCGAATATGAAAATACCAACATTTTAAGTTCGAATCAATGAATCAAAGAATCGAAGATGTTGATGAAAAAAATCCAATTTCCAAATATAATTTTGTTTCTCCTGAACCATTTTTTCAGGAAGACACTCATTTTGTGTATCAAGATTCACGTCGAAGACCGGTTTTCACCTTGTATCGGCTGATGGCGTCTAGTAGCGCCTCCTCAGTGAATTTAGCCAAAAGCACTAGCTTAGCTCCAACCGAGAGGAACATCATTTGAGCGATGATGCCCGACGCCCAATACGGTCCAGACAAGCTGAGACCGACCATGGTCGAAGGCAACCTGAAACAACGCAACATTGTTATACTTGTTACCATGGCGACTTGGTGGGCAACGTATCCGACAGTAGAGGTAGCAGGTAAGCTGGCAGCTGGTAAGCAGTGGACTTGTGAAAACCAAGTCACAAAATACAGCGCGCGCATATCCCAACAATGACATTTATTGAAAATGTCATATTGTTGACTGTTTATTCGTTACCTTCTGTCAGCGATATTGGCATTCAGAAGCGCATTGTATCTATGTGTTGTTACTTTTGGTATCGAATTTGTTTGATCACGTTGTTCGTCACACGCAAGGTGTATTGAGGGCTGCATTGGTGCGCCGTTCTCTTATGTCGCTTCAACTTCCATTTCAGAATGTTTTCCATGGGTATCGTCCTTGAACCTATTGATCGCTGCTCAACGTAATGTATGATTTGAAACTATATACAGCTTGCCTCAATCACGATTCAGTGATAACAATCGCGACTTTATCATAATATAAATAAGGTGTATACCCACTCGCGTCTTCAAAGTGAAGTATTCTCGGGGTCAGAGTCTCATGGTCCCGTCTGCATGTAGCTCAAATGTTTCTTTTATAATATCGAACTATATAAAACTGCAATGCTCAACATTCAACAATGCTACACGGCTCAGTAGAAATGTTATTATCTTAGAGGTAGCAACTAGCAATTATGCTACACGACAATTATAGTTATTGTTTGCTCAACAATGTCACCGGTACGTACCGTAGTCACTCTTATCTACATCTAGTTCACGAGGAAATCCGCTAAATCGCGACAGTCAAATGGGACCGTTGGCTCTGATTTGTCCGCGAGAAACCACAAATTCGTGTCCCATTATTACTTTGGGAGTCGGTACACCTTGTCCATATTATGATATAGTCTGTTGGTATCACCACATCGTGCCTCAATGACTTCAAGTATTGTCATTCCAGATGACTGTTCACTGAGCAGACATGAACAGAATTTTGCGTTCATCTTTAAGCAAATTGTTTGATCATCTAGTATCATCATTCTCTATAGATGAGCTCAATCGGCAGGCAAAAAGATTCGGATGGTTAGTGGGTCCATTTCTTCAACGCTGTGGTAGCATGGGAAGTTGAAAAACCTGATGGGACCGACCGACCAACGCAACCCACACTAGACTTCTTGATTACAGGATAAGAAGATGTGTCACTCGAAAAGGAAGTAGTTTGAATGGACTTTATAAGAATTTCTTTGTATTTTAAATATTGGGTTTAACCACGCACTGTTATGATAGCGCAGATCTATTGGCGTCGGATGGATGATTAATGAGATGATGGGATGATGAGATGAAGGTTCTTGGGTAATGGGGAGGATAGTGGGAAGGAAGCCGTCATGGCCGACTTATTGAAGGAACCATCGCGGCATTACCATAGACTACAGAGGGAAACCATGAAAAAAAGGATGGTAAGGATGGTCGGCGGCGGAGATCGAACTGGGTTCGGAATTCCCCTCGCCCCCCGAATCACATGAAGCGAGCGCGTTAACCACTGCGCTGCATGTGCGGTTATAAGAACTTACATGGTTAAACCTTGCAGCATCGTCAAGAACGTAGCATGAGATATTTCCACACCCTTTGGTCGTCCTGTTGTACCGCTGGAGGTCATTATCACTGCCACATGGTTGGCGAGGTCTGTGATCTCACAAGGCTGAAATAAATCCCTGATTAGACGTCTTTAGCGAGGATTCAATTTGACATACTGAAAAAAATTGATGTTCGTTTTTATGTTTTTTTTTTCCTTTTTTTTTGTCGGTTCTACACAGGTCAAACGGCTACAGCTATCAACTTCAAACTTTTTTTCAATATGGTTCCTCATCTAACTTAGATCTGTATAGTTTTGTGGCATTATCGGGGGGTAACTTTTTTTCATGAAATATAGAAATTTCAAAAATACTCATTAGAATAACATACCGTAGCGGAAAAAAAAGAAAATATGTTTTGAAGAAAATAAGTTGAATTACATTTTGATACACATTCCTAAAAATTTTCAGCTTGATCGGGTCAGCCATTTTGAAGAAAAAAACATAAAATGTGCTAAATTAGTACCACTCGAAGCAGTTTTAACCCATTCTTACCCATACTATTACTATCCGCTCGACCGCTCGTCTAACAACGTATATATGGCGTTTCCTAGTATATGAATAGACCAGGCAGAAAGGTAATGAGCCGTCTCTCAGTAGCGTTTGAAGTTGAGCGGGATCACTGTACAGTCACATACAATTGACTATTCCGAAATTTACATTCAAACTCGAATGAAATGTACGCATATTTCACAACTGACACACTGTACGTCGGAAGCGTGCGTGTCCATTGTCTGCTAGTTTTAGTGGGTGTCATTCGAGACCCTATCATCTTCTCCAGGACGCGTTTTAGAGTAACTCTTGATCGACTTTTTATGTGACCGCGAGTGTACTTGTAAATTATTTTAGTCGTTATACAGCTCCTTCTTGTTTCACATGTTGATTCAATTCCAATCGTTGCAAATGATTCATTTTTTCCAGTGTCAGGAAAACATTAATCTAAGCCATAAACTGTTGATCAGGGAGAACCTGAAACTTCGGACCGCCCAGAAAAATGAATAAGAATTCAATAAAAACTGTCTCCGCTCTCACGAACTAATAATTTGATATGCAAAAAGAAAATGAAAATCAAATTATGTGAAAATATAAGAATTTACTGTCAGAAAACCTTGGATTTCTGCGTGAACATTAGTAAAAATATCGTGTGGGAGGTGACAACATGGCTCACTCAATCGGAACATTTAATCATCTAATTCAGTTTAATAACATTTGTATCCAGACAGTGGCGGTGCCTAGCGGACTTCTGGTGAAGAGTCTGAGTTAGCGAAAGATGACGTCACACTCTCGAGTAGTTTGGTGTCATAACGACGGTTGACGAGAAGGGTTTAGAGTTTCAATGACAGCTTGTCTGTGGGCCGAAGTGCAAGGGTCCATTACCTGTGCGGCTGTGCCGGAAGGAACAATGGAAGTTGAGTGACCATAAGAGAAATAAATTAAAATCGCCGTTGAAGAATTAGGACTACTATACTCTGAAGATATGCATTAAAAGCGAGAATCTAAGCAATTTACTTTTTTATTGGAAAAACTTCACTCATACGCGGCCGAGATACGGCGATATGTTCGTGGGAGTGATTTTCATTCATTGGCTCCAATTTCACGTATCTCGGCCGGATATGAGTGAATTTTTCCATTAAAGTAAATTATACTTAGATTTTCATTCCCAATGCATATCTTTAGAATATAATAATCTCAATTCTTCGATGGCGATTTTAATTTATTTCTCTAATGGTCACTCTACTTCTATTGTTCCTTCCGGCGCAGGTAACAGACTCTTTCGGCGGGGAAAAAAGCTCAACGTCAGATTGAACTATACCTGTCATGGACTAGAAGTGGTGTACGAAGTATTAGCAGGGTCGGAGCTCTAATGAACGTGACCGTGCTCTAAGAGGGCCACAGCCCGACTGAAGTAAGGGTACTCGAGCTGCAATATGGCCGCCAGGAAACAACGTTAAAGTTCGGTATAATGTGTAAATAATACTTGTGCGCAAATTCAGTAACAATTTGAATTAATTCGCAGGATTTTTTTCCCAAATGACATCTCATGTAAACACTGAAAAGAGACAACACCACATTCCATGCATCAAAGATTTGTCAAAGAAATACCAAATTGATGCCAAGTACTGGGATGTAGCGGGGTTAATGGAGTATATAAAATGTAATGTAGCTCGTGGCACCATTCCTGAATTTTCATGCACTTTTCTCAATACCTACAAAATCCCAAAGAAGGTGTTATTATAAGAAATACAGTACACTCAGTTTTTTAGATGAGCGTAGCGGAGATATTCGTTCCATATACCGAAAAATTTTGGGCTTGGTTTTCATTTAATTCATTTTGGTTTATTTTTCTGTTTATTTTTTTGTTTATTTTTTTTTGTATGTACTTTTGTACGCGGCATACAGGTCAGGAGAAAGGATCAATCAACTCGGAACTTTTATTCAAATTGGTATCACACCAGAATGGGTTGAGATTGTGATTCAGAAAAATCGGTCGAAACGGTTTTTCCGGAAAAATGTGGAAAATATAGAAAATCCCCATAAGAATGAGCCGGGGGAGAAATACTTGGCAAACAAAGATTTTCCAAAAGCGCTCAAATTTATACTGAATGTGGATAAAACTATCATACATATTTTAAGCGATTTATGGAACAATCGGTTGTGAAATAACGAAGAAAACGCATTCCTAATGTACTTTTTTACACATCATTAAAAGCAATTAAGAAAGCAATCAAGGAACTATTAAATGTGAGCAACAAGTGTCACCAATAAATTAAAACGATTAAAATCTGTGATGGATATCAAGAAGGCACTGGTACCATTGTTGGGAAACTAAGGTCCATATAGGCCTACCAACAGACAGCCGCGGTTAATAAAACTTTGAAGTGATCCATGGCCTGTATATTCACATTGAGCTGACAAAATGTTTTTAATTCTACATTTCCATACTTCTAAGCTCATCTCACAACGCACATAAGGCGTTTTCCTAGTTAGATGTGTCATGTATGGTATCAGTGGCCATTAGCGGAGAGTGCTGGCCAGTAGGAACAGAGATCGAAGGCCACGGCAAGGGGCCGAGGTCGATGGCAAGTTGGCCGATCTCACTCTCACCACGCAGCAAGCAGTCACGCGAGTAAAACACGCCGTACACGATCAACATTACCCGTCAATATCTTGACTCAACAAGCTTGACGTCGTGTATGGGCTCTGAAAAGATTTGTTGACGTGCTTCCTGCCATCTGTTGATGGCAAGTATCAACTAGCCTCCGACACTAGCGCTTTTATGGATAATTTATTAAATAGATTCGACTTTCGACGATACACATTTAAGATACACATTTAAGAAATGAGCAGTTGATAATCTGCAACTACGTATACTCAACGGAAGTTCTCGGTAGAAACTACGTATTCAATGATTATATACCACGTGATTTGTAACTGTGCCATCATTGGTCGAAGCTGTCAATATTGATGAGATAGTAGAGCATGTTCAATTCTTGTCAACATGTTGGCGGTCAACATCAACATTTTACCGTCGTGTAAAGGCAAGATCAGAAATACGGGTTATCTATTAGCTGTAAACATGTTGAGTCAATATCTTGACGGGTAAATATTGATCGTCTATGGCGGGTTTAACAACTGCGGCACGGACAAATAGACCTACCCACAGGCATGGGAATGATTGTAATATTGTAACAGTACTTCGAATAAACTATCTGTTTAATACAACAATAAGTTATATCGATTTATTCAGTATGCAACAACATGAGCGTAGCAAAGATTTTCGTCCATGTACCGAAAAATTTTGGGCTTAGATTTTTTTTTTTTTTTGTATGTGATTAAAGAAACTATTAAATGTGAGCAACAAGTGTCACCAATAAATTGAAACGATTAAAATCTGTGATGGATATGAAAAAGGCACTGGTACCATTGTTGGGAAACCAAGGTCTATATACCAACAGACAGCCGCGGTTTTTAAACCTTTGAAGTGATCCATGGCCTGTATATGTACATTGAGCTGACCAAATGTTTTTAATTCTACATTTCCATACTTCTAAGCTCATCTCACAACGCATATAAGGCGTTTTCTTAGTCCTGATAATACCGTCTTTCTAATTAATACTTCTTTCATTTTCATACTTTTTTATACACCCTTAATTGAATTAGTTTTATAATAAATCAGTATTAATTCATAATCAATTAACTTATTTTGTATCACTTTTGTGAATAACCATTGTACTTTTCTGTGTTGTTTTTATTACGCTGTACCATCTTGGTATCCCGCTCTGCGGACAGCCGTCGAATAGATTGACATTCTCTCTTACCATGAAACTGTCGCTCTCTCGCCTCGTGTATTGGCTGTCTAGGTCAGCTAGGGTCATGACGTCAGGGCTGATGTCGCACTGTGCGACGGCGGCCAACATGCTCGCGTGTGACGTGGCGTCGCACAGCACAAGGCCGGGCTTGATGACAGACACAAGATGGATGAAGTCACCTGTGAAGCATTGTGTCATAGGTCAATCAGAACTACTGTATCAGTATTTAATGTCACTGGAGAAACGCCATATATGCGTTATTAGACGAGCGGATAGTAATAGTATGCGTCAAAATGGGTCAAAACTGCTTCCAGTGGTACCAATTCAGAACATTTTATGTTTTTCTTCAAAATGGCTGAACCGATCAAGCTGAAAATTCCCAGTAATGTGTTTCAAAATGTAATTCAACTTCACGCAAAATTTCCGCTATGTTATTCTAATGGTCTCATTCTAATTCTCAGTTCTCAAAACAAAAGTTACCACCCGATAATGTCACAAAACTTTATAGATCCAAGTTAGATGAGGAACCATATCGGAAAAAAGTTTGAAGTTGATAGCTGTAGCCGTTTGACCTGTGGAGAACCGACAAAAATATAAAAAAAAAACATAAAAACGAACACCAATTTTTTCAGTATGTCAAATTGAATTCTCGCTAAAGCTCGTCTAATTACATGCTTGCTGTAGCTCCCCCGAAATTCATGGCCGTTGCAATACATGATTTCTAATCCGAATGTAAATGCTTCAGGTTATACAAATATTCATGCATTCAGAAATGGATATAATTGTTTCTTTTATCGTGTTCAGCGAGTCGAACAAACAGCTAGGTAATATGGGGGTGCAAATGAGTGAGTAGCGAAAGGATGAAAAACAAGTGAATAACCTTGACAAAAATTCATGCAACTCAAGAGGGAGTCGAACCCGCGTTTAGATCACTTCAGATGACAAAGCAGTGACCCTAGCAACTGTCTGAACCAAAAATACGGCAGTTTTTACAAGTAGTTGTTGACGATGCGCGCGCCACCAAAAGACTCGTCTTATCTGCGCACCAGTACATTTCTCACAACATAAGCCCATGCACTACTTGGTTCGAATCCAATCTGTGACACGTTCTTGGTTTATAAATACTGAAGAACATCACAACACTGGAACTGGGTTTTTGGACGAGCTTTAGCGAGGATTCAATTTGACATACTGAGAAAAATTGGTGTTCGTTTTTATGTTTCTTTTTTTATGTTTTTTTTAATGTTTTTTTGTCGGTTCTCCACAGGTCAAACAGCTACAGCTATCGACTTCGAACTTTTTTCCAATATGGGTCCTATCCTACTTGGATCTGTATAGTTTTGTGGCATTATCGGGTGGTAACTTTTTTTTTATGAATTTTAGACATTTCAAAAATACCCATTAGAATAACACAGCGGAAAAAAAGAAAATATTTTCATTTCCAAGAAAAATGGAATTTTACGTAAAGTTTAACTAGGAAAACGCCATACATGCGTTGTTAGACGAGCGGATAGTAATAGTATGGGTCAAACAAAACTGCTTCGAGTGGTACCAATTTAGCACATTTTATGTTTTTTCTTCAAAATTGCTGACCCGATCGAGCTGAAAATTTTTAGAAATGTGAACCAAGATGTAATTCAACTTCACGCGAAATTTCATTTTTGGGGAAAATAAAAATATTTTCTTTTTTTTCCGTCATGTTATTCTGATGAGAATTTTTGAAATTTCTCAAATTCATGAAAAAAAATGTACTCCCCGATAATGCCAAAAAACTTCATAGATCCGAGTTAGATGAGCAACCATATTGAAAATAAGTTTGAAGTTGATAGATGTGGCCGTTTGACCTGTGGAGAACCGACAAAAAAACATAAAATTAACACATAGAAAAAAACACAATTTTTCTTCAGTATGTCCAATTGGATCCTCGCTAAAGCTCGTCTAATTACATATTGATACACATTTCTGGAAATTTCCAACTTGATCGAGTCAGCTATTTCGAAGAAAAAACATAAAATGTGCTAAATTGGTACCACTCGTAGCAGTTTTTACCCATTTAAACCCATACTACTACTATCCGCTATTACTATCGCATTCGTTAGTGCTTCGTTAGTGCCCGTTAGTGCCGTAGAGACATTCGTTAGTACCGCTCATGGTACGCCGTTGTAACGCGATACCATTTGGGGGGCCAACTTCACGCCAGCCCCTCATGTATCTCCGATCTCGAAAATTCCAACGGCATTCGTTAGTGCTTCGTTAGTGCCCGTCAGTGCCGTAGAAACATTCGTTACTACCGCTCATGGTACGCCGTTGTAACGCGTTCCCATATGGAGGGCCAACTTCACGCCAGCCCCTCATGTATCTCCGATCTCAAAAATTCCAACGGCATTCGTTAGTGCTTCGTTAGTGCCCGTTAGTTCCGTAGAGACATTCGTCAGTTCCAGTTTGTTCAATTCCCTTTAACGCGTTGTCTATCTTATCTGCCAATTTCAAGCCAGCCCCTCCCATATCTCCGATCTTGAAAAATCCAACTGCATTCGTTAGTGCCTTAGGAACATCCGTTAGTGCTATTTTCATTTGGTCAGGATATCGGATTCAGTTTCAAAAAATCAGCTTCGCTCATAAATTATGTCCTATCTTGGAATTCTTAACTGCATTCCTTATAGCACTTCGTAAGTATCACAATATTGTTAGTACTCCTTCCGCTAGATCAGAACAGGAGTATGATTTCCACAAACCAACCTCTTATCTAATTCTATGATCAAGCCAAAACTATTCAGCGATTTTCTGTAACACCGGTTAGTTGGTGTGAGGTTCGATTCCTTGATTGTACAGTACTTAACTCATATATATATAATTGAATAAGGGAAAACGAAGACCCAATTTCGCCGTACTCGAAAAAAATGATATTTTTTTTCCGATCGCACTCCACAGGTTAACCGAAAGTACAAACGAAAGAAAGAGAATCGATGTGCGCTTCTTTCTCATATTTTTCGGTCGCGGGTTGCCGCGGGAAGTCGGTCCGGGGACCGAAACAAGTTGGGCGCGACTAACGTGGGGACGCCCTATGCTGCATCGATATGCGAACTTTGGCGTCGACCCCCATGTCGGACAGGAGCGAATCGAGCACACACGTGTAGCCGTGTCGGATCCGCAATATTCGGTGGTCGAACGACACCGATCGGACGCCGCGTTCAGAAATGGGGGTTCGAACCGAATTTCAATATTTGCCGTACACGTTAATTCCCTATAGTCGAAACATGCAAAACTAAAAATCCGATTGTCAGAGAACGGGGCGTCGGAGCGCAATAATTCGAGCACCGGCGTGTAGAGAATCGATGAGCGCTTCTTTTTCATCCCCGATACAAGTGGGGCGCGATTAACATGGGGACGCCCCATGCTTTAGGCCTAGCGATCAAAATGCGATTGCTCGAGAACCCATCATGCTATCTGGCTGATGTTTCGATTTTCTGAAAGCTATTGATTGCCCCGTCATTTTGATGCCACTCTCGGCATCGAGAAAGATTTTTGAAAAAAAAAAATCATAATTTTTTGCCATTCTAATGCGTCGTCATTACGGACTAGTGTAATGTAGGCCTATGTGATGTCGCTTGGATACGAGTACATGTCGATGGAAGGGGCGGTCGCAAAAGATTTACGAAAAAAAAATCGTGTTCGAAATGGGCAAAAAAGTTGACCCAGGTATTGCAAAACCAGCCCCGACCTGTCAGCCGTGTACAAACAATAAATGTACAATTATCGATCGGCGACTGCCGGAGAACCCGCGATGCGATCGGGCTGATTTTTCAATTTTCTGAAAGCTTCCGATTGCCCCATCATCTTGACACCACTCACGGCTTCCGCAAAAAATTTTGATCAAAATGCACGGCATTCCCTATACCCGGGGTGCGAGTATTTTTTCAGCTACCGGTTGTTTACTATTAGCCAATCGCAGCTCGTCTAGGCTGTTCGCGCGGCAATACTCATCTTTTGTAGAATTGCTGATTTCAATGTTTTAGGTATCGGTGTTTTAGGTAGCCTTTCCGCCCGTGAATGTGGTTAAAACCTCGGTTTCAGGTCGGTATACCGGTCGACACCAACCTGACCTACCTAACCCTAACCACGGTCCAGCCTCCCCCAATAATAATTCTTACGACAAATATAACTTCATATATTTTTTAGGTTTTCAGAAAATAGAGAAGGATAGTAGAACATTATCAAAAACATCATTTCATGAAAACAAAAAAGTACTGATAAAGGGGGATTCGAACTGGCGACCTTCGTAACCAAAAGCGAGCGTGTTACGGCAGAGCCAACGCAACATTTTTATTTATTGATTTATTAGCCGTCATAAGCAAGAGTCCGGGATTGGTCGATTAGACCAATTGGCTATAGAAAACAACCGGTAGCTGAAAAAATACTCGCACCCGGGGTGGGCGTCGCTCAAAAATCGATCGCCGGTGAACGGCTGGTCAGATCGGGACGGGACCGGCACCGTTGGATGCACGTCGAAAAAACACGTATTCGTATAGGCGATTGAGCACGGAATCGAGCCCCGACCGCTGGCTGGCGCCGAATAACGTTTAACATGGAGACGCCGTAAGAGACGGACGGGCAGACTTTTTCGATAGAAAGACGTATCCGATCGCAACGGTTTGAGGACACACGCGTAGCTGTGAACGATCCGCGTCTTTGAGTGGTCGAATGACGCCGATCGGACGCCGCGTTCGCAAATGGGGGCTCGAACCGAATTTCAATTTTACGGCTATACGGGAATAGCGATACCACCCGCAATACACGTGAAATGTGCGATTTTCAAAAATCGATTGCCGGAGAACCAATCATTGAATCGGGCCGAAATTAAGATTTTATGCAATCAATCGAACGTACCTTCATTTTGATACTACACACAACATCGACAAAACAAAATTTCAGAAAAAATAATAAATTTTCCTATACCCCTCTGCGCAAGGGGGTGTTCAAGAATTATTTGCCGGAGAACCAAACATTGGATTGAGCCGAAATTAGAATTTTTCGCCTTCAATTGAATGAACATTCAATTTGATACTACACACGGCTTCGGCAAAAAACTTTGACTTTTTTGTTTTTTTTGGTTTTTTCCACGTATGCCAACAATAAATCGACAATCTTCGATCGGCGATTGCTGGAGAACCCATGATGCCATCGGGCTGATTGTTCAATTTTAGGAAAGCTAGCGATTGTCCGAGCATTTTGATGCTACTCACGGCTTCGACAAAAATTTTCCGAAGAAAATCATAAATTTTCCGAGCGGGTTTTCAAGATTTTTTTTTCGGAGAACCAAACATTGGATCGTGTCGAAATTAGAATTTTTTGCAATCAATCGAATGAACCTTTATTTTGATACAACACACGACTCCGACAAAAATTCTCCAGAGAAAATCATGAATTTTCCGAGGAATTTTCAAGATTTTGTTATCGGAGAACCAGACATTGGATCGAGACGAAATGAGAATTTTCCGCAATCAATTGAATGTACCTTTATGTAGATACTACACATGACTTCGACAAAAATTTTCCGAAGAAAATCGTAAATTTTCCTATACCCCTCTGCGCGAGGGGGTGTTCAAGATTTTTTTTACGGAGAACCAGACATTGGATCGAGCTGAAATAGAGTTTTTTCGCAATCAATTGAATGGACCTTCATTTTGATACTACACACGGCTTCGGCAGAAAACTTTGACTTTTTTTGTTTTTTTGGTTTTTTCCACGTAGGCCTATGTCAACAATAAATCGACAATCTTCGATCGGCGATTGCTGGAGAACCCATGATGCGATCGGGCTGATTGTTCGATTTTCGGAAAGCTAGCAATCTCCCGAGCATTTTGATGCTACTCACGGCTTCGACAAAAATTTTCCGAAGAAAATCATAAATTTTCCGAGGGGGTTTTCGAGAATTTTTTTTCGGAGAACCAAACATTGGATATATATATATATATATATATATATATATATATATATATATATATATATATATATATATATATATATGTGTGTGTCTGTGTGTGTGCATTTATATGCGATTCAAATATTCCCATACACTGACATCCTCTTTTGAGCTGGGGAGCAAATTGATCATATTATTATCTCTTATAGAATTGTTGAATTTTATTTATTTCAAAAATTATTAGTACAATGTATGTTATTGAACATTGAAAAGTGAAGTGTGATACGCGTTTATGATGGAAGTGCTGCGTTTTTACCTGCAAACTGCCTCATCAGTTATCTGCCCAATCAGAATTCAATATGTGATGATTCATTATTTTCAATTTATTTCATCAGATATTTCATGAATAAGATTTTTTAACTATCATTTACATAGTTGTTAAATGTTCGGGAATGATTTCGAATTCTATAGCAAAATATTAATAGTGATGATTATAATCATCGATCATCATTTTCGTCCGATAAATGGTCATCTTGACTAGAACATTTTCACTCTCGAGTGTCCACAAAACACATTCACATGTGGAAATAAGTGATCATATTTTGATTTGATAATATCCAACTCCAAGTCAAATTTCAACTAGCAGACTCACATCAAATAGCTACATTGAATATTACAAAAAATTGTTCATTCCGATAACAAATGCACACGCAAGCATCAACCAGAACTTCAGAATGTCGTTGAGCTGAATGAGCCAAACACATCTCAACATTCAAGCAATTCGAATAAACATCAGATTAAATCAAGTTTTGGTTCTGGTGAATGACAAATTCCTTTCAAAGGAATTCTCAATGAATGCGAATGAAAATAAAGTTGAAATATTGAAAATGGAATAATATATTTGTGATTTGAGAGTGTTTGAGATTTGGTAATCAGGAATAATTTCAACTGAGTGCATGTCAATTGATGTTAGTTTAGTTTAGTTTATTGATTTTTTACAGCTTAGGAAAGTAACACATTCAACAACTCTTAACTGTAGTTAAATACTATTCCGGTGGCTGTAGGAAGCTACTCTGCTCTACTTTAACAAAGTTATAAAATATATTAATATACAGTAAGAATATAATGAACAATGATAATTTCATAGACAATAATGATTATTATAAACTAGAGGATTGATATATTTGACGCCTAATCTATTTTAAATGGTCTAATATTGATTTCATTTGTGCCTGGTCTGAGAAATTTTCTAGCAGCTTGCAAGGGAGATTGTTCCACAAGCGGGTAGCTCTGCCGAGGAAGGAATGCAGTCCTGCATTGGTATTATAGAGCCATATTATAGCGTTGGTATTATAGGTTATTATTCTAAAGAAAGAGCGATAGATAATGTTGGTCGTTTGAAATTTGAATTTTGGTTAATTGATGAATTAATTACGATTTTTTAAAAATATTCACTTCTCTCAGTTGGTCAAATGACAGTGTGACATTTCTTGCCGACGTGACGTCATCGTGACGTCATCGTTCAGTCAAATGTTGATTGCTCCATGCTGCAATGGCCTCAAAAATGGTGCGGAGTCTGAAGAGTGACGTCAGATTAAGGTTATCCAGTCAGATCGCGTTTTCGGAGTTCACCAATGTTTACTATATTTTCGACTTTTAAATGTCATTTTGAAGCTACTCCAGATTCTTTTATACCGTTTTGAGTGATGAATTAATTATCCTGATGGAAAATACGTTCGAAATAATCCAATTTAAATAGAATTTGAAATACATGCATGTTCCCTATTGCTGACAGAATTTTAAGACGCCCTCGTGGCTCATTCAACTATCGCCAGCGGTAAAGACTGGAGTCAGGTAGGTCGTGAGTTCGAGTCCCGCATAAGTCCTGGGGTTTTGTGATCACCTATCATCACTTCATCGTTTCATTATCACCCACTCATTCGTGCCTGTGACCTCCGTATAACCTAGCTGTTGGTGCGTCAAACCATTGATTTAAAAGAGGAATTTTAAAATGAGTGCTTGTGTGAGAGTGACCCCTTACGTGAACAACGCGTTATAGGGGAGAAACGGAACCGGTACTAACGAATTATTCTACGGCACTAACGGGTCAAAAGAAGCACTAACGATTGCCGTTCGAATTTTCGAGATCGGAGATACGTGAGGGGCTGGCGTGAAGTTGGCCCCCCATATGGAGAACGGGTTACAACGGCGTACCACGAGTGGTACTAACGAATGTTTCTACGGCACTAACGGGCACTAACGAAGCACTAACGAATGCCGTTGGAATTTTCGAGATCGGAGATACATGAGGGGCTGGCGTGAAGTTGGCCCCCCATGTGGAGAACGCGTTACAACGGCGTACCATGAGCGGTACTAACGAATGTTTATACGGCACTAACGGGCACTAACGAAGCACTAACGAATGCCGTTGGAATTTTCGAGATCGGAGATACATGAGGGGCTGGCGTGAAGTTGGCCCCCCATATGGAAACGCGTTACAACGGCGTACCATGAGTGGTACTAACGAATGTTTCTACGGCACTAACGGGCACTAACGAAGCACTAACGAATGCCGTTGGAATTTTCGAGATCGGAGATACATGAGGGGCCAACTTCACGGACGTAATTATCACAGTTTTTAGAATGTCGTAATTCACACATCATTCAGTCTTGTTCCCAATGTTGTTATAGTTGCTAACAAACAATAGGCTAGACACATTCCGTGTATATGGCGGTCGACGGTGTGCTTGAACTATGCGCTGATTGGTCGATTCCCACGTTTTCTGTAAACTTAAGAACCAAGTTTGGAGTTTGCAAACTTCTACGTTACTGCTACTGTTAAGTGCTAAGTTCAATGTTGTCGTGAACAGTAACGAGAAATACCGTATGAGTGACAAACAATTAGTAAGTTCCCAAGTTTACGGTCAAGTTTAATCGTGAATGGGCCTTAACATTATACCTATTTCCTATATCCTCTATGTCTCTGTCTATACCTTATGATATTTCCTATAATTCCATCACAATCAGTAATAATATTCACCCACATTCAAGGCGAAGGTGTACGGAGTCATAAGGCTACGGATTACAGAGTATAGTGTCGTTCGCACGAGGAACTACGTCAAGGACGATCATATACCACCTCATCTCATTTAAAAAACATCACAACCCCAAGACTAGATTTTCATGAGTTTAAAGATGTTTCTTTCCTTAATTTCAGAGAAAATTAGAAATCATCATCTCAAATAATTTTCGTAAATTAAAGATGATTGATTTGTCATAGGACCCAACCCGTTTTCTGAGTTGTGACCCGTGGTTGATTTGTGGCTAAGCCCGGCTTGTCCACCTATGTCTGGTTCTGGTGTAATGTAAGATCCATCTTTAAACAAAGTAAAAGTAAAATATTTTCAACATTCGTTGATACTAATTACTACGCACATACAAGAGTGGCTTTATTATGAAAAAAAGGTTCTCCAGAACGCGTGAAATGCTCCAAATCTATTGCACGATTTTTTCCGGGGCCATGCGCCTTGGACTCGCATGAGCTGGGGGGCCTCCCCCCTCATTATAAACGACGTCTCAAGTACGGCGCAGGCGCGCCAAAATAAGATAGACTATTGTTCAGGAGGGCTTACTCACCTTTTGTTCACAAATCAACCACTGGTCGTGACCCCAGACATTAGGCCTACTCGATTCTGTTTGTTACCATACAGAATCTTCAATTCCTACTTCATGACTCTTGGTCTTTGTAGGACAACATTGAGATGAAATGACTGAGATGATCCTTTATACTTTTCTTCAAAGATATAGGGTAATGTATCTCGTCATTATTCATTCATATATATAGATTTAGGCTTGCGATGTCGTTTAACAAAGCGTGAATAGTAAACTTTCGAGTCCAACGATGACTACGAACAATTCTGAACAAAATCTGATACTAAGGACGTGTCCGAATTACCTTATTTATGCGTACTTGTGTACCTGACCTTGCTCAAAGTACGGAAGTGACGTCATTAGGAACGTCTGAATTCATAAAATGACAAGCCAAGTACGAAAGTTCACAAGCATACATGCCATGCGTTCTTCTGAACTTCACTTGTATGGTTCTGTATTGGGTCACCTGAATCTGTATTACATTTATGCTTCCATTTTTCAACAGAAACCTACAAAAAGATGCGATTTCATTTCTGTAATGAAGTAGCAGCTTTCAATTTGTGCGGAACATATCACTTATCATAGGAAATATCACTGTTTTATTCTAGTACATAAATAAAAGTGAGGTTATACCAGTTCCCGCCGTAAGCACGTTGGCACTAGATGGTGTTGGTTTTGTAGAATACTTGCTAGAATGTCTGAAATGCAAGTCCAAGCCCCAAGTACAAGTACAGGAGTGTAGGTCATTGTCAAGTAGCATTGAAATTCAGACACGTCCTTAAACCGTTCTTCAAGGTCTGGTTGCCTTACTTGTTCCTGCCTCTGGGTTGATCGGGGAGACAGCTGTGCCCGTGAAGAAGGCACCCAGCATGACAGGAAGAAAGTCGACAGTATTCCCGCACAGGATCATAACCGTGTCTCCACACTTTAGGCCATGTTCCTTCAGGATGACGGACAGGATCTTCCCACGTCTCAGCATCTCGCCACATGTCAATGTGATCTCCACACCGTCTACCTGAGCGAAGCATATATTCACACATGCATTAGCATAGAAGCGTTAATTATACGAGCTTTAGCGAGGATTAATTTGACATACCGTACTGACAAAAAATGGTGTCAGTTTTTTTTTTCATGTTTTTTTGTCGGTTCTCCACAGGTCAAACGGCTACAGCTATCAACTTCAAACTTTTTTTCAATATGGTTCCTCATCTAACTCAGATCTGTATAGTTTTGTGACATTATCAAGGGTTAACTTTTTTAAGGGAATTTTAGAAATTTCAAAAATACCCATTAGAATAACATGGCGGAGAAAAAAAAGAAAATATTTTTATTTTCCAAAAGAATGTAATTTTGTGTGAAGTTGAAATACATTTTGATACACATTTCTGGAATTTTCAGCTTCACCGGGTCAGCCATTGTGAAGAAAAAAACATAAAATGTGCTAAATTGGTACCACTCGAAGCAGTTTTTACCCATTTTTACCCATACTATTACTATCCGCTCGTCTAACAACGCATATATGGCGTTTTCCTAGTACTAATTAATTTCGTGATAAATTCAATGACAGAGATAAAGAGAGAAGATGTAAGAATTCAAGAAGAAGAAAAAGGAGACGAATATCAGGATGTTAAGAACATTTAAGATTTTTTTCTCTCCACTGTGAATGTTTGAGTTGTTCGAACCCTAAAATGACTACCTTTATTCAAGATTTATAATTGTTGAATGAGTTATCTCACTTTAATTTTCTTCGGGCTGGTAAGATCGCCCTTGTGGTGCCCCATCCAAATTGTCTTGTCTTCCATCCATAGTGTTAATTGGGGAAAAATGATTTTGTATCAAGTTTCGAATTTCGATGCTATTGAAAACCAGGGACAGGAATAGAAGTAGAATCGAATCGAATCGAATATGTTTTATTAGTCCAAATTAATCGTAGAACGATATTGGACATGTCTCAATGGCATATTCACTTAGTAGTGTGGAGTAATGATATATAATTTTAGAAATAAAATGCTGAGACGTCTTCCCGATGGTAGTCGGGGATCCGCTGCTCGAGAGGTGATGGGGGGGGGGGGGGGTTAACGGAAAGAATAAGGGCGCCACGTTATTTGTTAGTTTGAGAGAAAAATAACGAAAACTAAAAAAAAATGAATAACGTAAACAAGGCGAAGGTAGGCCTATAGCGAGGTCCACTGAGGCTATAATCTTGGGATAACAACAATAATCTCATTAATGCGATTACAATTCCAATAATGTAATAACAAATACAATTCCAAATTTATCATACATTTTTTCATTAATTTATCATGAAAAAATACTAATCAATCGCATTGTTTCAATGCAGTCCAAAACGGACGTTAAACAGGAGACATAAACAAAGAAATAACAAATGAACAATGAAATAACCAAAACTATGAAATAAGCGTTATAACTTCTATCGTGTTCAAGAACATGGCATTAATGCAGCGAACATAATGCACTGAGAAAATGAAAAGTAATAGTCAATCATGAAAATAGTAAGCAAACCCCAAGTCATGTCCTCCTCCTTCCTTGTCCGCCCGCTTCGTTCGCCTTGCTATTCGTCGCGTTGCACTCACCCCTCACCTTCCACCTTCCCACACCTTCGTACGTAGACATGTAGATGGGGACAACAGTAACACGAAACGTATCTTCCGTCGAATTTGATTCAAAAACTCAAAGTCACAGGATCAAATCCTATACATTAATAATGTGTATAATGTTTATAATGCCAATTTCAACCAACAACGGACAACAATCACACAAGTTCCCTGCCTTCGCAATTGATCTCGCTACCACGCGACCCCGAGTTACAATGAGTCCCACTCGGCAGGAACCGAAAACATCTCGACCGGCCTTCACGGCCAACCCCTCAACTTGATACATCATCGCATAGTGGCGTAGGTGCAGGGGTAGGTAAAAAGAGTGAGTGGCGGGCTACAGGGGTAGGGAAAATACAATGGAAGGGTAAATGTCAGGTTACAAATCTCCCTCTTTCCTCATAGAAAATTTGAAAAAAAATCAACCTGATGGCACAACGCCGTCCGCTTCGTCGTCTTCCTCGGGTGGATCTGGTTTGATGTCTCGAACATGCCAGTTTCCTATCGAACTTCTTGTTCCGTCCATTAGTTCGTAAACCAAGTCGGATACCTTCTTTCTCACTCTACACTTGATATATTTAGGAGGGAGTTTCGCCGAAAAGTAGTTTGGAGCGTTTGATAAAAAATTAGTCTTTTTCCAGACCACATCGCCTTCATAGTACGCCGCCGAAGATTATAATACCGACCGTTCTTTTCATAACTTCTTCATATATGGCAGGAAGTTCTTCAACTGATCATGCCTCGGTTCTCTGGGGCCAAGCTGAGGAGCATATTCGTCTTCGGTTATCTCCGGATGGGCAGATCCGGACAAAACGACCTCGCGTGGAGAATACCCTGTCGCTTCGTGCGTGGCTGTACGGAGAGCGTATCCCAGCTGGGGTAGACGCTTATCCCAGTGGCGGTGATTGTCCTTCACGTACGACGAAATTTTTAATGACACGGTTTATTCTTTCCGTAGGGTTTGATTGGGGATGGTATTTCGGGTTTTAGAGTATTTTGCAGTCCTAATCTCTCATCTTTTTCTTGAAGATTTCACTGGTATATTGTTTCCCATTGTCACATATCAGGTATTTAGGCGCGCCGTATATAAGGAAGACATCTTCTTCTAAATGGCGAGTAGCTTGACGCAGAGGAAACAATAAGGCATACTTTGTAAAAGTATCTGCGACCACTAACAGAAAACGGTTCTGTTTAGTCGAGACTGGAAATGGTCCCATTAAACCTGTGGAGACCATCTGCCATGGCTTACTCACTACCCTCTGACTTCCCATTAGCCCCGCTGGCTTTAATTGTAGACATATCCCGCAGTGTCGTACGTAACGTGATATGTCTGATGCCATTCCTGGCCAATAATATTGTTCTGCGACCCTCTTGATCGCTCTTGATACGTACAAAAATTAAGCATGAGAACCTATATGAGGCCTATATAGGCCCTATATATGAAAAAATACGCAGTTTTTGAATTTTGAAATCAGTTCATCATAATACGATTATGGTACTAATTCATAATAATGTGATAGGCCTAAGAGGTGATTACAATATAACGATTACCGGTAGTGTACACTCGACTGATCCATGTTATGGAACTGACTCCACTCCAGCCACTTCTGACATTTGAGGTGTCACTTACCAGGATTCACGGGCAGAATACAAAATAACAATACAAATGAATAACATCTAATATTGTTTTTTTTCCTTAGTAATAAATGGCAAATTCCTAATACTTTTAGTTTTTACAAATATTTTTAAGAACCGAAATACAAGTTTCTGAAAAAATACACTATTGTGCTAATTGTGCTGGTTGTACCAAGTGATGATTAGAGTTTGAAGCGAAAATTAGCAAATTAACTTGTTACACCCTTGGATACATATGCTATTTTTTTTTTATGTTATTCAATTCTATTTTATGTGTGAATTAGTGAATTGCAAGAAATTGTTATCTAAATTATGAGAAGTGTATGTGTAATCTTGATGGATTGAATTCAAATACTTTTTCAACATAATTCTTAGCAGATTATAATATTTGCGCAATAAATCCTTGTAGCTGTGATAAACAATAATTGCAATTACCTTATCAATACTTGTAATTTTCGATAGAAAAACGATACTTTTCAATGTAACACTCGCCCTGCACATGTACTTAAAATTCTTGCAAAATATGATACAAAATCATTTTTTGAACTAGAGTGGGCAATTATTAGGTAGGCCTAGGGGCCATGGGCTTTATTGTTTTTGAACCAAATCTGTAGAACACTTATGTAACTTGATAATTACATTTGTATACATCGAAAACCCATCATGTTACGCGACTGATACATTTGTAATGCAATATATAGTATTGTATATGCAATAATAATACGTATATAGTTTTCTAGATTTGTGAATCCAATTTTGTCCCCATTATTGTAACTGTCGATCTCTTAATTGTAGTAATGAGTGGAATAGCTTGAATTGATTCGTCTACACTCTCGTACATAACATCGCCCGACTGAATCATCGAGAACCATTTGTTTCTGGTCGGGTGTGGGTTCGAGTCCCACTTAAGGCATGGCTCTTTTCTCAACATATTCCTTATACATAGATCATTCACTCTTGGTGATTATTAAACCATTATTAAATAAACCACCAAATAAACCCTAGCTTTTTCAGTGATGTACATAAGCAAACTTCAACCGTTTCTCTTTAATAGCATCGAAACTTGATACAAAATCATTGTTCCCAATTTAAGTTATGGATGAAAGATAAGATCGTTTAGACGGGGCACCACAAGGGCGATCTTACCACCCCAAATAATAATTAAAAGTAAGATAACTCATTTAACAAATAATACATTTTGAATAAAGGTAGTAAACTTCAGGGTTAGAAACAATTCAAACATTCTCTGTGGGGAGAAAAAAAAAATCTTAGAAAATAGAATAAAACACTCACTTCTGTGACGAGTACTACGTTATTCGCTTTCGTTTCCAGTTGTTTGAGGTAAAACTGGCCGAGATGAGAATCAAGGATCGGTTTCGGCTTCTCGGGGCCGTGCTGGATGAAGTTCGAGCCACTCATCTTCACCAACCTATTATTCCTGACTAACTGTCGCTTACACAGACACAGTCCGTGCTCCTACAATAGCTGTTATCTCAGTGGAATCGTCATTGCGAAGGTCAACTCATAATCATGGTGACAAATCTGTCGCATCATTCTCTTCGGTGTTATCAAAATTAATCAACTGAGAATTCGATCAGTCGCTGTAGCGTGCTTTTTGTAATGCCCAGCTTAACGACCCCACCAACAGCTAGGTTATACGGGGGACGAATGAGCGGGTGATAATGAAACGATGAAGTGATGATAGGTAAAAGGACGTTTACAAAAACCCATGCCTTATGCGGGACTCGAACCCACGCCCAACAGTGACTCCAGTTATTACCGCTAGCGATAGTTGACTTTGCCACCGGGGCGGCCTCTAACGTGCTTATAACTGTCATCAGGAGATTGGGGTTCGATTCTGGTCACGGTCGCGACTCGCGACCATCCTGACGGGGGGATTGGTCAACTTCACAAAAAACCAACTGACCTGAAAATACGACCAACTGTACTAAAACAAACTGACATAGACTTCTTTTAATGTTGCTTAACGACCCCACCAACAGCTAGGTTATACGGGAATAGACTCCTATTTCTTGAGATACCTAAAGAAGTAAAACTAAGAGGTTTGGAGGATGATTATTGCACGGAGAAGAATTCTCAGTACTTTTGCTACATTGTATGGAATTCTGTATCCTGTATGACACGTGATTGAGCTGACGATTCATGTCAGCTGACCCTTGAACCTAGATGTGTCACAATTACCGCGTTCACCAGTCAACTGTGACTGTGGTCACATAAATGGGAAAATGTTTTTTCATTATATTCTCCTCTCGATGCAGCTTGATAATTTCACTGTTATAAGTACACAATAGGTTGCTGAGTATTTTTGAAGATTTGTTGTTTGGTTTTATTCAAGAGTGCAATAATTATGTTGATAATCAAAGTCGAACGATCACTATGGTGTCACGATTACCCATGCACTATGCACTGTACACATTTGATTTGCTATTAATAGACATGTTTATAATGTAAATTGAACCGGAAAAAAGAATATATACAATGACTAGCAGACTCGGCAAACGTTGTTCTGCCATCGAAGTGATTTGTAGTGAATGTTGGTATAAAAATAACGAATGTATTCTAAATGTGTTAGTGCGGGATGTCTGCCAGACAGGTGAATGGTGCGTCGTCGACGATGATGGCCGATTTAACCCAAAACACAGTAACCATGAACTTGCCCAGTGTAATGTATTTCATGAACGTAACGGACAAAGGTCCTGTGAATCGTTTGTTGTGTTAAAATGGAACGTTAATTGGACAGAATTGAAGTTGGTGTTATTGCAAAGTAGTGGAGTGAAATAAATAAGGTCAACAGTAAATTCGAAGACTAACCAAGTATGAATAACAATATGTCAGTGTCTCAATTCAATGTATTTCATTGACGTAACGGGCATAGTCAACGATGAAGCTTTTGAAAAGTCAATGTGAAGTGGAATGAAGTAATAAAACGTGGATCGCCAAGCTTTGCACGGAAATCAAGTAAATCACTATTAATCTCGAAGAGCTATTGAGTGGACGATATTTTCTGTCAGTCCGTCTTTTGTGGATATTTGCCAACACAAATAAGTTCGATGGTCTGCCCACGCGAGAACATGCCACGTATAATTGCCCCTGTGGTCTGTGAGGAATGCAACACGAAATGACTGGGTGACGCAACATTGCCGTCAAGATGTAGCGTACTGGCGTATATGAACCAAAAGGTGCCGGAAAGCGGATTAGGCGCTATCTAGCGTGTAGAGACGTAAATGTTGGCGAGCGCAGCGGACATTGAGTAACGCCGTCAATGTCATTGAACAACGCCATTACTGGTGTTGTCCTTGAAGTGCCAATTTCATGGATATTGCTCATAGGAGACAGCTTGGTGGAAGATCTCGTATACTTTGGGACCTTCTACCAGCCCTATCGAATGTGCGTGAGGAATTTCACGACACTCGGTCGAGCCGTTTCGGAGGAGTTCATCCTCTAACATGTGACACGAGCTTTTTATATATGAGATTATTGTTTGCTTAACGACCCCACCAACAGCTAGGTTATACGGAGGTACGAATGAGCAGGTGACAATGAAACGATGAAGTGATGATAAGTGAAAGGACGATTACAAAAACCCATGCCTTATGCGGGATTCGAACCCACGCCCATCGGTTCACTTCAGTCTGAAGCGTGCCTCAACTGACTGAGCTAACGACTGAGCTAGCTGAGCACTTCAGTATGAGCTACAAAAAGTACAATTATGTCGTAGGGTTTTTTGGGAGAACGGGGCAATATCTTTTTCAAACTTCCATTTATGAATTTTATTTCTCTGTATCACAGGCTCATTTATGTATGTACGTTTCGAACAGAATCTTGATCACATTGAATTACTATTCTTACAAAAGACGCAGAACAGCATACTTATCTACACAACAATATTGTTAATGCTATTGCTAGTAAAATGAAAGCAAGATTTTCACTGAATTTAAAAAAAAAACGATGCCTAATTATGAATTCTATGAATAAATGGAAACATCCATTTCGACGAAAAATATAAAGAGCGACATCTTACAAATATTTTCTTGAACATATAATGTAAGAATAATGAATGTTCATTTTGCGGTCCAATTAAGTAGATTGTTCGTGAAGCAACAGCTCGAAACTCAAAAATAATATTACATACACACAACCTTCATTAGCTTCAAAACAAAATTACGTAGACCCATTTTATAATATAAAATTTCATTATTTTCAAGTGAAATCTGTGTATAGACATTCATGAAAATCATAAACAAACAATTCAATGTGTATACTTGACTTCAAACTAATCGAGAACCTGCCATCCTAGACCCACAAAACACTCATTAAATTGTCAGCTGTGCACAGCCATATTTCTTCCGTCATTGGGTTTTCCTATTTCAAATAACATGTAAAACTCAGTGCAACGTAATTTTTCCATACGCAATAATTAGGACTAGAATGACAAGCTAAGGACCGTTTGGACGGGGAACCACCAAGGAGATCTTGTTGTAATTCTATACCGTATATCGGAAATAATTGGAAACTTCGTGTTTCACTCAATTGCAACACACTTGCGCATACATGACACTGTTTCCAGATGATTGTTCTGTACAACTGGACACGCGACTAGTCCTTGCGTTTTTACCACTCGATTGTGTCAATACACATTCTGGTAGCTATCATGAATAAGTGTGGTATCGGTGATAGGTCTACTGAAAGAACTGGCTTGTTGGTTGTTGACTGACAATGACAACCACGATCGGATCAATTCCGAATAGTTCGCTGTTATGAGCATGAGCGGTAGTAGTCTACAGCTAAGAACAGTCTTGTGGATGGCAAAAAACTTGTATAAATGATTCATCTGCCTGTTGCTGAAAAAAAAATAACCTGTTCAATATAACACAAGAGCAAAAGCCTCTGTAGAATTATAAGTAAGTTAATTGTGGTAAATTCTAGCCCTATAGAATTCTATAATTATAGCCTATAATTCTAGCCCCGACACCATCGCCATGGGTTGCGTCACTGGAAGAAAATACCTGTAAATATATCCACGTCGTTGACGCGTCGTTAAACCCCAATATTCATTCACTTGACAGCGCATGCTCAGCCCAGCGGACTATTTAGAACCAGTCGTTCATTCTCTCCTTCATTCCTTCGTGGTCTCTGAGAGCCAATATGGTCACCGAGCATATAGGCCTAAGTTATACGAACACCCCACTGCTATCTAGACGGACATATTCGTTCCTCTTCCCTTGAAAATTGTCACATGGCGATTTCCTCTTCGGAGTCCGGTCTGATGTAGAGTCGGTCCAGGAAACGGTAGAACAGGTTATGTGGAAGACCCCGGGATACTTGCTGAATCTGTGTGCAAAGTAGGCCGTAGCTTTGTTCCTCGTAGATGCGGTAAGTAGATCGTAGTCCTAAGTCGTTATACAGCTGTTTAACGGCGTCTATCTTGTCCGCGTCTCGGGAACCATAGCACTCCTGTGTTGGATAAAAGGAGAGTGATTAGTTATTGAATTACATGTAAACAAATGACCAACGTGTATAGGTGTGATGACTAGGAAAATAACTATCGACGATGGATACGCAACTAAGCTCAACCGCAGAATGAAGAAATAGTTTGGGATAGGCCTATGGCTCAACGTTGTTCTGGATGTATGAAACCTAGGATAAAAGCTATGACTGTCATAGTCATAGACATAGTCGTAGTCATGTCCTAGATGAAACCGATTACAAAAGCCACCAAAAAGGTCGACTACTCAGGCATTCAGCTAATTTGTAGGCGATCTAGGCGGCGATGCTTTAATGTTCTCTTCTGTCTACGGACACAGTAGTGATGAGATTTGGTAGAATATATTATGTTTGGCCTTGGGCGTGAACATCAGTGCGCAAGTCTGTCAGATGTCAGATTGCCGTAGAAATTCTACATTAAAATCTGTAATGGAGCGAATATGATTTTGCTGATTATTTCCAGTATTCTAGTAAGTATTTCTGGCCCCAGTAAACAATATCGGTTTCATTCCCTGTTTAACTGAAGTACCTGGTAGCTTGAAAACAATATCCGCTCATAGGTTGGTGTACAGTTGGCGTAATACCTGCGGGGTTGGCTGAAGGTACAAGATGGCCGACTGGCTAGATTCACTCTGGTTAGGTTACATGGCGGGATCCATAGGCCACCGACCAGCGCCTTAGGCCATCTCTCCACTTCATTCGCTTATCGGCAGTTCTCGACTATATGCTATATCCATGTGTACAGAGATCAGTGGTTGTTACCTGTAGAATGCGTTTCTGTTTCTTGGACGCCCTCTGCAGGGCTACCACCACGAGCCACGTGCACTTGGCGTCTTCAATGCCAGAGCTCTGGCGACCCAGCAGCGAGGGAGCTCCGTAACAATCCATGTAATCCTCCTGATAGTCAACAATAATGCATTACGAACTTGTCAGGAACTTGACTCGATGTCGGTCTTCGCATTTCTATTACAATTATTCTCATCCAGCTCTTCCTGTAAGTTTTGTGGCGTCTCAATAGTGACTGTCTTCAGTGACTAAGAAGTACCATCCTTACGTAAGACTCCCTAAAGATGTTCATCATGAGAAAACCATATTATCACCCCTATAAGTTTATTCAGTGGTGTTATATAGGATAATTGATAGTAAAAAAAATATAGTTATTAATAGTGAAAAATTGAAAAATTAATAGTGAGTTATATAATTTTGTATTCATGTATTTTTATGGTTGGAAATCTTGAAACATTGCCACAAAAACATGGTAAAATCAATAAAAATTGAGAAATGAAGGAATATAACTTTTTGGGTTGCGAGTTTGAGAAATATATATATATATATATATATATACATATATATATATATATATATATATATATATATATATATATATATATATATATATATATATATATATATATATATATATATATAAGAATAGAAGGGCAGCGGCTGAGAGTTTCTACCAATGTGTACGAAAATTGATATGGAAGGAGGGTATTCCAAGAAGATGTAAACTAATGATTTACAAGTGTTACTAACTACCCATCCTAACATACGGTGCAGTAACATGGCCAATGGGGGGGAAAGAGGAAGCAGACATCCAAGCAGCGCAGATGAAGTTCTTGAGAGGGGTGGTGGGGGTGACTTAGCTAGACAAGATCAGGAGTGAGAAGATTAGGGAGGACCTGGGAGTGGAGAAGTTGAGTTGGAAGTTGGGTCGAGAAAGATTAAGGTGGTTTGGACATATGAAAAGAATGGGAGAAAATAGAATCCCGAGAAGAGAATTTGAAAAGGGTAGGGATATGAGGGAAAGAAAAGTGGGTCGTCCAAGAGCTAGGTGGATTGATAGCGTTGAAGGAGATGTTCAAGAGAGAAATGAAGAGTGGGAGAGAGTAGAGAGAGAGAAATGGTGGGAAAACAGAGAAAGATGGAAGGAATTGGTGGAGCGGCAACAGGAGGAAGAAGACTGCGAAGAAGCTGGAGAAGCAAAGTACGGGCAAGAAGACGGAATGGCTCACCGTCTTCGACATCCCAGGCAGCCCTAGAAACGACGGTGGAGTCACCTTCACCCCCCCAAACCCGACATCGTTGGATGGGGAGATCGAAATCGATATAGGCCCCTATAGGCCCTATATATATATATATATATATATATATATATATATATATATATATATATATATATATATATATATATATCCAGTGCCTAGTCACTCAATTGCCGGCTACTATACCCACAACGACTCCTGAAGATGGCTGAACGTTTTCAGCCGTAACGTCGAAATCCCAGGCTCTTTTGAGAGCCACCAGTTTTTCCAAGAAGGGGAAATTACCGAAAAGTGACTTATTATCATCTTCCTCCGGCACTCAAAGTCTACGCTACAACATATACATATATATATGATATATGATATATGATGGCATATAAGATGGCAGGCGCCAAAATCAAGTTGTAGGCGGACGCTTTGCTGGCTTACTAGTATTAACTATTCTTTCTTCTTAGTTAAGATTGTCAGGATGAGAAGTGAGGGAAGTAATATAGGATCAGAATTAATCTTCACGTCATTAGATCATAATCACTATATTCTTGAAATCAAGTAAGCTTACATACTGCTCCACCAAGTATCCCTCACAACTCGCAACCGCTTACCACGCTTCCATCTCATGCAGTTTTTATATCTGGTGATAACTACGTTAGTCAAAAACTTATAAAGTCGGCGTCCCTGCTCCGAACCTTTTCGACCGAAAAAGCACTACCTTAGTCATGATTCAACGACTGCTCTGAACTTTATAGTATTGGAAACAAAAACATTGGTCCTTAATCATTAGTTATAATTTGTCTTCAACTGACTAGGCCTGAAGCAATTGACACTGTGAAATATAATTGAGTAATATTAATAATGCCAAAAGGGCTATCTTAAATAATTAGTTAACACTAGTTGTTGACACTTGAATTCGTGTTGATGAGAATGAAAAAATATGTAATCGAATAGGGTTCATTACTAAATATTTAGGCCTACTATTCATTAATTACATTTCATGATATTTAATATCTCTTTCTCCATCAACGGGTCTGCTTCCATTTCAAAATTCGCGTCTATAGGAACCGAAAAATCGGCACCTTCGTGTTTGTTTGTACATCATCATTTACGTATCATTTCCTGCACAAAACCCGTAATATGACGCACTTCCTTTTTACACCATACTACACTTTAGTTCAGTTGGTGCAACACAAACAAACAGACCTAGGGCTATACTATTTAATTCTTCATTTCAACTATCTCATGTTATTGAAAGAAGTGTCAAGTGAAAATGAACACATACAGAACTCTAAGTTGATGTGACTTACCAGAACTTGATAAAATTGTCCCATTTCGAGAAGAATGGTTTTGGCTTGACGATGCGCCTCTGGTTCGCGTATTCCCGCCTTTAACAAGCATTCACACAAATCAATATTGAAAGAACATACATGTGCGGAAAATGGTGAATGGAACAATGAATCACAATTATTCCTAATTTTTATTATGAATAGATGGTGCATGTAAATACCACGCGTATACGCTTGAATTTTGCCACAAATTTGGAGATGGTCATTTCAAACATTTTACCTCACTTTTTTTATCACTTTATCGGTACCGGTGATCGAGAGCTTGTTTCGAAAAAATCTCTACTCAAACTCTAAAGTGTTCTTAATGCAAACGACTCAATGTTGAATCAATGACCAAATTTGAAGCAGTTTATGTCAACCTATTCAATGTAGGCCTATGTGAAGTAGTGGAGGTACATTACGTCACATTACTGAATGAACGGCAACTTTTTTCAAAAATAATACTAAAATTAAACTATCATTAAAATATTCAATTTAATACACTCTTGCATGATACATAAATAAATAAATATAGCATAGAGGTCTAAAATGTAGACATTGATTGAGTCAAATATGTTGAGTCAAATTTGCAATAACAAATGTGAAAAGATCAATTGTGTGGAGAGCAAGACCCGAGTTTTTGGCATGTATCTTTGTATAACCAATGATAATTTCAAACAAATAACATGATGACCTTATAATGTGGATATTGATTATGGATCTTCAATAGGCCTATATTAGAAGATACTTCTCTGAATGGTGTGAAGCAAGTTAATAATGCGATCAAACAGAAAGTCTCTAACGATCATTTATAGGACTAGTTTAGGCCTACGTTCACGCTCAAAATGTTACTTATAGAAATATCAAGAATGAAAAGAGAAATAGGTGTTGAATCAATTAATTACGTTCGTATGTGGTACACGTATTTGCATGTAGATTTTGAACCCGAGGTGAAAGTCAATTTTCTGTTCATTGGTCACCTGTGAAATCTATGCTATATCACAAAGTTGACTGTTTTAACGAGGTATAGAATAACTACTTTTTACTTTCGGGTCAAGCTGTACTAATTTCAGCGTGGACCTAGACGTTGATTTTTACTAGGAAAACGCCACATTTGCGTTGTTAGACGAGCGAATAGTAATAGTATGGGTAAAAATGGGTAAAAACTGCTTCGGGTAGACGTAGGTACCAATTTAGCACATTTAATGTTTTTTCTTCAAAATGGCTGACCCGATCAAGCTGAAAATTCTCAGAAATGTGTATCAAAATGTAATTCAACTTCACGCGAAATTTCATTTTTTTTTTATTCTTTTTCCGCTATGTTATTCTAATGGGTATTTTTGAAATTTCTAAAATTCATAGAACGAAAAGTTACCCCCCTATAATGCCACAAAACTATACAGATCTGAGTTAGATGAGGAACCATATTAACAATGCGTATTGAAGTATTGAAGTTGATAGCTGTAGCCGTTTGACCTGTGGAGAACCGAACAAAAAACATGAAAAAAAAAACGAACACTAATTTTTTTCAGTATGTCGAATTGAATCCTCGCTACGCTCGTCTAATCAAGTATAATTGTTGCCATACCATGTACATCGCTAGAGCCACGGGCATCTGGAACGAGTGGTAAGCTTTTCTGTACTTGGTGATGACTTGATACGTCTCCATGGTGTATTCGTCTAACGATTTGTCCACCCTTGTCTTCACGTCGAGTACCTGACCCATCATAGCTTTATGACAAACCTGCACACAAAACAAACAGTGGCAGTACAAATACACTTCGAAGTTTACTATGGAAATTTGTTTCATATTCAAAAATATACAATTAACATATATTTTACAACAATCAAATGATTTTTGTGACGAATCTGTTTATCGATATTCTGTTATTCATTTCGTTACCGTAATTCTTTTTTAATTGTTCAAACTATTTCGCTTTCATTTAGTGAAATGATTAAATTTCATTTTAGTTTCATTGTTCAAACAATAGGCCAATAGCTGTTCAAATTCAAAATTAATGTGATCTCACTGTGACATTTGTGCATCATACCTGGGATTATTTAGAGAAGAAAAACCACGTTCAATTTGTTTTCATGAATCGAGATGAATAATAACCGAGGGGCTAACAATCAAAAGTGTACACCTGATTTTATTGTTTCATTGTTCTGATTTTTTTTCTCGATTTTTCCATTTTGTTTTCTATCAACTTGTTCTTTTTTCATTTTTCGTGATTTTTTCGATTTTTCGTGGCTGTTTCTTTCTTTTTATTATTATTTTATTGTGATTTTTTTTGGATTTTCGGGATTTTTCTTGTTTTTCTTTCAATTTTTATATTTTTTCTCGATTTTTTCTCTATTTTTCGGGATTTGCGTGATTCTCATGTTTTTTCTTGTTTTTTTTTCCATTTCTCCTCTTTTTCTTATTTTTCCCTGATTTTTATGATTTTTTAAATTTTTCTCTATTTTAATTTTTTTTTTTGATTTGAAAAAAAATGTTTCTTTTCAGAGTGTACACCTGATTTTTTGTGATTTGAAAAAAAATGTCTCTTTTCAAAGTGTACACCTGATGTTTCTAGTCGTTAACCTCTCGTAAATAAACTATGAATTCGATTTTTGCTTCATGTTTGATGGATTATAGATTTATAGTGTAGTGTAAAATGTTTTTCTTTATTCTTTGTCATTTACAGAAAAATTGAAGGAGGCACTTGAATAATTACTGTAGTCCTATGAGAAACTACAATTATAAAATGCAACAAGTCTTACGTCATGGAATAGTTCGAGCACGTCCACGTAATAGGGCGTTTCCCTGAAGTGTTCGTACAGCAGCTGATAAAGACCGGACTGAATCAACGACGCGTCATTGAAGGCGACGCGTGGGGAAGGTTTCAGTCGGGCTGTGAGGTGCCAGCAGGGTTTGCCGCGACGAGTCCGGGACTCCAGGAGCGTGTCTTCAGCCATCAGCAGTGACGTATGCAGCTGAACAGACGGAAAATACATTGACAACAGCTGCGTTCCGAAACCTGCAGAATCTACTGCCAGTATACTGGATGCATTCCGAAACCCACTCCGCGTAATTTACTGAGCGTTCCGAAACCGTCCGCGCCAGTAAATTCTGCGTACTGGAAACACCGGAACTATTTGTCCCAGTAAACTCAGTAAAGTAATGGCGCCCTCCAATGAATGGTGCTAGATTGCGTTAGTTAGTTCACTGTCAAATCCAAGTGTAAATATTGTTGTAAATATTGCTGAGAAACTTCATCTGGATGGATGCTATAGTTGATCTGAAATGTTTTTGAGGTTGGTTTGCATATGATTTTTTCACACGTTGTTTCATAGCCCAACATTTTATTTGAAAATGATAATGTAATGTCATCCATCTTTTTACTTTCGAATTGTACTGGGTGCGTTCCGTTACTGAGGCCTACTGGATACGAGTAATTCTACTGGCAAGTACTGTACTACAAGTAAGGCCAGTAGGTTTCGGAATGCACCCAAGGTGATGATAAGTGATGAGCGTTACCTCCTGGAACTAAAAGTGACCAATGGGAGCGCCACGACCTGTGACGTCATGACTTAGTAACCGACCCGTGCTATGATATGATAAAATAGTGTTAGGAAAGCATATGTCGGTGTGACGCTACTGTTAGCATAGCTGTCTCACGTCTTGAGGGTCCATGGTTCGACTTTCGACGCTGATACTTTCTTTTTTAGCGAAATAACCATCAAGTGTTGACTCGAGACTCGGCAAAGTTAATTTCGGTTATTTTTTTTTCATATTGGACCACAGAAACAAAAATACCAGCGCAAATGTTGTGATGTTCAACTATTGTTTTTAGTCCCATTTAAAAACCGACTTGCAGACAAACTCTCGTTACCCCTCCCCCCCCCCCCAGCCCCCACCCACCAAGCAGTACTTTGACAGATTATAGAATATCTTTGTATGCTATGGTGCTCTATTGGTAGTCTATATGTTCTGATGGTGTTTTATTCCATGGGTTTATTCTATGTTCACTCTCTCCTCTCTCTCTCTCTCTCTCTCTCTCTCTCTCTCTCTCTCTCTCTCTCTCTCTCTCTCTCTCTCTCTATGCTATTCTATGGCCTACGTGTCACGTGAATATATCGCTCACCCAGCAGCGCGTAGGCCTAAGTTGTATTTTCCTACCGTACTTGAACCATAGGAGGTAACTTCATTACTCTATTCTTGAACTATAACTATACGAAGTTAGTGATCAATGTATGATGTTCGACATTAGCCTAGACAATAGGACTTATTCCAATTGGAGAACAAACGAAATTTTTGTTATCTCTGTGTATCATTTTATTTTTATTTTCAATTTTATAAGCTTTATTTGGCGGAATTGCTATTCCAATTACGGCACTACATGAAAACTTCTATGATCACAATAATTGCTTTTAGATTCTAAATATTCACTTACATTCAACTTAAAACTAGAAACACTTTCAATTTCTTTCAATCTGGCTGACGAATCATTGAATTCAATCTCAATTCGTTCATTTATGTCTTGGAACAGTAGCTTTCACACATTGTGTTAAAAAGGACATGTTATTAGATGAGCGTAGCGAAGATTTTCATTCAATATACCGAAAAATTTTGGGCTTGGTTTTTATGTTTTTTTTTTTTTTTTTTGTTGTTTTTTGTGTGTAATTTTGTACGCGGCATACAGGTCAGGAAAAAGTTTCAATCGACTCGAAACTTCTTTTACAAATTGGTGTTATACCAGAATAGGTTGGGATTGTTTTTCAGAAAAATCGGTCAAACGGTGTCTCCGGAAAAAAAATTGGAAAGTATGGAAATTCCCCATAAGAATAGGCCAGGAGAGAAATACTTGAAATTTTTTTTTTTTCAAAAACTCTCAAATTTATACTGAATGTGGAAAGATCTATCATACCTATTTTAAGCGATTTATGGAACAATCGGATGTGAAATAACGAAGAAAAAGCATTTTTAAGGTACTTTTTTTACACATCAATAAAAGCAATTAAGAAAGCAATTGAAAAACTATTAAATGTGAGCAACAAGTGTCACCAATAAATTAAAACGTTCAAAATCTGTGATGGATATGAAGAAGGCACTGGTATAATTGTTTGGAAACTAAGGTCCATATACCAACAGACAGCCGCGGTTTTTAATCCTTTGAAGTGATCCATGGCCTGTATATGTACATTGATCTGACCAAATGTTCTTAATTCTACATTTCCATACTTCTAAGCTCATCTCACAACGCATATAAGGCGTTTTCCTAGTATGAAATTAGTCAACCTGCAAGATATTTCAGTTGACCTGTAATAAAAAAGAGGGAACAAAAATTTAACTATTGCAATGTCAATGTTATTATAAAACAAGAATGAATAATGAATTACGAATGAATTAAGAATACAGTTGGATAAAATTACGATTACAATCACAGTGGGAGAAAACAATGGTGTGCAACTATTCTGCAACACTCCAATGGCACGATGTAAATGAAGTGATACCAACTTACTTCGTCATAATATGAAGAAGGTGTGCCGACTCCCATACTATAACATGGCGGGCATTATTGTTTGCTTGCCTTCAGATCAGAGCCCAAATCCCCCATTTACCCTGGCGGACTCTCTTGTGAACTAGATGAGATTGAGTGGCTATGGTACCGGTGACATTGATGAATAACCAAAATAATCACTGGGGCCTATAGTTGATCTTGTTACCGTGTTAATACGATCTACTTGTCAAACTGACAATAGGATTGAGGTGGAATAATATACAAAATTATTCGACTGCTATCAAACAATAATATGTGCATCACGCATGTTATCTATTGAGCCGTTTTTTGTCCACTCAAACAGACGCATCTAGCTTCGTCTGTTTGAGTGGACAAGAACGGACACATCAGCTCACCATCTCGAGGCACCAGCCCATTATTTGAGCCTTTTGTACGTCTTCAGCTGTCAGATTCCTATCCTGCGTGAGCAGCCGGTAAGAGTTGACAACTGCAAGACCTCGCCTCTTCTTGCCACCAGAGAGGTTATATTGCAACGACTGGTGGTAAAAGAGAAACAACAAGGAAGTTAATGGCATGCAGTGAGGTGGGCAGTTTTCGTTTCGTATCAGAGTAAAGGCCCATTCACAATGCAACGCCAACATTAACATGAACATGAACATGAACATGAAACAACTGACTGTTCATAATAGAAAAGGACATCAACGTTAACAATAACCAACAGCCAATCAGAAGTCTCCGATTCCACTGCCACCTCACACAACAAACGATCGAGTCCAGGCACTCGTTTTACTTCGCTACTAGTCGTTGTTATTCGGAAATTGAAGGATTCTGATTGGCCGATTCTTACGTTTCGACAATAACGTTAACATGAAAGCTTGGAGCTTGCAAGGTTTCATGTTCACGTTAATGTTAGCGTTATTGTTAGTGTTGGTTGTGAATGGACCAACGCCATCCCATAAGGCAAACATTTCTCGCGTTAATGTTAGTGTCACCCGGCAATGTTAGCGTTGCATTGTGAATGGCCCTTTATGAAATGAGAGCCTTGTCAGCCATGTGTAAACATTACCAGGCCTATGTCGATGTACTCCATTGTATTCACAATGTTGTCGATACACAAATGTTTCGTATATGACGTAGATGAATAAGTACATGATATAAAAGAGCATATTGACGAGTTTGTGTGGAAAAGGAAGTATGATACGATGTTTTGAGAATGTTTTCTCTTCTGGAGTCCTTGGGAGTCGTTTTGACAAAATATCAGTTTTTTTGATGATAACTTTTGAAAAATGTATGAGATGTCAAAATTCTAATATGGAGGGAACACATCTATTTCAATACCTTCAAAATGGTATACAATACAACTATAACTCAAATAACTCACCGCATATTATTGTCAAGCTTAGATACGACTAAAAAGAGTGTTTATATCTGTATACGCTTGACACTTATACGATATGGTTCAAACGGTTATAGCTTATACCACCTTGAAGGTATTAGAAGTAGCTGTGTTCCCTCGGTATTAGAATTTAGACATCTCATATCGTTCAAAAGTTATCGTGAAAAAAATGATATTTTGTTAAATCAACTCCCAAGGCCTCTTAATGAACCTAATGCCGATTGAAAAGTGAATACAATAACTTAACAGACCGACACACATTGAGATGTTTGAGATAACCCAGCAAATATATTTACACCGTGAATTATCTGTGAATCTGATTGGGTAATCTCGATGCGAACACTACACTCTGAAATACACTGCAGCCAAATATATCACTAGAGTCAATATTTTCGCGTTAAACAAACTCGTACATAACATTCATCAACTCGAAAACAAATGTATACAAATGTTTGACATATCAATTATGGCATTTAACATGTTCGGAGAGCTAGAAAACATACACTTGGGCCTATATTCTTGTCTGTTGAAGGTAAGAAGACGAATCCGATCACTTTAGCTTCAACCTATTTAGTACTGAAATAAAAACTTGGGATAGACTACTGCTCCCCAATTGAGGCTGGGTAGGATCGTATAGCACAATAGCTCGAGTACTCACTATACAATTGTACAGATAAAATACCTATTCTACACGAAAGTTCCTATCGAAATGTTGACTTACCCAAAAATAGAAAAATAGCTATAATTTTTAACATTAGCGAGAGTCATTTTTCATTTATGAAACGGTGAAATCTGATCAAATATCATGGGAGTAGGATGTGATGAATACATATGCAACAAAAAGTCGATTGTTGTTGTTGCTAAGCTCTTTGGTTTCAAGACAATACATTTGAAGGGTAGGCCTACACGGGAATAACGATGTAGGCCTACAAGTCATATTGTGTTTAAAAAAGTGAGTGAGATATGCCATCTAACATTTTTAGCAAGCTTTCTGAAGATTGTATCGACATCTTTTAGACGACTTTTAGCGAGGATTCAATTTGACGTACTGAAAAAATTTGGTGTTCGTTTATATGTTTTTTTTTGTTTGTTTTTTGTTTTTATGTTTTTTTGTCGGTTCTCCACAGGTCAAACGGCTACAGCTATCAACTTCAAACTTTTTTTCAATATGGTTCCTCATCTAACTTAGGTCTGTCTGTATCGTTTTGTGGCATTGTCGGGTGGTAACTTTTATTTTTATGAATTTTAGAAATTTCAAAAATACCCATTAGAATAACACAGCGGGAAAAAAAAATATTTTCCGTAAAACCGAAATTTTGCATGAAGTTAAATTACATTTTGATACACATTTCTGGACATTTTCAGCTTGATCGAGTCAGCCATTTTGAAGAAAAAACATAATATGTGCTAAATTGGTACCACTCGAAGCAGTTTTTACCCACTTTTACCCATACTATTACTATCCGCTCGTCTAACAACGCATATATGGCGTTTTCCTAGTAGATAACAATGAGACAGATCGAGTTGAAATATCGATCTCTCTAAAGACCAGGGTCTTGAACTTGGAATTGTATTCATCTCAGAGCTTGGATCGTTATTCCCGTGCATGTATCCTTCATTTGCAAACTGCTTGGCATTGTCGTTGCCAAGCAAGCAAGTTGCCAGGACGTTCTTGTATGCGTTGCTGTACCTTGGCGAACCACCTGGTGGCCGAGGGCACGTCATTGTGCCGAGCTGATTCGGTCAGATATTGTACAATATCGGGGAAAACAGTCTTGAACTCGATATAGTCGCTCTTGTTCTCCACGTCCCGCTCCTTGGAGTTCGAGTGGTGGCTGGAAACGATTAAACATATAGGCCCATTCACGATTAAACTCAACTGTTAACTTAAGCCTGATTTACACGGTCCAAGTTTTCATCCAAGTCCTTGGATTCAAGGGTTGATTACAAGTTTTTGGATCGTCTAAATGGAAAACTTGAAGCAAAAAGCTTCTATTCAACCCTGGAATTCAACCTATCATCCAAGTCATTTTGTTCAGAAAATTCTTATATTTCGTTCAACCTTTGATGAAACCAACCAATCAGAGGCTTGAAGTCACACAAGTCTTGCGCGCATGCGCACTTGACGGCGACCGCTCGGTCTCCCGCCATATCAGATTGCCAGTCAGCTGTTACAAGTCATCTAGATACTCGATCAGCATGTTCGACTATTGGGTTTAATGTGCCGTGTATGGCCTTGAATATCTTGGACCGTGTAGACCAACCGTAGGTTACATAATATGGTCTTTGGTGTAGACAGTTGTTCTATGTTCCATCCTAGTTGCTGTCAAAGTACTTGGACCAACCCTTAGATTCACGGACTTGGATGAAAACTTGGACCGTGTAAATCAGGCTTTATAGGAACTTACTAATTGTTTGTCATAGGGTATTTCTCGTTACTGTTCACGACTTCATTGAACTTGGTACTTAGCAGTAGCAGTAACGTAGAAGTTTGCAAACTCCAAACTTGGATCTTAAGTTTACAGAAAACGTGGGAATCGACCAATCAGCGCCTAGTTCAAACATACGGTCGAACGCCATATTGGCAGAATGTGTCTAGCCTATTGTTTGTTAGCAACTAATAACAACATTGGGAACAAGACTAAATGATGTGTAAATGAATTACGACATTGTAAATACTGAAATGATTCTATAATCTCTTATATATTACGTATCATAAACTGTGAAAAAATGATATAAGCTCTCACTAGAATTTGGGTTCTACTTTCAGGTTATGTTGTGCTCAAGTGACAGCTGATTGAAAGAGATGCTGTGACTGGTTGAAATTGGACGTGTGAATAGTGTCGTGAATGAGGTAGCATTTTAGTAAGTTTACATGAAGAATATATTCGATTGAACTTATGATTGAACGATTGAACTTAATCTTGAACTTATAAGTTCAAGATTAAGTTCAATCGTGAATGGGCCTTTATCATCATTCTACCGATGTGTTGTCTTTTACTGGGTGACTTGAACCTGGCAATTTGAGGGTTTTGAAATCATCTCACTGCCGTGATGTCATCTTGAAAAACAAAGAAATGGCGGGGAAAATGTGATACCGAATCATGGCGTCTACTAGGCCTGTAATTTATCACCGAACTTTCACGACAGTACTTTTTAAAATGACATCCTAATTTTTTTCCACCGCATTTCTAAAGAAATAATCTACAGGTTTACTCCAAAGTGAATCTTTACAAAATGCAAGTAGTGAACTACCGGTACGTATCGTCTCGAACGCTCTTTGCGAAGAAAAAAAATGGGCACCTACTCGATCCCAAATACCCTCCCTCCCTCCTTAAACTCAAGGGAAACGATATAGGCTATTAAAAAAACACTTCGACCGTATTTGAGAAATTATATGGAATCAACATTACGTATTATTATCGTATGTTTGGCCTATCTATCAACTGAAAATCTATGGTTTTCCTAGTTGGAAAAGCAATTGTCAAGTTTGTGTATTACTTTTTAATTTTTCACTACTTTTTTACTTTTTTTGCAATACTTTCATTGCGGAAACAAATAACAAAATTAACTATTTTTTGTATACACTTGAATTATAATCATACTATAACGATCTTGATTTTTAATCTAATCTCTGTAGCACTTGATTATTCCTTAATCGCGCTCATTTGCCTGAATAAATCACATCAATAACATATAATGCAATCTGTTGCTCATTGAATGCGCAAGAGTCCTTCGGAGTCGATTTAGCGGAATATTCGTTTTTTGGTGATACTTTTGAACGGTATGAGATATAGACATTCTGAAAACGAGGAAACACAGATAATTTCAATACCTTCAAGATGGTGTAAGCAATACCTTTAAATCCCATATAGCATGTTTGTCAGACGTATAGGCCTACGATTGAAAATGTGTATTTTTAACCGTATGCGCCTGACAGTTAGGCAATTCGAGATGAACAGTTATTACTTATATTCTCTTGAAGGTATTGAAAATATCCATGTTTCCTTGTTTTCAGAATTTTGATATCTCATACCTTTCAAAAGTAGCACCAAAAAAGTGTTATTCCGCTAAATCGACTCCCACGGTCTCGAAGATTTGAACCACTCGCGCGCTGTGGCGCCATCTCTCGTGCACACAAGTATAGGTTGCCAGCGTTGCCACTCATGTTATCACGGCGAGGAAGATATCAGCTGACATTTCACGAGTGCGTTATCAACATACAATGAACTTTATGACTGATAACAACTGCATATGGGATAAAAATTATATCACATGTGTTAGGCCTACTGTAGACAACACATGGAAAGAAGGAGAACAGTGTATTTACTAGTTTATCAAGACCATATGTGAAGTTTTGAAGGGACCCAACTTTGAGCTTGGCTGCCTATTTGAGAACTCGCTGATTACATGTACCTTTTTCTGGAAAGTGGTAGAACATAAGTCTTGAAAAATCGGTAAACGGGTCAGTTAGGCCTATATACTTGACTTGACTAGTGTCGCACGATGTTTGGGAAAAATATAGGACTATATTATACGGTTCTTTTTATTATTTTAATATATCATAATTTTCATACACGTTTTGATGTAATGAATATTTGAGAAAAAAAAATGACTGTGATGTAGTGTTCACAGTTTCAAAAACGTCTCTAATTTGTTGGTTCTAGTCCAGTAGTTCCTGAGAAAAGGAAAATGAATACAAAATAAACCCATATTGACATCGCAGTTAAGGTAACTGTTTAGAATGGCCTCAATTCATCACCAAAATTGAGAGCGCGAGTAGTCTGAAATAATTCCTGTCTAAAAACTGTTTGACATACGTAAATATCTATGATTGTTTTGAGCACGCTTCAAAGAAGAAACTAATTGAGAATATAAAAATATGCACACTGTCCAAACTCCTAGTCTAGGTCCCCTTGAGGGAATTCACAGTCGTATTCAATGGCTACGGTCAGTGGAGACCGCACACGCGCAGTAATGGTATAGTGACAGAAAAGACAAATAAATTAAATGAAATGATACAAACAATTGCAATATCGGTCGTTAAAAAGAAAACAGTTGTCATAACTCATGGTTGAAAGCATTTGTACATTGTTTATTCACTAGAAAAACGCCATATATGCGTTGTTAGACGAGCGAATAGTAATAGTATGGGTTTAAATGGGTAAAAACTGCTTCGAATGGTACCAATTTAGCACATTTTATGTTTTTCCTTCGAAATGGCTGCCCCGATCAAGCTGAAAATTTTCAGAGATGTGTATCAGAATGTAATTCAACTTCACGCAAAATTTTATTTTTTTGGAAAATATATTTTTTTTTCCGCCATGTTATTTTGATAGGTATTTTTGAAATGTCTAAAATTCATAAAAAAAAGTAACCCCGATAATGCCATAAAACTATAGAGATCTGAGTTTGATGAGGAACCATATTGAAAAAAAGTTTGAAGTTGAGCTGTAGCCGTTTGACCTGTGGAAAACCGACAACAAAACATTGGGAAAAAAAAGAGAAAAAAACGAACACCAATTTTTTTCAGTATGTCAAATTGAATCCTCGCTGAAGCATCGTCTAAGTAGGAAAACGCAGCACATGATGAGCGATAGGTATCATGGAAACCACAATTGTAACCTCATCAATGCACGGTCTTTTTGTTCTAGCAGTTGCTTATTTGTCAAATCGTTTGATGATCCAATTGTATTCACATTTGATCCTCTTAATATCTGTTTATTGATCTGAAACTTTATTCTCATATTATTCTGAACTATATCTGAAAACTATATCATAATTATTTTACAAATAGCTGATCCGGTTTATGTAGGCCTATACCTTTGGAATAATGTGATCATTCAAGTCGAGCTACCTCCCCAGGTGATTATATAGATCCTCCAAGACATGTCACTCAATTTAAAATCAAATTGATTCCCACATTTTAACCCCGCTATTATCTCTCTACTCTCTTCCAATCCCTCACCTTGCAGTGCACCGGCCGAATTATATCTTTTGACATCTATTGATAAAGTTTCCACAGTTAAGCGTCCATGGAAGTCGATTTAGCAGAATATCAGTTTTTTGATGATAGCTTCTGAACGGTATAATATATCGAAAGTCTAATAAGAAGGAAACGCAGATATTTTTAATATCTTCAAGGACGTGTAAGCAATAACTATTAATCTTACATCGCATAATCGTCAGGCGTGTGTTCGTCAAAAACAGTGTATTTTTAAGAGTACACTCCTGACAACCAGGCAATATGAGATAAATAGTTATTATACTTACACTTCCTTGAAGGTATTGAAAATATCTGCGTTTCCTTTTTATTAGAATTTCGATATCTCACGCCATTCAAAAGTTATCACCAAAAAGTGATATTCCGCAAAATCGCGCGCGACTCCCATGGACGAAAAGATGAATAATAGAAAAAAAAATTACCAGCACTTGTAACAAAACTTCATCAAACTTGAAAAGTAAATATAGAATCTTTTGACACATGAAAATAAAGTTTGCGCAGTAACTCGATGTGTACCTGAATTGTTTGGCTTGCAGCCCCGCCGCTGCTACCTCGCCCCTCTGTCCCAGCCTCACCAGCAAGTTCGCGCGCTTCAGCATGGTGCGGTGTCGACCCGTTCGCCTCGCAGTCTGTACTGTCAACCTCTTCCACCGCGCGCTGACGTATTATACCGCGTCACACCGTGTCACGTGCCGGCTTCAGACACGTGCCTGACGGCTCGAGCGGCGGCTCCACGCACGCGATCGCACAGACGACCGTGGGCCCCCAGCCGTACACATGACTGTGTTATCACGCAGGGTATAGGTGGCGGTCAGAAACATAGCAATTAATGTTCGTTATGTTACCAGGGAAACGCAGTATATACGTTATCAGATGAGCGAGCAATAGCAAGTGTGATCGAAAACTGATGATCGAAGCTTCGGTATATTGTAACCCGTGGTGGGCGTTGTTGTTGTTGTTGTTGCTGTTGTTAGTGTTGTTGTTGTTGTTGCTGGTGCTGTTGTTGCTGTTGTTGCAGTTGCAGTTGTTGTTGCTGTTGCTGTTGTCGTTGTCGTTGTTGTCGTCGTTGTTGTTGTTGTTGTTGCAGTTGCTGTTGTTGTTGTTGCCGTTGTTGTTGCTGTTACTGTTACTGTTGTTGTTGTTGCTGTTGCTGTTGTTGCTGTTACTGTTACTGTTGTTGTTGTTGCTGTTGCTGTTGTGAGTAATCAAAATTGACGAAAGATTACCTGATCTAACCCAACCTAACCGGACCTAAAATTCACATAATTTAGTCCAAATCATCAGTTATTAGATGAGCGTTAGCGAAGATTTCCACCCGACTCGTACGGAGCTTTGTCTGTGGGATTTTGTTTGTTTGTTTGTAAGCACTGCAAGGTCACAGGGTTTGACTGATCGGCATGAAACATTTATGTGTGCGCAAACTAATCCAACTTGGAACTGCACAGTTTTTGGGGTCAAATCGGTTGGACCATTTCAGAGAAACAACATCTGAAAGTTTTTATAATTAGGATTAGACTCGATCCATCCTAATTTCAACGTAGATACTGCTGCAACAATATTGTTAACCTGAACCATGGTGCAGTGTGTATTGACATTGCTTTTCTCTTGAGAAAATAATAGTCAAAATAAGTTCACTGCACCGTGGCCTGAAATAATTGTCAATTACTAAATAACCACGAGTACTGGAAATAAGTACATTTTATACAAATCAACCAACAATATTGTGATTTTATATTCACTTTATCAATCTACAGTGTTATATCAATTCGATATTATATTCACAGTCCATCAGTCCAATTACATCCTCCACTAGATGATACATCACTTCACTACAATTTTGAAGCATATTCAAATAAGTATCCAGCCTCTTTAAAAAGTCCTAATCCTCCCCAGAATTGCATTGAACAACAGTATGAATTATTTTTCATCAGATGGATTTTTATATATCACGGAAATTTTTAGGGGTGTGCGATTCCAGGTTTTAAAACTCGAGTCCGATTCGAGTCCGATTCTTGATAAAATTATAGAGTCCGAGCCGAGTCTCTTTTCAAACATAAATAATCATTTTATACGATTTCGGGCACTATCGGTACAATACTTCAACTTCGAATAATTATAATGCGCTAGTTAATAGTTGATCATCAATGAAGGAAAGGAATAAATGAAAAAAATAATGAATGGGCATATTCATTTTTATATTTATGTATTTACTTTATGTTAAATTTACTTAATTTGTGTTGTTCCCACGGTACCTCAATGTTAAAACTGTGGGCCCTACTTGAATGTGGTAATTGAATATGCGAGTATTTCAAATTTCGAGAATTCGAGAATTAAAATTTCGGAATCGACGGCAGATTCAAAGACTCGAATGGACTCGAAAATCGGAAATCTAAAATAACTTCATCGAGTTCGAGTCCGATTCTGGCGGATACTTGGACTCGGACTTTAAATTAGTTATAGACTCGCACTCACGTCCCTAGAAATTTGATCTGTATTACAATTCAATGAATTTGTACCTGAATTTGTACACCTCAATTCATAAAACATACTTATGGTCAATAAGTGTAAACAATAACCAAATAAGAAATGAATTTATGGAAATACAAAGGCCAATACATATTTCATTTTAATATTTTCACATATTTGTGAATAAATATTTCAGCGAATACATAGGTTTACGTGGAAGTGAAATTAAAAATAGAGTACATATTTCATGGAAAGTAGGCCTACAAGTGATTGAGAATGATCCAATATTTAATATTAATAATTAATATTTTCCATTTCAAAAGTATAAAAAATAACTGTAGAGTTTTTCGTGGTTTACAATGTAGACCACGACCGCTTCCTTGCTACAGCCCTTCCATTTACCAAAAAACTTGAGGCTTCAATCATCCCATCTCATTCATTTAACGAAATCTCCACCTCAACATCCCATCACTACTTTAATCATTCAATGAACGCCAATATATCTTAGTTATCACCATCAGTAAACTGGGAAAGCTTATTGTCAGCCTCAGTCCCACAATAACACCACCCTCGGAAAGTCAGCCTCAATGGTCATATTGTCGGCTCCGATATAGTGAGCCTTACGGCATGCGGAAAGTCAGCCTTGGTATTCTGAGCCCTGAATGTAAATATTAGTCAGGCCGAGATTCCTAAAATCTCAAACTATTCGGAAACTCGGCCTCAGTCTGACTCTACGAGCATCAGTCGGATTGTCATCCTCAGTATTCTCGGCCTTGGGAAAGTGAGCCTTGATTTAAAGCGCATGCGCTCCGATGAAATCTGGCAGCCATGGATCTCTGGAGGGAGTAGCGACCACCTCATGACTTTGTTTACCAATTTGCATCGATTTGATAGTTGAATGTGAAAAAAATGCATGTTTGAGCTAATTAAAAATAGCTCCATTATTTTTTAATGCTAACAAAATTATTTCACATATTTTCGAAAAATAATTTATAGGCCTACTAAACTCTTGCTTTTTTGATAAGAAATTCAAATGAAATATATCTCACAGTGCTAGGAATGATTAGGGCAAAATTTACTATAGGCCCATCCCGCCTATTCATATATCATTTCTCAACATATTTGTTATAATGTAATTTATTAACACGAGACCATGTATCAATAAATTTTATTGTCTCAATTATATTAAAAACTCGTCGAAAAGTTCACTGTAAAAAGTTCGTCTAGATGCTCGGTAATTACTCCATATAACACATTACAACAATTTCATAAATATATTTTGATAAATATATCAAAATATATATAATATTAATAATGAAGCAAATGAAGTGTCCAAATAAACTCGGTATAACCGTAATTGTGTGGTTCAGTATATATATATATATATATATATATATATATATATATATATATATATATATATATATATATATATATATATATATATATATATATATATATATATAATATATATATATATATAATATATATAATATATATATATATATATAATATATATATATATATATAAATATATATAGGCCTATATATATATATATATATATATATATATATATATAATATATATATATATAAATATATATAAATATATATAGGCCTATATATATATATATATATATATAAACTTGAACTGCCTTAAACCCCTAATCGACTCCCATGAACTCTCAATTGTTATAGTTGCCCTCAAATATTTTTCGTATCGAAAAGTTCAAATGTCATTTAGAAATAGCAAAGACTTGAATATCGCGGGTTTTTCTAGTAGAGGGAGTAGAGTAAGCCTATAGTAGTTCTATCGACTGCCGCTATTCGCTAGCATCAAGTCTCTGAATTCGGTTGCCCAATCAGAATGGTCGAAACACGGGTCGAAAATATGCACCGAATTCAAATTTCAAGAAAAGTACATATAGAAGTATCAATTAGTAGACAATACGTTTAAGATTTCAATAATATTCGAACATTTTCATAATCACTTCTGTTCAAATAAAATTAATGCTTAAACCAGCTCAGTCAACTAAGGCACCGCTTGTGAAAAATTAGTCACTGTTGGGTGTGGTTCCGAGTCCCGTAATGCAACATAATGAAAATCAATTATTGAAATATAAGAGGACAGGATTAATTGAGATTTCAATTCTTAATAAAGGACCACACATTTTTAACCACTTACTGTTCATTTTGGTAATTTCATTTTTTTACTCATAAGTAGTGGAGTGAATTTTCTATTGAATTTGCTAACAGTATAATATGCTCTCAATATGTGGGACATGTTATAATTATTATTATTTCGTTAGGTCTACTCATCATTTTCACCTCAATGAATGACGAGATTGATACGATCAGATTTTGATTTGTAAGACAATAAGCGTCAGCTAGGTTTCTATTATATTTCAAGCAAAAGTCAATTATTTCAAGTACTGGCCTATATCTTGGTTATTAAAATGAACAAGCTTCGTAGGTCAAGTCCAGAAAGAGAGCATTATTTAATAAATGTGAGATGAATATATTTAGAGCCTGGCCAAGTCAGCTAGTGCTGTGCTGTCTAAACTCCATTCAAGTCGAGCGTATTTATTTCACACGTCCGCTACATTCTCCCGGTACATTTCAAATGAAATCTTGCTCATCCTACAAATGATTTGATGTGTTTCTCTGGTGAAATAATCCTGGAAGAGGAAAGGAAGATTTGCAAAGAAAACGACACATAATCCGAGAAAAAAAAGACGAAGATGAAAAGTTCTATCCCAGTGCAAATATTTCAATTGTTCACTACCCTTGTGAATTGATACTATTTCAAGATTTATCGCTTGTTGCATGAGTTACATTAGGAATGAGTGATTATTCTTTTAGGATAGTAAGATTACCCTTGCAGGCCGTTCGAACGATTCTACCTTTCATCTTTAATTCTAATTGAGGAATAACGATTTTTGTGTCAGGCATCAAAGTTATTATTACAAAAATGAATAGCGCAATGCACTGGTTATATTAATTGATTCATGAATCTAATATATTTTGAGTATTATTTTAACTTATATTTGAAAGTTAGAAAAGTAATAACAAATTGCAAATAACCAGGAAAACGCCTTATATGCGTTGTGAGATGAGCTTAGAAGTATGGAAATGTAGAATTAAGAATATTTGGTCAGCTCAATGTACATATACAGGCCATGGATCACTTCAAAGGTTTAAAAACCGCGGCTGTCTGTTGGTATATGGACCTTGGTTTCCAAACAATTAAACCAGTGCCTTCTTCATATCCATCACAGATTTTGAACGTTTTAATTTATTGGTGACACTTGTTGCTCACATTTAATAGTTCCTTAATTGCTTTCTTAATTGCTTTTATTGATGTGTAAAAAAGTAACTAAAAATGCGTTCTCTTCTCTATTTCAAATCCGATTGTCTCACAAATCGCTTAAAATATGTATGATAGATCTTTCCACATCCAGTATAAATTTGAGAGCTCTTGGAAAATTTTGGTTTTCCAAGTATTTCTCCCGGCCTATTCTTATGGAGAATTTCCATACTTTCCAAATTTTTTCCGGAGACACCGTTTGACCGATTTTTCTGAAAAACAATCCCAACCTATTCTGGTATAAAACCAATTCAGGAAAAAAGTTTCGAGTTGATTGAAACTTTTTCCTGACCTGTATGCCGCGTACAAAATTACACACAAAAAAATAAAAACATAAAAACCAAGCCCAAATTTTTTTTGGTATATGGGATGAAAATCTTCGCTACGCTCATCTAACAATCAATAATTGATAAATGCAATAAATATACTGACAACAAGAATTGTTTCTGCTTAGTTCAATAGAATATTCAATTTGATTAGATGAAATCTTTTTATTTGCAGACAAGATATTAAACTTGAAGTAAATTATTATAAAAAGCGTATTCGCTATTTCTGAAAATTTACTGTACATATACAATTTGTATGCACTCAACTCTATGTAAAAAAGAAGCAGCCTGCAAGAAGATTTGAGAAGAATTGACCTAAGGATTACCAGCCTGTCGTGCTATAGGCTCGACTATTTTGACACGTAAAAAACAGCGTGAAATTTACTGTTACCACCCAACAAAAAAGCAAGAGATTAGTATGAATTATTTTTTGATAATATGTGAAATAATTTTGTTAGCATTAAAAAATAATGGAGCTATTTTTAATTAGCTCAAACATGCATTTTTTTCACATTCAACTATCAAATCGATGCAAATTGGTAAACAAAGTCATGAGGTGGTCGCTACTCCCTCCAGAGATCCATGGCTGCCAGATTTCATCGGAGCGCATGCGCTCTGAATCAAGGCTCACTTTCCCAAGGCCGAGAATACTGAGGATGACAATCCGACTGATGCTCGTAGAGTCAGACTGAGGCCGAGTTTCCGAATAGTTTGAGATTTTAGGAATCTCGGCCTGACTAATATTTACATTCAGGGCTCAGAATACCAAGGCTGACTATACCGAGGCTCACTATATGACTGCACATATCAAGGCACAGTATCCGAGAAATTTCTCAAGGCACAGTTTATCAAGGCACACAATACTGAGGCTGACTATAACGAGAGTTGAGGCTGACAATACTGAGGCCCACAATAGTTCTACCCTTTGTTGATGTTAGCACTCTCCCACCCTTAATATCATTTTTGTAGTATTAAAAGTAATACAAATTGGATTTTAAATCACGCGCCTGACCACAATACAGGGTGTCAATAATAAAAACACCGTTTGGAAGCAAGAGGATATGTTTGTAGGCAGTAGGGGATCAAAATGGTCAGTTAGGCAGTACGGGAAAAATCGTAGGCAGTACGGGAAAAAAAGGTGAAACAGGTATACTATACCCTTTTAGGCAGTATGGGGAATAGGCAGTAAGGTAATGAACCGATCCATGGCCTGTATATGTACATTGAGCTGACCAAATGTTCTTAACTCTAAATTTCCATACTTCTAAGCTCATCTCACAACGCATATAAGGCGTTTTCCTAGCATGAACTGTGACCAGCGACTGGTCTGTTTGTAGATAGATCTTCATTAAAACATACTTCATTTCGTAACTATTCAATCGAGAGAGCCGAATATCTTGGCAAGATGGTTCTGCTATCATTTATATCTATTTGATGAATGAGAAACATTTATTAAAATACTAAATCAAAACGACTGATCCGAATTGCATACACATATATATATATCATTCATTGTGTGTCAGTCAATATCAATATTCAGTGGAATTTTGAATTTTTTTGGAGGGATTTTATCTGTCATATTTCCCTGCTCAGTCCAACATCAAGGGTTTCTAGAAATTTTGAATGGTGTTTCTCAAAATTGGATATATATATGTAGATGAAGACATTTTTTGGGGTTATTTCATGGGTATTATTTAATTAAAAAGACCAACGTTTCGCCAGGATTTGTCCTGGCTTCTTCAGGGTCAAAATTGATCAGAACTAATTAATCAATATTAATAAACATTTTTTCAAATAAAATGTAAAATATGAATCCAATTCTAACGACAATTATCTCACGGCCTTCCCACTTAGTTCGGTCAGAGCCTCCTTTTATCCTCGGCCTTCTTGAATTATCAGACTAATGAACGGAGTCATTATGATGAAACTCAAAATACCAAGATCGAAGTAGAGTACAAAAAATACAGAGGGTGATGAAAAAAAATACAAAAAAAAAACACCAAAAAAAAATGAGAAAACTTAAAACGTTGATAAATATAATGAAAATAGAAATGAAAATCAACTGTGATCTGTGGTACTTTGAAATGACTTCTGAGGGCCTTCTTCTGCCTAATATAAAATTATCTTCTTCGCATTTCTTCCTTCTTCCATCCCTCCATGCAGGCAGTGATCTGGCTCTCTGGATCAACTCTTCTGTTGGTTCTACTGCTAGGATTTTCTTCCTTTGAAGAACTGGTTTCCAGGCGGAAGGCCTGCGAACGAAATCCTGGCGAAACGTTGGTCTTTTTAATTGAATAATATCCATGAAATGAACCCAAAAGATGTCTTTATTTACAAATATGTGTCATGGAAAAAAGTGTTTCAAATCATCTCTCTCTCTCTCTCTCTCTCTCTCTCTCTCTCTCTCTCTCTCTCTCTCTCTCTCTCTCTCTCTCTCTCTCTCGCTACCCGATCACGCTCTCTCCCTCTCTCTCTCTCTCTCTCTCTCTCTCTCTCTCTCTATATATATATATATATATATATATATATATATATATATATATATATATATATATATATATATGATGACGATAATTTTGGTGGACTTGATATGTGTTGTTGATAGGTTTTACGGTTTTTCCACTTACTTGATAATACTTTTCACTTACTTGAAAAACCGTAAAACCTACGATCTTCCTTCAGATTGCCGGTCCGCTGCTCTCCCACTGAGCTACCGAGATATTACTCTTATGTCATAGCTATACTTAGAGTGACGACAAGTCCTATAAAGCTAGGTATTGAGAAGATAAGAGCGAAAAAACAATTGAATCGTGAATTATTAAAAATGAAGTAGGTAACAAGTAGAAGTGGAAGGTCTTGCATTGTTGGTTTAAAATATTCACATGAATCGTTCATCTTATAACGCATGCCAACAAACGCTGCCAACAAAGTGTCGTTCCAACTTCTATCCATCTCAAAATTGAGAGCATTTTGAATAATTTTGAATATTTTTTGGTGTGTTTTTTGGTTTGGTGATCGCTCTTGTAGTGCCCTTTTCAAACGATCCTACTTTCATCTCTAGCCCTAATTGAGAAACAATGATTTTGTATCAAGTTTCGATGTGATTAAAAAAATATATAATATATTGTTTTAGCTGCCTTGAATATGTTTCGTGCTAGTTATGCAAAGAACTTCAAAACATCGGTGGAGCAACCCTCACAACTTGAGTGGAGAACTTGAATACATGCAACCTTGTACGGCATTGCCCACAGTGTTGATTGTCACATTGTGCGAGCAACTCGGCCACAATGCTCTGACTACGACACCGACACGTGACACTTCCCCAAGCCCGTCACTCACATTAGTAAATTCGTCTCGAATCAAGCTGAATAGGCCTATATGCATATATATATATATATATATATATATATATATATATATATATATATATATATATATATATATATGACGTAAACCAACCAATTTCATGCAGATCGGTTTAACACAAAATATATTACTTTTTGAATATCATTCAATTTGAATGTATCCATTTCTCATGGAATGGAGGATTATAAAAAATAGTATAAGTACTGAATAGTAATAATGAATAAAATTTTAAAAGTATTATATAGTAAATGGTATTATATTGGCAATAACTCGAAAGAGTCATTCGATTTCCTTTCAAGTGAAACCGTGGCGAGCAAATATGTCCTACCTGTATTCATATACGCTTCGGAAATTCTTCTATCTAAAAGTTACCGAGATATTAGCGTTTGAGATTGAGAAGAGGGTGGGATTGGGGGGGGGAGGGCAAAGTTCACCCCCCCCCCTCTCCCCATTCGAGCTCTAATTCTGAAACTATCTGTAGCTATTGCTATAGTCAGATTTCATTTGTAGAACAATATTGAATCTTTTCGAATACCCCCACTTCATTACACTAATTAGACTTCATTACTGAGTTCCATTATTATAGGCTAATGTTGAAATTCAGCCGATGTTTTCAAAATCTATTGCATTCAATTCATCATTGTATTTGGAGTATGCCATTTGGGAATATATAACACCAAGTGTTGATTATGTGTTTTTTGTACCCCTCAGAATGAAACAAAATTATATACGGTACTAAATTATTATTTTTTCAAAATAAATTATATACTGAAGCCTGGTTCATGGTAATACGGTTGTACGGTTTTTTCCGTTTCCGTGAGTCACATTTAAGTCACGTGACTTACTTGAAGGGAAAGAACGTACAAGAGAATTACTTCGATTCAGACTCTAAAAGTCAGTAAGGATATATTTTTAGAGCTTTAAGCTCAGAACCAAATTCAAGATGAAGATATTCAGAATATTCAATTATTCGCAAATATACACTCTCTGTAATCAAAAACCACATGTATGGCGTTTTGAATCAGTGCATGCTGCATGACATGATGAACGACATATTTTTACAAAATAATTGAGACTACTACCCCCATATAAGGCATGTAATTTTTGTGATGATCTGTCAATCATTATTTCTTTCGGTAATCAATAAACTTGTCAATAAAGCAAGGGTGGAGATAGCGCATAGTATCCACGACCATCTTTACCGAGGATTTTATTGTTCTTCTCTCCAGCCTATGACGAGATACTTACCACATTATAGGCTACGACCGCTTCCTGACCTAATAAACCATCAAGCAGTATTGCAATCCACAATACCATTAAAAAGACCATCAAAATCCGTGTATAAGGTATGGTCATAGGGAGATTATTGATATTTGAAAATGACTCTCAACGTTTATTCCTCATGTGTGAATTGTGAAAGAGAAAACAACGATTGATTCGTAATTCAATCTCAACAATTGAAGTTCAAAACACAATTGGTATGGCTTCATTTTGGAGAAGGGTGTATGCTGACAAGAAGTAATTCTAAAGGCGTGAAAGGTTTGATAAAAAATGTGTAACGATCTGAAATGTTTTGCAAATATGAAATCAGCAATAACTGTTCATATTCCAACTTATGAATTTCGTTTGCTATGCGGTTTTTTCAATAAAACAAATAATACAATTAAAAATAATTTTCTATTCAATTCTTCGAATATGCATGTACACTCTCACTAGTCAAAAACTCATGTATGGCGTTTTCCCAATAGTTATTTTGTGAACTGAACATCAACTGATTCATTTCGAAGTCATTTCGGAACGGAAGTAACACGCAAAACGACGTGTGTACGTTTTTGACGGTTCGGCATTCGAATTTCGCGCTCGGCGCTTGATTGGCGCGCCTCCCGAAATAGATAGCACCTTAAATATCGTTTTTCTCGAAAACTATCGGAGCAACAACTCTACAATATGTTATTGCACTAATTATAAAGTAAGTTTTGGCCAAGTTTCATGATCCTTGCTCACTGGGGGGCGGGAACTTGACCCCCCCACTTTCAAACGCCCATATGTCGCAAACTTACAGAGCACTAATTCTAGTACTTTGCAAAAGTGTAGCACTAATTGAGCACTAAATCCTGACCAAATTTCATAACTAGTGCTCGAGTGGGGGACGGGGGGGACCGGTTTACGGACCTCATGTATTGCGTTTTCCTAATTGTTCGGAAACTCGCGAAATAAGTGGACTCGAGTTGTCAGCTGGCAATCATCACGTAGCCTTGTTGAGACTCTTCATTATCACTGTCACGTGTTCTTGTCAGTTCGATCGCCCGTCTCATCCCAACAATCAACATCACCGGTCGTCAGTCTCGAGCCTTCTTTTCTACCAGCTGATTGTAATAGGTGAGCAAACAACAACAACACGAGGTTTCGGCAAATATTGACTTGGGAAAATCAGATGAAAAAACACTAAATATAGAATCAATGATTAGTGTTAAAATTATCAGATGAATAAACACAGCAGACTTCGAACCACCTTGAACTTGCCCAACAACAGCAGCAACAACAACAACAACGACGAGAACACTATACTAGGATCACATCAGGGCTGAGTATACAGGGACTATATGGGTATAGCATGTTTGTCAGGTTATACCATTGTAATTACTGAAGCTGTGAATGGGGATCACGATTTGGACGACATTCTAACAATTATCATCTCTAAGAAGACAATGCCCACATCCACAATTTAATGTATTCATTGGCAAATTGTACTTCTCTGTTTTTAATACCACCGAACCACCTGAGCATCTTAATCAATCGGTACTTATTTCCCCTTGAATTATATTTAGATAAAAAAGCTGAGGAAACTTGAGAAGAACATTAATTCAATTGTAGGTTGAATCGGAGTATTTTTTCTCTTACGAATGGCCCATTTCAAGCGCATGGTGTCTTATAGTACTCTATTTGTACGGCGCGACGTGTCGATAAAACAGTCCACTGACTGTAACCGAACGTACTGCTTGATCTACTTGAGCACTTCAATCTATGGGTCTACTTTACCGGTCCATCCCTCCTTAAATGACCAACAGTGAGAGAATATCGCATTGTGTGAACATCTCCTTTCTCTACCAGTCGTCAGGGGACGAAAACACGGGTTTAACGAGAAGTGCATTGAGTTGGCCTCAAGGACCCGAACCGAAATCAATATAGATTCCGGTTCCGGTTCGTAATTTTCTCAAATAAGGTTCCGGTTCCGGTTCTACGATGAAAAGGTTCCGTTTCTGGTTCCGGTTCCATAGTGTGAATAAGGGTTCCGGTTCCGGTTCCACTTGCTAAATAGTTTCACAAGTTTTTTCCCTTGCTTGTAGTGGTTCTAATTTTGGTGGTTTTTGACACTTTGTTTTCTTTGTCCATCTGCCCTTAAGGATTTTTAATGTGTGGAAAAAAAATATAGCTAAAAAGTTGTAAACAAAATGAGTGAATAATGAGTCTGAATCTGGTATTGAGAACCTTTATGGAACCTTTTTGGAACCGAAAAGAACCCAAGATTTCTAGGGGTTCCGGTTCCGGTTCTTGTGAATCATAATGAAGGTTCCGGTTCCCCAAAAACCGTTTTTTTTTTGGGTTCCGGTTCCGGTTCGGGTCCTTGGTTGGCCCACCCTTTTGCAAAATGTCAAATGAGATGTGATCGTGATGAGTTTGTGATGGGCGTTCAAGTTGTAAATATGGGAACATCAAATATAACTATGAATGTAACGATTTGCCGCCATTTTTTTTTGTCGAGAACAATTTATTATATTTCTTAATTTAAGACGCCCCCAGTGATCATTGGGACATCCTACTTGGCGCTAGTATCAGTCCTCTACGGACCTTTGGACGGTGAGGGTGTACTTCTCTCTTCCTCAGAGTTCAAATGTATACGCGTAGCCTAGAACAGGTATCTACCCTTGTCGAAGTGGCGAAGTAGGGGAAATGGTGGAATGGGGGCACGCGCAATCAGTGTGGCACGTGCTATAGCGACCAGAAGTTTACGAAAAAAACCCACAGACCGGTTATCATATTATCGCAAATGCAGATCGATAACCATGACCTGAACCAATACTAGAACATATCTTGACTTGTTACTAAAACAGCTACAGCTATATTCATAACGCTTATTGTTCAATATGTAGTTTTCTCTATCCATCAATTTGTGATCGGTTGATTCAATCCACAAACTCTTGAATTGGGCTATTTGTAGACGCGCATATGATTACCAAGCACCATTATGTATTTTGATCCAGAATGAATGTATGACATGAACGTCCAGTAACATTCCCATATTGCGTTTATTGTTAATTATTAATTGCTGGTGGCCAACGCGGAATAGTATGAATGGAAAAAACTATATGACTCTATGAGTATGTTGAAATGTTTCATTGGACTTTGGGAATACTGTTCTCAAAAACACTTTTTATGGGGAATACATATTAATTTTTTTTTTTTCAGGGAGATTGTAATTTATTAAATTACCATTACTTGTTCTCAATGCATGATTCCGACATGTACCTTTTCCCAAAGTTCGCCTCACGCTCATCAAGGAGTTCAATGAATAGGACCTGTGAGCTGCCTTTCTCGCATTATTTCATTTTATTTTTTGCACTGCGTTTCTTCCAGAGGAATTGAGCTGCACAATTACCCAAATTATACCATCACAAATAATTTAGACTGGTTAAAATCTTACACAGAAATAGATTAACCTGATCGAAAAATGATTTCTAAAACATTAAAGGCACGAAAAATACGAACAGACTGAATAGGCCTGAGATGCTGACTTTCTCTAGAATGGATATTTTTTACTTATTGATTATTTGACGTTTATTCATACTGATGTCATCACTGGAACCCACCCACAGAAATCTGGCATTTTTCGTTAATCATTAATGTATATAATTGTTGAAATAGTATATTACAATTTTTAAAACAAAAAGTTGATGATTCCGAGAAAATTTTGGAAAAACTAGATGAAAAATATACGTCAAATCGTCACACAGAACAAAACCACATCATAGATAGTTAGCATTAGAGTGACAATTGCTACATTGGTTGAGTAAACTTTCCTCTAGCAGATAAACTAGATTCCATCAGCATATACCCAAGACCGAGAAAAAAAAAATGTTTCTGCTTGATTTACAATAAAAAAAATGGGATACTTTCCCTGGTCTTGTAATCCAAGCGAATATGGTTGAACTGCTTATTATCGTAGCTGTTTATTGTGTTGGGTGTAGCCCAAAGTTAGTTATTTTACGAACACATTGATACCATACACGATAAACTGTCTCAAGAAGTAACCAAATTACATATGTAATGCGAGATGCATGTTTCGTGACTCGCAGAGTAACATTTTCAGTGTCAACATAAAATATGAACGATAGTATAGTTACTATCCGGATAAACCCATTTTTGTGATTGTCGTGAATGTCTGAATCAGATGATGTATTTCGTATCTTTCACTGTTCAAGTTTTATTATCATTTATATTTGTGGCATCACCCTGGTGGGAACGTTTTGCTCTATGGAAATTGGGGACTAGGCAAATACGCAGTATGTGCGTTGCAAGATGAATTAATATTTATACGGATTGTACTCGAAAACTCTACAGACCTTGACTTCAAGTCTATATATCAGAAGTAAAAGCATCAAAAAGTATTTCAAAACGTCTAGTCCGATTGAGATACAAATTTATAACTAGGAAAACGCAGAATGTACATTGTAAGATGAGCGTAGAAGTATGGAAATCTGGAATTGAAAAATACTCTGTCAGCTCAATCTACATACCTTGGATTACTTCAAACGCTGAAAAACCTTAGCTGCAACTTGTTGCTATTTATAGAGCAACCTGTCGCATATAGACCTACACTTTGCATTACATGTTTTGATCCTGATGTTCGATGAAATGTATACTTGTATTGCGTTTTCTTCGTTGTACCTCATCCGATTGTTGTACAAATTATTGAAAATCTGTATGATAGTTGTTTTCTTATTCTGTATCAATTTGAAAGCATTTAAATTTGTTCGTTTTTCAAATATTTTTCCCCTGGGTTATTCTTATGGAGATTTTCCAAACTTTCCCATTTTTTTAACCCGTTTTTTAACCCGGTAAAACCGTTCAACCGATTTTTCTGTTAAATAATCCCGACCTATTATGGTGTGATAACAATATTACAAAAAATTGGAAGTTGATTGAGCAATTTTCCTGACCTGTATCCCGCGCACAAAATTACAAAAAAAAGACATAAAAACGAAGCCCATTTTTTTTCGGTATGTGAAATGGAAGTCTTCGTTACGATCATCTGATAATGTGTACCTTTTTAGTAAAAATTTGAATTGATTTCAAGAGATTTTTTCACAACTTTTTCCATCAGCATTAGCTTGTGCGGTTTTTCAAAATTTTAAGATTGATTTTTTCAAAAACGGTTGAACTGATTCGTCTCAAAACCCACATAGTTCTGAAGTGGATGAGTCCGCGTGTTCACTAGGAAAGTTATTGCTGATCAGACAAACCGTGCGACCTGTGCAGTGCTTGGAAAGACGCAGAATACAGCTCCGTAAGCGTAGGATGCAAGTCGTAATGTGCAATTATTCCTCAAAGTAAAATCATTCTCTTACATTCATGATTCCTATAGGCATCATTTACCTGTCTCTGAATCATCAGTATCCAGGACATTTTGATCCATTCCGGGAAGGTTCCGAGTGACCGTCCCCATATCCCACACCACTAGCGCAAGGGTGTTTCAAACTTCATCTCTTGTGTGTAACTATATGCTCGAGAGATGCAGGTTCCGAGCGACCGTCCCCCGTATCCCACACCACTAGCACACGGGTGTTTCCTTCTTTACTGTCAATCTCTGAGATTGACGCGATTTATTTAGTACAAACACTACCTCCTGGCACAAATTGTCGCATGGTGCTGCTAGTTTCAAGCGATCCCAGACCAAATTTGGCAGATCAATTAACCACAAAACATGCATCTCGCGTTACATACACCACTTGGTTACTTCTTGAGGTATTTTATCGTGTGTGATATCGATGTATTCATAAAAGAACTGGCTTTGGGCTAAGCTAAAAAGAAACAGTTCAATCACATTGCGTTTGGCACACAAGACCAGGGAAAGTCACGTAATTTTTTTTCGTAAATCGAGGTAACAGAAACTATTTATTTGTATGAAATTCAGCTTAGCTGATAGAGGAAGGTTAACTCTACCAACGTATCAATTGACATCTTCATGCTAACTATCTATTGGTTTTCGTGTATGTAACGGTTTACCGCCTTTTTCAACTAGTTTTTTCCAAAAAACATTCGGAATTTTCATTTTTTTATTTTATTTTTATTATACTATTTCAACATTGATACATCAATGAATGACAAAAAATCTGACACATTTCTGTGGGTGGGTTCCCCTTAAATGAATGCTGGGAAAATGATATCTGTGATAATAAATCTCACTTGCTTTCTGATTATCGCTCTGTAGGCCTACATAATATAAGACTTCTCGCGATGTGGATTTGTGCCACTGGCATGTTGATAAATACATTTTACTGAATATGTGCATAGAATATGGACACTGATGATACATAATTATAAACGGTATATGGGATTGTAGTGTAAACATAATAATTTATTACTATTATATTTTATTTAATTCTACATAAATTATGCCTGTAAAAACAATAATGTACAAGCAAATTCAGGACAAGACCTTTACAAAATGATATTATTCTTTTTTCAGCAATATAATTTCATATAGGTCTTTTATTAGTTACCAAAAATCAATTCAAGAAGTTTTGGTCAATACAAAATGTTCGGCAAGTGCGTTCAGAAAAAAACATGGAAAAATTGCTTATAGGAAGATGAGTTGATAATAATTGTAGAATTGATTGTGTAGTGACATGATCCTACAAATCATTTGAAATTCAAGGCTGGACAACATAGATTTCATATATTTATAATCCATTGAAAGTACTTATCGATATTCTGAAAAAAAACGTGGTATAATTCATTGCTCCAATTTTGATCTGTAACTCAATTTTTATATGAAATTGATTGAATTCAATTTACAACCAAATATTCAAACCGAACTGAATATTATTTTCCTGTCATGTAATCATTATCGTTTCAACAATATTGCCCTTCAAATTATTCAAATAACAGTGCACCGTTTGTAATAGTGCAACGCGACGTTTGGATTTCGATTAATAACAAATACCTTCCATGTTTCAGATTATTTTTATACAAGATTTGCATGACTATTACAATGTTCTAGCTATTATCATAACAAATTTAATAATGCACGTATATTCCAACGCTAGATCCAATTCAACTGCTTGAACACTTAGGCCTATAATAGTTATATTTGATTACATTTTTGGTAAACAACATATTCATCTAACAATCTCCATTACAAATATTGGTATTTTAAAACCATTTCTAACCACTGCATACTTTTCAAAAACACGTACCCTAACATGGGTTACATTTTAATTATGAACAAAAATTTGGTGGGGAATTTCAACATTTTTTTAATTGAAAAATTATTTTCTACTCAGTGATGTTTAGGAAGCAAGGGGGAAGTTTTCCATTCATTCAGACCAAAATCCCACACTGTTCTTTATGAACGCCAATCTCGAAAAACGTAGGCCTAATCATTTGTTCATTCATCTTCGCCAATAAAATAAATGGTCATTAGTGAAGTGTTATTAATTGACCATTGTTACGTGTTTATTATACGTGTTACATTGTTATTCTCCGTTCTTTTGTATATATGAAATTGCTTTGGACATCGACATTTGCCTCACTTTCCTTTTTCTAAACATGCATTGTCCACACTCATAGCTCTCCGCTGCTCATTTTCCTAGAATAGGCCTGTTGAATGTGCTAGGGTTATTAGGCAATCTGCCGTATACGCTCCTGAAGAGTACTTCCGGTACCGGAACCGGGAATCCCCTCTGGTTGACCGAATGCTCCAGCTTATCCCACTGTTTCTTGCGTAGTCGGTAGAAGAAAGCGAAGCCGAGCGCTAAGCCAACGTTGAAAAGTATTGCGCAGATGATTAAGGCGGCTACAGTACCTTTAGAAGTGCATACGTATTCGCTAGACGTCGGAAGAACAGCACCTGCCACACAAAAACATGTAAGAGTTATTCGCCTAATAGAGTGGCAGACTAATTCATTTATTAGACGAGCTTTAGCGAGGATTCAATTTGACATACTGAAAAAAATTGATGTTCGTTTTTATGTTGTTTTTTTATGTTTTTTTTTCGGTTCTCCACAGGTCAAACGGCTACAGCTATCAACTTCAAACGTTTTTTCAATGTGGTTCCTCATCTAACTTAGATCTGTATAGTTTTGTGGCATTATCGGGTGGTAACTTTTTTTCAAAATTTTTTTAGAATTTTCAATAATACACATTAGAATAACATAGCGGAAAAAAGAGAAAATGGTTTTACTCTCACAAAAAATAAAATTTTCTGTGAAGTTGAATTACATTTTGATACACATTTCTGAAAATTTTCAGGTTGATCGGGTCAGCCATTTTGAAGACAAAACATAAAATGTGCTAAATTGGTACCATTCGAAGCAATTTTTACCCATTAAAACCTTACTATTACTTTTCGCTCGTCTAACAACGCCTATATGGCGTTTTCCTAGTAAAATCAACATTAAAACTTTTTGAAAAGTCAGTGTTCCTCTACATCAGGGTGCTTAGCCTCGACGACATTCACGCGCGAATGTTGAGATTTTTTCACGTGAATGTCGGATTTGCTAGCCTCGACGTCATTTGACGTGAAACTCTTGCCGTGAATGTGAACATTCACATTCACGTCCTAAATAGTAGGTGTATACGACATTCACGCGCGAATGTGTTTGAAAGTGACGTCACATCCAGTCCGAGCCAGCTGATGGAATCTTTTCAACATGGACGCCATTGGTGTTTTATTAGTGCGGGCGATAGGATTTGAAGAAATGCGAATTAATAGACTTCTATTAAAAAAATAAAATATAAAATAAAAATAAAATCACTTCTACTTGAACTCATGTTCTTCAATTCTTCTCTATGTGAGTGAAATAGAAGGTCTAGGCCTAAGGCATGGAATAATCCAGTATACTCACACATTTCCATTGATTCAGTGTTTTGGTTGCACCAACACAACCATTGAGAATGACAACCATTTCAGCATCTAGATTATTTTGCTAAATATTAGTGAAGCTATTTTCTAGCTTATTTTTTACCAAACGTGGATTATGCTCCATAAATTGGATCATCAACCCTTGTTGTTCTTTTGTGATGTGATTACTTTTTCTTCTTTTATTAATTGAATCCACATTGAGTAGGCCTATTTCCAAATATGTCGTAGGTCTATCAGTCACTGAGATGTGAAAACTAAATAAAATCGAACGATGTATAAAATCGCGCAAAAAGAAAACCACGCCTCGTCTTTGAATAAATAACTTCTATTGGTTAACCACAGCTCTCTTTGGCGCGTTCCATATAGTTTCGTATTGTATAAATAATCGGGATAGAAGGCTGTGGTGAATACGGATTCACGTCCCCAACATTCATGTCGAGTTATTCACAAATCGAATATTCTTGTCGAGTCTAGCTACCGTGAATAACTAACATTCGCGCGTGAATACAGGAACGTGAATATGGCCACATTCACGGCCAGTCGAGGCTAAGCACCCTGGTTTGGATGTCACTGTACATCGAATGTGTTCGGATGAGGCACCACAAGGACTTTCCCAAACTAATTAACTCATTGGAATATCTCATTGAAAAAACTGTAAATATAAAAGTAATAGATCCATTCGGGTTGAGGATGTATAATTGGTTAAATCATGACTGGATTTAGTAGATTGATTTTCAGCTTGACCTGAGTTATACAGTGAACTATCATTACTTTTATGCATTGAAGTACTTGTGTGCTGAATACAATAATTATTAAGTAATAGCAATGACGTAATATGTTCTTCTCCTAACGACTTGGGCATAACTCAGACTCGAACAGCACTATCATAAAGGGTAGCCAGTATTTTTCGAGCGGGAACCAATTATAAATGCTGACGTATGAGACGAATAATGTGATGCATTTAATTCTGATGTACTATTAATTTTCTAATATGCCCACAGGCATACTCATCGTTGTGATTCAAAATTTGAACATTGATAATAAAAATCCATTAATATACGAGATTTTTTTCTTCAAATCACTGAAACAATATTATTTTTCAAGATACACATATTGAGTGAAACATAATTGTCTGAACAAGATGTAAATATGAAGTGGAGAGTACTTACTGGAGTCCATGAACTCTGGTCTGTCGCTGATATTTCTATCAAAGTGGTTATTGTTGTAATTGTAATTGTATTTGTTTGTTCCAGCATTCTTCTTGGTAGTTCTCGCCGAGGGCATCGTATCCTCACCGACGACCAGCTGGGAGCAACAGTAAGGAATCTTATCAACACACCATCAAGATCAGCAGGCAGTGAAGAGCTATGCTACGATAACTCTCCTACTCTGTATATACACTGCTAACTTATCCAACATTTTGATATCACTCTTTTTCTATTACAATTCTTTATACAAGAAGTTGGTATTAAACTAAATGTTTACTTACCCGGAGTTGTAATGGAAGCTCATTGGGCAGATCCGGCTCAGAAATCTTGGTTGTATTTGTATTTTCTGCAGGTATATTTGTAGTTGCTGTTGTTGTCGACATGGATCTGCGTGTTGTCGTAGAACTGACCTCACTCATGGTAATAGGCTCTTCTGGAGAAAGTAATTAAACAGTTTTCAATGAAACGAGGTAGTTATGAGAAGGTTCCAGTTCTCATCCAGCCGTCCTCGATCGCTAACAACTGACTCAAAATGTGAATGCTCAAAATCTGTATGCTGAATGAAGTCATAACGTAATTAGGAGTGCATATTAACAGTGGTTATTTGATTAAATCACTTGAATAAACATGTTATGGTCAACAAAACTAGATGGTGTTAGTGTCTGTATGTTTCATAATATCCCATGCCAAGGATTTCACGTTAAAAATGGGAAAAAAAAATAACGAATGCGACTCAAATTGAAATCTTTTTCCTACTGGCTGTTAGCTTACCAATCATATCTGCGAGTTTCCTTGCCTCCGTCGTCCTCTCTCCTGCTGTCGTACCAAGAGTGGTCGAGTACGTAGACTCTGTTGTGGTTGGCATTTGAGTCCCATCAGTTTTCTCCTCATCCCTCTGACCGTGTTGCTGCAGTGAGCTCATGCTAGCATCCAGCGGGCTGTGGCTCGTGCTGACAGCTAGAGGGCTGTGACTCGTGCTGACAGCTAGAGGGCTCTGACTTGTTGTGAGCATGTTAATGGACACGTCTTCTTGGTCTTGCTCGACATAGCTGCTGTTGCCAAGCGAACGACGACGGCGACCGAATGAGTGTACGCCACTGCTGCAGCGGATCTGAACACACAACATACTGTTGACCACAGAATCATGTGGGTCACGGTGTTATTCTATCTCAGTGGAACTAATCGTGAATTGAATGAGAGAAAATGAGAACCGTCTACTTCAAACGTGTCTTCTAGGGAACAGTTCTCTCTAGGGCATTAACAGATGTGAATGATGTTGTAGGGTTAGAAGTGCAAGATGATAAATTATTCAGGCGAGCTACTTTCGCCATCATTCCTTGACTCACAGAAGATCGCATCCAACTACACATTATGAATCTACAATATCTCAAAAAAGAGTTCATTTTTATGACATGAATCAATTAATTTACGATATGGTCAAACCGGAAAACACTACTCCACTTCACAGAGTTGAAGCTTAAACTGTTACACTAGTGCTGAGCCCTCTTGAAAATGAAGAATTTTTCAATTACATTGTTTAGAGTTTAATTCGATGACAGTTATTTAAAATATGAAATAAAATGTGTTGGAAAGAAATGAATGTGCCCAGTGTTAAAGTAAGACTGAAACGAGACCGATTCATGATCTTCAGCTCTAAGCTACATGTTTCTGGTTGTCACTCACTGGTTCACACACGTCTTGGCAGAACTGAACGGTGGCTACGAAGTTGACGGTTGCTGTTGAAGGGAAGCGGAATGCCTTGAAGTCGGCCATCAGATCACGTGTTCCTCGTTCAGCCTGGAGCGCAGGGAAGATGTTGGGATCACGGGGACAACTACAACAAGAACAGAAGCAGAGCTGTATCCATTCATTGCCTTTGAGTTGGACAAGATATGATATCCAACAATTGAAATGTTGCAGATTTTAAATTTTAGATTTTACCTTACATTTTGGGAATTCTATACAGACTGACTTTGCAGCAGTCTCTGTTTGTACTCGAAATCATAAGCACCAATAATTCTTTCATCTTTACGTGCTCTGTTCTATCTTTTCCCTCACCTCTCTCTTTTCTCCTGCTCCTATCCTAGCATATTACACGTCGAGTTGAGTTTTCCTTCCATTTCCGGATAACTTAATGTGTATTCATAAATAATTGATGGTTTTTACCCGACGTTATCAATGAGTGTTAAAATCTCTCCGTTGTCCGTCCTAGCCTCGAGGTTGCGCACGAATATCCCGAACGCACTGGTCGGGTCGATGTCTATCCTCAGCTGCAGCTCGTCCCCTAAGCCCACCACGGCGGCGTCCTGACCCTTGCGCGTCACTATGCGCATGCGGACATTAGGTGTCGGTGCAGTGTTCGTCACAATGTTGGTTCCAGATGGCTTAAATGGCACACTGTCAAGGGAAATCAGACAACATTTGACATTTATCAACCTTCCATTTTATTTTTCGATTCTACGTAGGGCTAATACAGTCTTAATTGTTGTCTCGACTCTTGAGTATCTTTACAATATTTTGAGTATGCATGGTACTTGAAGTCATGCCAGGGAAGTCGTTAGGATTTTGTGTATCGGGGGGCGCAGGTTACATGCATGAAATGACCGCCCAGCTGGATAAAACTGAAAGCCGCGTGTGTGAGGGGAGCTGGAGACCTGCAGTGAAGTTTTTGTAGAATGGTCATTCTTGGAGTTATTTTTGAGATTCACAAACAATTTTGGAGTCTAATAATTGAATCATTATTGATATTTTTGAAGTTCTCCACAATAATTGAACCATTATGGACATTTTCGAAATTAGGTTGTGATTTTCCCCAGTGAAGCCCCACAGGTGATTCTCTGAAATGTGGTCATTAACAAGTGATTTTTGTGAACTATAAGCAGATTTGGAGCCTATTCATTGAACCAATATGGACATTTCCGAAGTTATTTGTAATATTTGCATCATTATGGATATTTCAGACCGGCACATGTAGCGCAGTGGTTAACGCACTCGCTTCATGTGATCTGGGAGGCGAGGGGAATTTCGAACCCAGTTTGATCCCCGCCACCGACCATCTTTACAGGGGTTTCTCATGGTTTCCCTTTGTAGTCTAGGCTAATGCTGGGATGGCCTTCCTACAATAAGTCGGCCATGACCGCTTCCTTCCTCTATCCTTCCCATTACCCAAGAACCTTTATCTCATCATCCCATCATCTCATCAATCATCCATACGACGCCATTAGATATGCGATATCATAACAGTGCGTCGTTAAATATAATGAAAAATATATAACTTATACATATTTTTGCAGCTATTTCAAGCAAAATATTTTATTGTGTTTATTTGTGGGTAACATATATTTAATAAAAAGATTAGTGATTAGTTAGGGAAGATTAGAAGTTATTAGTGAGTCGCAAATGTTGAGATGGGACGCGCGCCTCACCTGCTGCGCCGGCAAAAAGATCGCGGCAAAAAAAGCGCGGACATAAGACCGCGGACAATAGTCTCGGCAATAATATCGAGTGGGGTGAAATGATCGCGCGTACATAAGGTGGCGCAGACAAAAATATCGCGAACAAAATGAGCGCGGGAAAAAGATTGCGGTGACCATATGGTCGCAGGCAATAATATAGCGGCGACCATATGATCGTATGCAATAATATAGCGGCCACCATATGATCGTGGGCAATAATATAGCAGGGACCATATGAGCGCGGGAAAAAATATCGCGGTGACCATATGGTCGCAGGCAATAATATAGCGGCGACCATATGATCGTGGGCAATAATATAGCGGCGACCATATGATCGTGGGCAATAATAGCGGCGACCATATGATCGCAGGCAATAATATAGCGGCGACCATATGATCGTGGGCAATAATATAGCAGCGACCATATGAGCGCGGGAAAAAATATCGCGGTGACCATATGGTCGCAGGCAATAATATAGCGGCGACAATACGATCGTGGACAAAAATATATAGCAGCGACCATATGATCGTGGACAATAATATATAGCGGCGACCATATGATCGTGGACAATAATATAGCAGCGACCATATGAGCGCGGTGAAAAGATCGCGGTGACCACATGATTGTCGGCAATAATATAGCGGCCACCATATGGTCGCAGGCAATAATGTAGCGGCGACCATATGGTCGCAGGCAATAATGTAGCGGCGACCATATGATTGTGGACAATAATATAGCGGCGACCATATGAGCGTGGTAAAAAGATCGCGGTGACCATATGATCGTGGGCAATAATAGTGGCGACCATATGATCGTGGACAATAATGTAGCGGCGACCATATGATCGCAGGCAATAATATAGCGGCGACCATATGATCGTGGGCAATAATATATAGCGGCGACCATATGATCGTGGACAATAATATAGCAGCGACCATATGAGCGCGGTAAAAAGATCGCGGTGACCATATGATCGTGGGCAATAATATAGCGGCGACCATATGGTCGCAGGCAATAATGTAGCGGCGACCATATGGTCGCAGGCAATAATGTAGCGGCGACCATATGATCGCGGGCAATAATATAGCGGCGACCATATGAGCGCGGTAAAAAGATCGCGGTGACCATATGATCGTGGGCAATAATATAGCGGCGACCATATGGTCGCAGGCAATAATGTAGCGGCGACCATATGGTCGCAGGCAATAATGTAGCGGCGACCATATGATCGCGGGCAATAATATAGCGGCGACCATATGAGCGCGGTAAAAAGATCGCGGTGACCATATGATCGTGGGCAATAATATAGCGGCGACCATATGGTCGCAGGCAATAATGTAGCGGCGACCATATGGTCGCAGGCAATAATGTAGCGGCGACCATATGATCGTGGACAATAAAATAGCGGCGACCATATGATCGTGGACAATAATATAGCGGCGACCATATGATCGTGGACAAAAAGATCACGGACGAAAAGATCGCGGACAAAAACATTGCGGACAAACAAATCGCGGACAAAAACATCGCAGACAAAAAAACAAAAAGATGGCGGACTGAATTGTACAAACGGAAGAAAATTATAAAATGGATGGAAAAATTAATATGAATATATATTTTTCCATTTATTCGATTGTGATGAATGAGCCTATAAAGAATAAGAATTAGATTGAAAACCTACGATTTCATTGAAAAAGGTTTGGCCGTATATATAATTTTGGATTATCAGCATCAAATGACATGATATTCCGATTTTTGAGTCCGCGGTCATATGACCGCCGCGATCTTATTGCCCGCGATCATTTGGTCGCTGCGATCTTCTTGCCCGCGATCATATGGTCGCTGCGATCTTTCTGTCCGGGATCATATGGTCGCCGTGATCTTCTTGCCCGCGATCATTTGGTAGCTGCGATCTTATTGCCCGCGATCATTTGGTCGCTGCGATCTTATTGCCCGCGATCATTCAGTCGCTGCGATCTTCTTGCCCGCGATCATTTGGTAGCTGCGATCTTTTTGCCCGCGATCATATGTACGCCGCGATCTTATTGTCCGCGTTCATTTGGTAGCTGCAATCTTATTGTCCGCGAGCATTTGGTTGCTGCGATCTTCTTGCCCGCGATCATTTGGTCGCTGCGGTCATTTTGTCCGCGATTATTTGGTCTCCGCGATAATATGTACCCGCGATGCTGTCTTTCGAGGTAGGCCCATTATTGCCGCAATATTTTGGTCGTTGACATTATTGAGTCGGTCATATCACCGTGATGTCCCTGAGTCATGCGGTTATAACAAGGGACAATTTTTTTTTTTTTGTAATTCAGCGTAACGACCCCACCAACAGCTAGGTTATACGGGGGTACGAATGAGCGGGTGATAATGAAAGGATGAAGTGATGATAGGTGAAAGGACGTTCACAAAAGTCCATGCCTTATGCGGGACTCGAACCCACGCCAAACAGTGACTTCATTTACTACCGCTAGCGATAATTGACTTAGCCACCGAGGCGGCTAATTAAATATCGATTAGTTAATAATTAGTGAAGGTACGAAGTCAGCACACATAACTCCTTTTCGAGTACTTATGTAGTGATGGGTAAATTCCCGGAATACAAAATTTGGGGAATATTCCCAGGAATTTTCCCGGGAATATTCCCAAAATGGGAATATATTTTTCTGCTTACTTACACTCACTAAAGTATGAAAAAGGAAGGATATGAAGAAATAAGAAACTATAATTTTTGGTATATAATTTTTGGTGTATGGAGCTAGTCTATAGGCCCTATGAAAAATAATCAGAAAACATTACATAGAAACAAAAAAGGTACTACAAATCTTCTCATCTGAGGCCGACAAGATATTTCTACCACCAAAAGTACGGTCTGGATTCTGAAAACCCACCATTTGGAAAACTAATGAAAACAAATAAAAATAATTTACACATAGTAGGCAAATTGCTGAATTATCTCATTAATTATCTACCTGCTGAACTCATTTTTCAAAACATAAATTCCCTGAATATGGGAATTAATGAAACATAGGAAATATTCCCATGCGCCCATCACTATGTGCGACACATCGAAAAAATACCATCCAGCTTTGCATAAAATATATAGATTATGGGGGGTGATCTTAAAAATTCGAGTCACTTTTAACCACTTATGCACACATCTTTCACGGAAATATTGAATTATTTTTTTATTTTTCAAAAAATGAAATAGGAAGTAGATGATCTCGTGTAAGTGGTATTACTGAAGGAAATTAGGGCATGCCTTGCACGCCCTGACGCCTCGCCACTGATCCAGACTCATTGCAACATTATAGCTAATTGCAAAAAAAAACCTGATTTTAAAACAAGAAATGAGCTACGTTTCCAAAATAAGCATGATTGATACCCGATTTTGATGAATAATAATTTAAGAAAACTTAAAATCTTTGTCCCACTTGGTAATTAGTAAATCACCTGATACATGTATGGAAATCACTATACTATATCGATTACACTATATACATATAGTATATAGTACTCACGTGACACTGATGCCACCTCCCTGTTGCTCCCGCGTCCCGCTGGGGGCGTACGAGACGGTCTGGTCGCTAGCGTCGAACGAACACTCCACTCTGACGGTCTTGTCCGTCTCCTGCATGATCACCGGGTTCTGCTGGATCACCACGTGGTTCACGTAGCGGCCTCGACCCTGCACAGACACGCACGCCAGTCAGCCGCCAGCATGTTCGAAAACCTTGCTTGGTGAATACTACGCTTTTGGGTCAGGACGGTTTGGTTTCAATTCAACACAGTTGGTATGAGCAAGTGAATCCATGAATGTGTATACATTTTGATTTTGTGTGAATGTTGGTACAATAATGATACCACATATTTTCAAAGTTCTGTGTAATTATCGTCCCCCGTTTTTAAAGTTACTCATGAAAAATAGCAGGGACCCGAACCGAAATTAATAAAGGTTCCGGTTCGTAATTTTCTCAATTAAAGGTTCCGGTTCTGGTTCCGGTTCTACGTTTAAAAAGGTTAGTCTACGCTTCTGGTTCCGGTTCCGTGGTGTGAATAAGGGTTCCGGTTCCACTTGCTAAATGGTTTCATAAGTTTATTTCCTTGCTTGTAGTGGTTCTACTTTTGGTGGTTTTTGACACTTTTAATTTGTGTAAAAAAAAAGTTATAATTAAATGAACAAGATTAACTAAACAAAATGAGTAAATAATGAGTCCGAATCAGGTATTACGAACCTTTATCGAACCTCTATGGAACCGAAAAGAACCCAAGATTTTTAGGGGTTCCGGTTCTTGAAAATCGATAACGAAGGTTCCGGTTCCCCAAAAATACGTTTTTTCGGGGGTTCCGGTTCCGGTTCAGGTCCCTGAAAACTTGTAATTCTCTGAGCGGATAGTGGGACAGGTGATGATGCGTACCTGTTGCACCGTGCCACACTGCGTGCCCATCGGTATTCTGAGCACCAGCTGTCCCTGGCCGTTGCCCATCTCGAAGCATGCCTGCGGGTTGCCCGTGGCGTACACGCGGCCCTCGAACCCGGTGCCGAACAAGAAGGTGATCAGCATGTCGGCCTGGGTGCAGTCCACGCGCACTGAGCGGAACAAACAACGCTGAAGAGTATTGCTTGCGTAACGATCACACCAACGGCTAGGTACTTTGGGGGGAAAATGAGTGAATGACGAGAATTTTTCCGTTGGTTGGTTTTCATATTAAACTTTAATTGACCAATGGAATCGCCAATATTTGTGACGTCATGATTCAGTTCCGACCCGATCTACTATATAATGTAGTTCCAAGTCCTCGATCATATTTCGGTGTATGCCTACTACAGCTATGGTCACAGATGAAGGAAGCTTTTCATTCATCTGTCCTACGGTTGGACTCGCTGCCTTCCGCTTGGAGCAGTGGCGTACCCAGGATACTAGGTCAGGGCGGGCAAGAATTTTGAAAGGGCGCCATGCATGAACCTTCGATAAAAAATGTAAAAATGTGCATGAATATACTTATAACTACAAGTGCGAAGTCTAGAACAAGTCAAGTCGGCGTTTATTTGAAAATACTATGATAAATGTCATATAAGAACAGTTGTGTAACGACCGGTTACCGCGAAATGGTGACCCGTAGGAGGGCAAGGGTGGAAAGCAACCTTCTGGCCCCGCAGGGGATTTTTGGAAATTGTACACAGTACACTTCTCCAGTATGGTTTAACGTGTTTCAGATAAAATTAGGATGCAGTAAAATTATCTTCTTATAGAAATAGAGTACAGCCAATTACAGTTATTGTATAACTGTAGGGTGGTTCGGTCGTTTTTTTAGCGCCCCAGTCAAGGACTCAATTGTGAGCCTCCGAAACTAAGTGTGCATAGTGAAGGTGAATGCAAGGGAGGGAAGAATTAAGCCACGAAGGCAAATTTTCGAAATTTCATGCTTTTCAATTCGATTCTACGTGTTTTGGGAACTACACGAAGTTTCTCGAATACATCGATTCTTTAGTGTGGTAAGAAGGCTAGTTTTGACTGTTCCAAGCGAATAAAACGCCAAATCAGTCTATTATTAATGACGATATATAAATATGTAATGAGAACATTCACTCCATCCAATAATGTAAATTGGATAGAATTTTATTCATAGAATGAGAAGTTTCGTGTCAACTTGCAAGTCTTAGAATGCTTTCATTAGGGCGCTGTGATTACGGCTGAGGGCGCACCCATGCGATGAGAGACCCTCATATACGACAGAATAACAACCACCAGCTGCAAATCTGTATTATTATACTGTCTATGGAACTCTAAGAAAATACTTCGGCGATATGCCCATAAATACTTCGGAAAATGATAATTATCAAAGACAGCTCAATTTTCATTATTACATATACAAAAATACGTCCATTTCACCAGTGAAATGTGTAACAACAACATTATCTAAAAAGGAGCCAAGCACACAAAAAGGCGCCCAGGGGGGGCACGTGCCCACCCTAGACCCCCCTGACTACGCCACTGGCTCGGAGTCCATTGTTTGACTCCCGAGGCAGAACATCTTCTAAATAATAATAATTAAATATTATCCGGAGCTCAGGATTATTATGAAGGTTCATTGTTTTCCAACTCAAGCACAGAAACGGGATCATAGAAACAAATGTTATGAATTTCAGCTATTGTTTTTTCTTCCATTTGGAAAGTGATTTGGAGAGTTATTATCGCGATTGGATGATGGATAATGCTTCAGCGGAACCTTTAGTAAGCATGATAATAACATTATGGTTGCATTGGCGTCGGCAGCGGAGGGCAAGGGGGTGCACTTGCCCCCCCCCCCCCTGGACCAGGCAGATTTTTTTTTCTTTTTAAACAATGATGTTTTTTTAAGCTCTGTAAGTACCGACTGTACCGGTGACATATTTTAACATGTCTTGTTACGCAGGTGGTCATGAGTCTGATGTGACTGGGGCCTGCAAGGTTATGCCTTCGCCGACTGACGAATATGATTCATTGGGCTGTTCTTATTTCCTGGAAATTTTGCCATTTTGTATGATGACATATTTAAAAAGATGAATGGGATCAACTACTTGCATAGAATTCAACCAATTCAACATTATCTGTCTTCTTTCTCCATAAAAATCAAAGCTAATTAAATAGTCACAAAACACCCCAAAACCCCATAAAACGATGGGATTTCAAAAAATCCCCTTGGGACTTTTGCATTCTCGAATTTGTGATATTTTGCCCTCCCTTAATTTTTTTCCTGCCGACGCCCATGTATGGTTGTACCAACTTACCGTTACTGCAGGTATCATGCTCGCCGTAGAAATAGTCCCTGTCTTGCAGTAGGGCAGAACGATCAGCTGCGAAGGTGTCGTCTGAACTGAGGAAGCATTCTCTTCGAGGTATGTGGTAGTTGAATGAGCGGCATGAGAACTCCCTCTCCTGATCACAGAGGCGTCTGCACTCCGACACGTCGAATGCCTGCGCGATGAAGCGGTCGGTGTAGGGAAGGAAACGGCCAGGCATGTCGGTGTACTCACAGTTGGGAGGTTCTGGAAGAAAAAGTAAGGGTTGTAATCAAAGGGGGTTGGCCAACCGTACGAAAAATCAACTGACAAAAAACGACCAACTGTCGTTCATCACGAAACTGATTTTAGCTCATTTGACTTGAAGGGGGTCCATAGGCCTCCACGGTGCTCATATCAATGGAGGAGTTCATCTTCCATGTTCACGAACCAGTGAAATTGAATAATACGCGTATACGGTAACATAATAACTCATGATAACTCGAAGATAATTTTATGCACTTTGATTAATAAGACATTGGATTTTTGTAACCTCAATCAATTTCAAGATAATAGCCTACTTCAATGAATTTCATCACATTCTTGGTATTCAGTGACGTACTATTTTTAAAACTGATTGAATTCACAAAACTGAAATGTCATATTATTTAAAATACATAAAACTATCTTGGCGTTGATATACTTTTCAGTCAATTACAGTGGTAGGTTAACATATACTAGGAAAACGCCTTATATGCGTTGTGAGATGAGCTTAGAAGTATGGAAATGTAGAATTAAAAACATTTGGTCAGCTCAATGTACATATAAAGGCCATGGATCACTTCGAAGGTTTATAAACCATGGCTGGCTGTTGGTACATGGACCTTGGTTTCCCAACAATGGTACCAGTGCCTTCTAGATATCCATCACAGATTTTAATCGTTTTAATTTATTGGTGACACTTGTTGCTCTCATTTAATAGTTCCTTAATTGCTGTGTGTAAAATCTACTTTATTAAGAGTCCGTGGGAGTCGATCGTCAACTCAGTCGAGTCAATTTATTCAGAAGAGTAGTAGTTTAGCGAGAGTGTGGAGGCGGGCCCACTGCTATGACGTCATGTAGCCGTGCGTCCAATCAGAGCTCAGATGCGGTCAATCAGGCCAGCAGTGAGCATGCAGCTCTTGCTAGACCTGCTGACTAAACACGTGTACGCAGTTCGGACGTGTCTTACAGGGTTATGACTGATGATCACCAAAAATTGACAACTCGAAAATATAGTTAGTGAAATAACTTTATTGGTCGTACGTCATAACTAAGCAACAGCATGAAACTATTCATTCTAAACATGCATATGAAAAAATAAGCCATGAAAATATACATAACTATTACCGCTCTGTACTGGTTCGTAAGGACATCGAGAGGAAGGAAGTTATATCCCCAAATTGTTATTTATAAAAAATGTTTGTAATAAAAACGTCATTAAAAATGGATATTATTTGAAATGTATCAACTAAGAGAATATTTACCTTTCACTACCGGTACTTTAAAAACTATATGCCTATAGCCTACTGCCATAGCAGACAGCCTTATCAGGTTTGGGGCAGCGCTGCTGATAGGCATACTTATATTATTGAAAATGTAAATCTGAATAATTATGCAGAAATAAATTCAAGAAATATGATTCCTGTAAACGTACAAGTTCTTCTTGAAAATCTGTTTAGTCCTTGTGATATTTTGTCGTTCAGGAAAATTTATGAATGTGAAATCATTACTCAATATTACTTTTCAGAAGAATATAAACATTATCAAAATCATAACTATATGGGACTGGAAAATAGTACTCTTTAGGTACTGTGTGGTCACCACCTATATTGATAACTATGGTAAAGGACTATTAAATAGGCCTATATCAGTTCCAACTTTATTCAACGATGCCTGGGAATATACATAATTTAGAATTTATGGCCGAAATAAAGCGCATTGCTGAACGACGGTTGATTACGTAAGACACCTAGACTGGATAATTTCGTAATTTTATAAATATTTTGTCAACTCTTTCAATATTTGTTTGAAAGTTCCTTATTATTTCAGTAAACACGAGAAGATTCGAGTTGATGAGTAGGTACTATTATTAAAATATTGTTTTTCTGGTTAATTTTCCTGCAGACAAGTGTCTTTAGTGTCTAAAGCATCTTTACGGGATACTTCGGGAATATCGATCTTCAGTCACTAAATATAGGAGAAACGCGCTGTGTATGTATGTAGGGCTGAGTGGGCCATGTAGAATGCCAATAGCAAAATAATGAGTGCAAAACGAGAACTCAAAACCTAGTATGATAACGGTATCGACATATATGTATTTTATTTATAACTAAAGTAGACTATGATGCTATCTGAAAAGATGAACCAATTTAGGCCTACATTATCATTTTTATTTCTTCATAAATATGTCATTGTCATTGTCATTGTCATTGTTCAGTGTATCATTGTAATTATTTTAGATGTTGAGAGACAATTTGATTGGTTTATATCGTGGATAATAATCGAAGATCGAGAAATTTAATCGACTTTTGTAAGATTCATTTCTCCCTGGCAAATTTGTTAGAAAATTTCAGGTAAGTGGTAAGATTTGCCAATTGATATAGGCCTACATTCTACACTGTAATTTGAGAATTATTCTCCAGATAACGACGAAAACGCTTCGAGTAACGGCCGTGTGGTTGAGCGCGTACAAGCGTTCTAAGGTAGAGACGCCTTCAATCTTCTTCATGCCAAGTTTTTAACTAGAGCCAAAACCGAACACCACGGTCCACCCGCTAAAAAGTACAATCAGATCATCAGCTATATTTTCCAGCAACTCACGGCAACGAGCACATAGAGCGAAACTGCGCATGACACAGCTCTTGTACGCACAACTGAAACTGGAATAACTGGACAGAATTCGAAACAGAAAAATGCACAAAATTTTCTGAAAATTCGGGTATTCCAAGTGCGGACTGATATTTGTGAATGTGGAAATTCGCAAGTTGACGGAATCAACGAGTCAATGGCTGTGAGCAATTTCAAATCATCAACTAATCAGAGGACATAATGGTATCAACCAAATTTGTTGTGTATACATATCACGTTTCAGCTTGTTCGTAGTAACGACTGATTGTTAACATTCTTGAAAAACAGAGACAAATGACTAAAGAGCCAAATTTGAGTGATTTGAGTATTATTTATTTTCATTTTTGAGGGTCTGACGCCCCTTAGACATTTGCCGCCCCTTGAGAGTTGGCCGCCCTAGGCCCGGGCCGAGAGAATTTCTCTGCAAGTCGGTTTTTAAAGGGGACCAAATACAATGGTTAAAAATCACACATAATTTGTGTGAATATTTTTGTTTCTGTGAACAAACTGAAAAAAAAATCAACCTAAACCATAGCCCTGCGCTTGAATCAACAATTGATAGTTGATAGTTGCTAAAAAAAAATATATATATCGTCGGGAGACGAATCCTGGACCCTCATATTATGAGCCGTCTATGCTACCATCTACGCCACGAAGGCTTATGCTATCCAAGCGCAACTTTATGATGTCATAGCATCCGAGTCAGGACGTCACAAATCGTAGCGCTCCCTTCGGTCACTTGTAGTCCCCTTTAGAAACCGACTTGCAGAACAATTCTCGCGTCCGGGCCTTGTCGGCCTAGACATCAATACGGCCCTGTCGGTGGCTGTTTTTTTTAGTTCCGTTAAAAATCGGCATGCAGACTCGAATGTTTGACAGACAGAAATGTTTGTATAAAATGTAATGGAACCTGATTTATTTGAGACCTTACTTCAACTTACACTTTTCACATCCCTTTTATTTGTATTGCAACTAAATTTTGTGTTCTGCTTTGTAAACGGAAATTGAAGAAGTTATTAGGACTTTTTTTAATGTCCCACATTTTACAAGTCACTGTCTGTTCCGTCTAGATTCTGAAGTGTTTTGGCAATAATTTCTTAAAAGTTCAGGCCCTATCCTAAATTGATATAGCGCGAATAAAATTTCAATTTTTCAGTCCATTGTAACTCCACGGTGACGCGAGAATTATAAATTAAATTATAAGATAAACAAACAGTACCGAAATGAGCACTGAAATAATCCAATAAATGATTAAAAAATAAAAATGTATACGTAGCCGACTGCAATGGGCTATGTTCGAATAGATGCGAAAATTATCGGAAACAGAATACGAGCAACGACCAACGATGCGAATTACAATGTGTCATTCATAACATAGCATGCGTCAGACAGCACGTGTTCACCTCCCCCCGAGTCTGGACGGTGGCATTGTCTCAAGGTCTCACGGTCGACAGTAGCGGTGTTGGCCCCTTGTTTCCCCTTACCCGCTGTGCATTTCTTGACAAAACATGCAATGTGTGGGATATCGCTACAACTGTAAACCAATCGATAGAATAATTTCAAATTTTGAATGGGTAATTACGAAGGTACGTTTTAGTATTCTACATGATTACATTTGTCAAAAAAAGTATGATTCTCTCGATATTACTAGCTATACTTAGTAAGTTTGAGGTATTGTAAGTGCTACTATTTTTTTTTTGGATGAAAAATTTAATTATATATAGTCATTGGCATGTCCTTTATCTATTTCCGTTGAAAAAATCAAGGATTTCCAATGACAGGTTAAGGTGTTACGAGAATCTCCTTATGACACGTTTTGGTGCTTCTCTAAATCGACTCCCGCGGCCTCTCAAGATGATTTCGATCCACATTCGGGTGCCGATGTGACACAGAGTAATGAAAGAACAATAAGATACAAAATATATAAACGCAGATAATAAAATAAAAGAATGGATGATGATTAAAAATACAATAGAAGAATGAAGTTATAAGAAAAAAAGTTCTAATTGAATCTGAATCAATCCAACACTAACAAAATTACTAATGGTATGTATGAAAAAATATATATATGCACCTACCTACTCTAACTGTTTACTTGAATATAAATGATTCCTAACTAGGCAAACACAGGATGTGCGTTGTACGATGAGCGAGATGTCTATATAAAGTATAATCGAAAAGTCTACAAACCTTGATCATTTGAAATGAACTTCATCCAATGTCAATGAATCTAGAAAGCCGTGACTTCGACAATGCAACATTTTTCAACTAATATTTCTATCTTTTCGATGGATAAAATACATTTATTATATCATTTTCTCCAAAACGGCTGGTCCGAATATCAAACCAAATTTTTATTCATGTATATTATTCTTGTGTTCACATTTGTGGAAAATTTGAATCATATTGAAGAGATTTTATTTTTCAATTTTTTCCGCCCAGCCAAATCTTATGGGGTTTTTAGAAACTCATAAATGATGTTTCTCAAAAATGGTCCAACCGATTAGACCTCAAAACTATACAGTTCTAAGTTGGATAAGTTTGCATATAAAAAAAAAGTTTCATGTCGATCGGTCGAACCCTGCGACCTGTGCAGTGCTTACAAGAAAAAAAAAAAAAAAAAAAAAACGCACAGACAAAGTTCCGTAAGAGTTCAGTGAAAATCTTCGCTACGCTCATCTAAAAATGGATACTGAACCTTTTATAGCAAGGAGCGTAACATCAATTGCTTTTATTGATGTGCGAAAAAGTACATTAAAAATGCGTTTTCTTCGTTATTTCACATCTGATTAATCCATAAATCGCTTAAAATATGTATGATAGTTTGTTTCACATTCAGTATAAATTTGAGAGCTTTTGGAAAATCTTTGTTTTCTAAGTATTTCTCCCCCGGCTTATTCTTATGGGGATTTTCTATACTTTCCAAATTTTTTCCGGAAAAACCGTTTGACCGATTTTTCTGAAAAACAATCCCAACCTATTCTGGTGTGATACCAATTTGAGAGAAATGTTTCGAGTTGATTGATCTTTTTTCCTGACCCGTATGCCGCGTACAAAATAATAGAAAAAAATGTTTCGGTATGTGGAATGAAAATCTTTGCTACGCTCATCTAACAAAATAGTGAAGATAAATTCATCTACTTCCATAATCACCGTGCATGCTTTCCCTCAACAATATTCAGACGCCTCACCAGGAGCGCACTCGTTCTCCATGTAGTCGACGTCGTTGGTGGCGCGTTTGAACATCTGCGGCTGCGTGCGCCGCGTCTGAGCCGACATCTTGCAGACTCTCTCGCGCGCGTAGTACGTCGCCGAGCGGCAGACGACCCGCTTCTCGCGCTGACAATCCTCCTGGCACTGACGTCGATTAGTGACGTCGCGGGTCTCCACCGTCGCTGGCGTCGCTAGTTCGTAGCCAGGCACACGGGTGTAGACCCAAGCCTTCGCGCAAGTGGGACGCTCTACAAACAAACGCATAGTTTCAGTTCATCAGTTTTTAATTTTCATGAATGGTATATGAAGGTACCAATTCAAAATGTACGCATTTAGTGTTAGGGTTGAATGGCGCGTCGACAGCGAGGTTATTTCGGGCCTATGTTCTTGTCCGTGTACTTTGCCATGGTTGTCAACGTCTGTAGATGTTTCATGCATACTGTAAGGTTTTTAATTCCCACATTCTGTTTCCTCCCTGTACCCTCTGAGCTCTGACTAGTTAGTTGGCTATCTATGGACCTGGCTTCGACACTCGTTTAGAGAGAGAAGGTCAGTTGCGTGTAGGCGAGTCTTGGGGGCAGTCGGGACGAGAGAGAGTGAGAGAGAGCAGGTTTTGGAGTTTGGGGTGGTTTGAACGTCGTCTACCTCGTGGAGAGAGTTATATTTTGTACATCGTGTATGCTAGTGATTAGCTCTGTATTGTAAAATGTTGGTAGAGCTTATTAGCCTTCAGTGCGTCGCGAGTGCAACTAAAGTTACTCAACACTTCTGTTTATGTGGATAAAGTATTTGTGGACTACGGCCAGCGTTTTCAAGTGGTGATTACCACGTTACCTCCCCCGTCCTGCTCAAGAAGATTCCAGAAGAAGATGCCCATATTGCCACATCATTACGATAATTCAGCCGTTTCACGGCGTATAACACTTTTATGTATTGATGAACTTCATCTTGTAACATCAATACAGTGTACGATTAACATAATCAAGTTGAATTCGGCGCTCGAGCAAGACCGAGCCATATTTTCTTTGTTGGCCATTACATTCACTACTTGACTCGGCCGGTGACTTATTGCCGTGATAATTGTGTGTATGCCCTCAGTGGCAGTTTTTTTGTCGACGCACGCTATTCATGGACCTAGTAATGTATATCATTAATATGCTATTAATGTAGAGAGTTTAATTATAGCGGGAGATTTAAACATGCCTAACGTAAGGTGGGAGGTGGGAGGTAGAGAAAAAGGGAGGGAAGTAATGCAAAATATCGTCACGGGCATATTGAACGAAGGTTTTTGATCAGGTTGTGGAGGAGGGAACTAGGAATAGAAGGCTAGGGGGTGCAAATATTCTAGACGTAGTGTTAGTAAGGCCGTCAGATTTGTGGATAAGGACAGTGGTAGTAGAGGGCATCAGTGATCATCGAATCCCTATAGTTAGCTTAGCTTTAGCTCCGGTTCAAACAAAAAACGTCGGGAAGAAAGTTTGGGGGTACAAAAGGGTGCGGGCAAGAGAGGTTCAAAAAGCTTTCGAGGATAGGTTTGAGAAGTGGTGTGAGATAGACGAGGATGATGTTGAAGGTTTGTGGGTAAATTTTCGGAAAGTGTATGAGGAGGTCAGAGATACGTTGGTTCCCTATAAGGTGTTACAGGAAAATGCAGATCCTTCTTACTAAACAGGACGGTTTGGAGGCTTAAGAGAAAGGGTAGAAAGATAAGCAGGAAATTGAGGGAGTCGGGGGAGGGAAAGGAAGCGATCAGGGATTTATAGAGGGAATTAAACAGGGCTAAGAGGGAGGCGGAAGAAAACGTCGTGGGTGGAATGTTTAATGAACGTGACGTGCAGGGTAGCTGCAATAGAATGTACAGGTTTGTTTCTAGTCAGAAGGGTAGTAGCAGGGAGTTGCCCACCTTAGTTGATCACTGGTAGGGAATGAGTGGAAAACGGATGAGGAGAAGGCAGCAGCTTTAAATAGATTCTACGGGGAAGTGTTCAATGTGACTGGAACTAAGGGGGAGGGGGAAACAGTAATAGAGTAATAGAGGCCATGCTTTCAGAGGGGGAAGTGTGGAATGTATTGAGGAAACTTGAAAGTGGGAAGTCGCCAGGCATAGATGGGGTGCAAAGCGATCTACTGAAATTAGCGGGCAGGGGGGTTGTAGGTTATTTGCTAAGGTTGTTCCAAGCTCACAGGTTACAGGTAGGGTTAGGAGGTGGAAATGGAGGGAGAATGAAAGGGGGGAGAGGGTAAGATTATTGGAGAGTCCATCTGAGATGATCAAAGACTTGGGATGGCAGGAACTGGAAAGACGGAGAAAGGAGGATCGGATATGTAATTTCTTCAGGGTAATGGAAGGAGAGGGGGAATGGGGGAAGTTGAATAGGTTGATTGAAAGGAATGAGACAGGGTATGGGGGTAGGCGAGGTCGTGATAGAGCGGTCGTTATAAAGGGGGCTAGATTAGATGTCGGTAAATTCTCTTTCTTGAATAGGACAGGTAGGGATTGGAATGGGCTTAGTGGAAGTATATTTGAGGGGGATGAAATAGGATTGAAGTAATTCCGACAGAAGGTTAGGGAAGTGTTGTGATAGAATATATAGGGAACTTGCCACCGTACATCTTTGTGCAATTGCAAGAGTATAAATAATGAATGGACCATACTTTCCAGTTTGATGGACTTTATGCTCATATCGGCCATATAATTCAGGCTATAATTTGTTTGTTAATGATAATTAACGTAGGCCTTCTATTACTAAATACTATCAAGTACCGTACTACCTTCAACAGAGGACTGCAACTAGGCCTATTGTTGTTTGGGACGGAGTAGTCCACTCAACCAGTTGTTTGACCTCGATGTGGTCCGTGACAGACCTGAATGGTTTATTATAAATTTCATTTGGAATATGATATATGTAATTCTATTAGTGGATGGGATGCCGAGTATCTGGAGTAAGATGCTGCTATCATGTTAAGCATAAAATATGTCAATTCCTTGTTGTATTCCATCACACCTTGAACGTAGTCGCGTATCCATCGTAGATAGCTATTATCCTAGATTTTCATGCTGGCATGAATAAAAAACTTACAATGTACACAAATATGATCCAATTGATACACAATCTAATCAATTCTGTGAAGGACATTGTTAGCGCCGGAAAGCAGGAAAGAGGGGGGGGGGGGGGGGGGCCAAAATACGTCACAAAACATGAGGTGATCGAAACTCTCTAGCAACAAAAATCAGCCGGGAAAACGAGATAGCAACCGACTAAAGGGGTCGGCACTAACAGACATCGTTGCGTCTTGGCTTCTCTGAAGCGAGTAATGTTTCCAAGCAGTCACCGCACCTCGGAAATGGACGGCCGGCGGATATCAAACTCCGATCTAGTGAATGACGGTTCATAGCTGATAGCTCTACCAACTGATCTAATCTGACCCACAATAAAAGTTGCAAAGCATAAGCGTATCAGCCTCCGGCCATATTTTATTAGTTCGAGTCAAGAAAGTCTTGTGTGTATTGTGATAGTGCCACAGCCCACAATCGAGTATGCTAGTAGGGCCGTCAAGTCTGACGCTAGAACCACTCCTGCGATATGACGGTTGGTCAGAGCCTTCTTTTTTAATGCTGGGTTTAACGACGCACTGTTATGATAGCGCAGATCTAATGGCGTCGGATGGATGATTAATGAAATGATGGGATGATGAGATGAAGGTTTCTTGGGTTATGGGAAGGAAGCGGTTGTGGCCTATATTGTGGGAACTATCCCGACAATAACCTAGACTACAGAGGGAAACCACGAAATACCACTGTAAAGATGCACGGCGGCGCTGGGTCGAACCAGGACCCCTATTCCTGAGATAAATGAGATGTAAGAAAGAAAATAAAAATGAGTGAGAAAACGAGTATCTCACATAAAATATGAGATGAAATATGTCATTATTATATGAGATAGTTTCCTGAGATAAATGAGATCTGAGAAAAATAATAATGAGTGAGAAAACGAGTATCTCACATAAAATATGAGATGAAATATGTCATTATTATATAGGCCTATGAGATAGTTTTCTCACTGATTTTTCTCACATCTCATTTATCTCAGGAATAGGGGTCCAGGTCCGAAAACCTCTCGTCTCCCGGATCACATGAAGCGAGCGCGTTAACCACTGCGCTGCATGTGCCGGTGTAACAGAATGTTTTTACTCCCCGAAAAGTTGACTCCCCAGTAAAAGCATTAAATATTAGAACTACTCCCCCAGTAAAACCATTATGTAATAAGTTTACTCCCCCTATAATGTTATTACTCACTTCACAAGTTAAGAAAAATGTTGAGAGTGAAACTATTATGCCCATAATGATATTACTCCCCCAGATAAACACACTCTAATGTATTAGTATGCAGTTATAATGTTCACCTGATAATTATGAGTAGATATAGGGTGTTTCATAAATCCCCAAGAATATTTCAAATGGGGGAGTATCCAAATTATACCTAGCTGAAATACTATTACTCCCTACCAAAGATAGTTCATTTTATTGTATACACATTATGAATTATACTAGCATGTTACATAACACAACACACAGATACGTGTAATTATGGGGGAGTATCCAAATTATAGCTAGCTATAATACTATTACTCACTACAAAAAATTGTGTGTTTTTTGCATACGCATCATGTGATGAAACTACTATCATGCCCAATAATACACTACTCTTATACTTATAGTTATGAGGGAGTATCCAAATTATACCTAGCTATAATACTACTACTCCCTACAAAAAATAGTGTATTTATTTGTATACATATTAAAAATAGTACCAGTATCATGTTACGTAACACAATACACATATACGTATAGTTATGGGGGAGTATCCAAATTATAGCTAGCTATAATACTATTACTCCCTACCAAAAATTGTGTATTTTTTGCATATACATTATGTAATAAAACTACTATCATGCCCAATAATACACTACTCTTATACTTATAGTTATGGGGGAGTATCCTAATTATACCTAGCTATAATACTATTACTCCCCAACAAAAATAGTGCATTTCAAAGAAATACACATACAATAGTACTAGTATCATGTTAGATAACACAAAACATGGATATGAATACTTATGGGGGAGTATCCAAATTAAACCTAGCTATAATACTACTACTCCCTACCAAAAATAGTGTATTTTTTGCATACGCATTATGTATTAAAACTACTATCATACCCAATAATACACTGTGGTACTCTTATACTTATAGTTATGGGGGAGTATCCAAATTATACCTAGCTATAATGCTATTACTCCCTACCAAAAATAGTGTAGATTACGTAACATGATACTGGTACTATTTATAATGTGTGTACAATCGAATACGTTATTTTGGTTGGGGAGTAATAGCATTATAGCTAGGTATAATTGGGATACTCCCCCATAGGTATAAGTATCTGATATGGTATTACGTAACATGATACTAGTGCAATTCATAATGTATATACAATTAAATACACTATTTTTGTTGGGGTGTAATAGCATTATAGCTAGGTATAATTTGGATACTCCCCCATAATTATAAGTATCTGATATTGTGTTACGTAACATGATACTGGTACTATTTATAATATGTATACATTAAATACACTATTTTTGTTGGGGAGTAATAGTATTATAGCTAGGTATAATTAGGATACTCCCCCATGAGTATAAGTATCTCATATTGTGTTACGTAACATGATACTGGTACTATATATAATGTGTATATAATTAAATACTCTATTGTTGTTGGGGAGTAATAGCATTATAGCTAGGTATAATTTGGATACTCCCCCATAATTATAAGTATCTGATATTGTGTTACGTAACATGATAATGCTACTATTCATAATATGTATACAATTAAATACACTATTTTCGTTGGGGAGTAATAGCATTATAGCTAGGTATAATTTGGACACTCCCCCATGAGTATAAGTATCTCAAATTGTGTTACGTAACATGATACTGGTACTATTTTTAATGTGTATACAATTAAATACACTATTTTTGTTGGGGAGTAATAGCATTATAGCTGGGTATAATTTGGATACTCCCCCTTAAAAATAAGTATCTAATATTGTGTTACGTAACATGATACTGGTACTTTATATAATGTGTATACAATTGAATACGCTATTTTGGTTGGGGAGTAATAGCATCATAGCTAGGTATAATTGGGATACTCCCCCATAGGTATAAGTATCTGATATTGTATTTGAAATATACAATTTTTGTAGTGTTATACCTGCTGATATTTTTGGGTACCCTATACCTAATGTTATCGACTCAAACTGTATTATTATTAAATAAGGGAGTCGTTCTATTATATATAACGATTTTACTCCCCCATGAAATGTACGGTTGCAAGGGAGTCAAAGTATTACAAGGGGAGTAATAGCATTATATTATCGTTTTACTGGGGGAGTTAACTTATCATGTGATTTCTTTACTGGGGAGTAAACTTACTATGTAGTCTTTTCACTGGGGAGTAAAGAAACTGGGGAGTAAAGAAATTCTCTTACACCTGTACATATCTTCTTCTTTTGAGGAGATAAATGTACTACATGGAAGGTTATTGTAACAGTCACCAACTGTTTTATTAGATTAATTATTGGTATCATAGTATGTATATTCATTCGCCTATTTGTTAGTTTAACTCTTCATCTATTTTTCTCATGTCATTTCATGTCCCCTTAGCTTTGCCTTGTTAAAATCATACCTCTTTGCAAGTAGGTCACTGATCGCCTTCAGCCTAGAGTCCTCCCTTCTTAGAACCAATAGAATAGCCAGGATTTCGCGGGTCTTCTATCCGCGAATCACAACCCTTCTTTTTACTTGTTTATATATTTGTGGTCTTAAACCCCACCCTCCCTTTGAATAGTTGATAAATAGGCTTGCACTTCATGCTCGCTAGGAAAGTTTTGAATTATTTCTACAACTGTTACCACGCATCATCCACGATGTAGCCGATAATTGTAAGTGATTTCGTTATTATTATTAGTTATTATTATTAAGTTATGTTTCAAGTTAGATTTCGTGTTTAAATAAAATAAGTTTAATTTTAATGTTCTCTGTATATGTTTCCGTACCCGCTTCACAGCAACGAACCCTCCCTCGAACCAGTCCTTGTTAGACTAGTCTCCAGTGGCGGCCGGTGACTTGAACAATGGGGGGTGCTGCAGTTAGATAAAAGATATCATACACAAAACTACGAAGCCACAGAACAATGGGTGTAGAGCCTTGAAGGGTGACATTTTCTACGTCTCATACAAAAACGCAAATTTCCTCGTTTTACGTCCACATTTAGATCCGAATATTCATTCATATTATAATAACTCAAGTACCATCCGTTTGGCTTGTCAGCGTAGATCGGATGAACAATACTATCTGAAATTTAATAATGTATTCACGCAAATGGTATGAAGTATTTATTAGCAGAATCAAATCGACTGTAATAAACATATATTACATGGTCTATTAGAATGTATTTTATTGCGTTTGCATAATTAGTTATGACTTAGGATAGTGTCATTCGATTGTGACATACAAATTGAAATAATCTTCCATGAGCAAAATGGAAAATGATCTTATAAATTAGGAGCTTTCGTATTTTGCGACAGCCGAAACAAGTGAAATGATGCGATAATATGAACGTCCAGGAATGAATGGGGGCATAGTTTATGACATCTAAGACAGAAGTCAACATATAATAATACATATAATCATAATATAATATATTGCATATATATAATACATTTGCCGAGTGACCGAGCGGCTCGAAACACCCCTCCGTTAGTATAGTAAATGAGTACGAAAGTCTATCGAGAGCCGGGAGTCGTGAGTGTGCGGTGTTCCGAGTATTTCAAATTCGGTACTCGGCAGTGGTCGGGCAAGTTCGAGCTTGCCAGAGATACGAGCAATGCAGCACACATTTAGGCTTTAACTCTCGCAATTCTTCCTTCACCGCGCTCTCCCTTGGTCATCCTACTACGATTTGCTTCGCGCAACCAAACATGCAGTACGTAGGATGTACGAAACATTGCCTAGCGTTGCTGCTGCAGGCGTTCAGTGGCGCGTGGTTTTCATGATGCGTTCGAAGCCGTGGACGTTTAACCATGAATAATAACGTTTTTGTTTTGCAAATATATTTTTTGAAACCTGTATTTTGTCAACAATGATGGCTTTATATAAAACATACTACGAAATGGAAGAAATGATGTATTCAATGTAAATTGATCAAAAAATAGCAAAGCATCCGGCAAACCGTAGGGAGTGCTGCCATTCTGCAGTACTTACACACGAGCCGCCACTGCTAGTCTCAGGTTCAACTCCTGAGTGGTGACAGCGATTATTAAACAGAGGCCAAGTGTTCTATTATTGTGTTTGCCAGCAGATAATAACAGGCAAACATGAAGATAATGCTCACCAGCCAGACAGATCTTCTGGAAGTAGGCGAGATCTGGAGCTGCCTGCAGAGGCGCGCTGTCCTCGTCCGCTGCCCGCGTTAACGCATAACATCTCTGTCTGCCGCCACGCTGGTTCTCTAGCGATACCGCCAGGCAGCGCTGCCGTAGATCAGCGCATTGCACCAGACATTCGGCGCTGATACCTATGTCAGAGCGCGTGCGCAATGGCTCCCTGCGAAATAAGGCCCATCAGTTCATATATACATACCCGAAGAATATTACTTACGATTGGTGGACCTATAGCAATAGTCAGCACATTTTACCACCACTGTACACGTCCGTGAAGTTGGCCCCTCAGGTATCTCCGATCTCGAAAATTCCAACGGCATTCGTTAGTGCTTCGTTAGTGCCCGTTAGTGCCGTAGAAACATTCGTTAGTACCGCTCATGGTACGCCGTTGTAACGCGTTCTCCATATGGGGAGCCAACTTCACGTCAGCCCCTCATGTATCTCCGATCTCGAAAATTCCAACGGCATTCGTTAGTGCTTCGTTAGTGCCCGTTAGTGCCGTAGAAACATTCGTTAGTACCACTCATGGTACGCCGTTGTAACGCGTTCCCATATGGGGGGCCAACTTCACGCCAGCCCCTCATGTATCTCCGATCTCAAAAATTCCAACGGCATTCGTTAGTGCTTCGTTAGTGCCCATTAGTGCCGTAGAAACATTCGTAAGTACCACTCATGGTACGCCGTTGTAACGCGTTCCCATATGGGGGGCCAACTTCACGCCAGCCCCTCATGTATCTCCGATCTCGAAAATTCCAACGGCATTCGTTAGTGCTTCGTTAGTGCCCGTCAGTGCCGTAGAAACATTCGTTAGTACCGCTCATGGTACGCCGTTGTAACGCGATACCATTTGGGGGGCCAACTTCACGCCAGCCCCTCTTGTATCTCCGATCTCGAAAATTCCAACGGCATTCGTTAGTGCTTCGTTAGTGCCAGTTAGTGCCGTATAAACATTCGTTAGTACCAGTTTGTTCAATTCCCTATAACGCGTTGTCTATCTTATCTGCCAATTTCAAGCCAGCCCCTCCCATATCTCCGATCTTGAAAAATCCAACTGCAATCGTTAGTGCCTTAGGAACATCCGTTAGTGCGATTTTCATTTGGTCAGGATATCGGATTCAGTTCCAAAAAATCAGCTTCGCTCATATGTCTTATCTTGAAATTCTTAACTGCATTCGTTATAGCACTTCGTAAGTAATATCACAATATTGTTAGTACTCCTTCCGCTAGATCAGAACAGGAGTATGATTTCCACAAATCAACCTCTTATCTAATTCTATGATCAAGCCAAAACTATTCAGCGATTTTCTGTAACACCGTTTAGTTGGTGTGAGGTTCGATTCCTTGATTGGACAGTACTCAACTCATATATATATATATAATTGGATAAGGGAAAACGAAGACCCAATTTCGCCGTACTCGAAAAAAATGATTTTTTTTTCCGATCGCACTCCACAGGTTAACCGAAAGTACAAACGAAAGAAAGAGAATCGATGGGCGCTTCTTTTTCATATTTTTCGGTCGCGGGTTGCCGCGGGAAGTCGGTCCGGGGACCGAGACAAGTTAGGCGCGATTAACATGGGGACGCCCTATGCTGCGTCGATATGCGAACTTTGGCGTCGACCCCCATGTCGGACAGGAGCGAATCGAGCACACACGTGTAGCCGTGTCGGATCCGCAATATTCGGTGGTCGAACGACGCCGATCGGACGCCGCGTTCAGAAATGGGGGTTCGAACCGAATTTCAATATTTGCCGTACACGTTAATTCCCTATAGTCGAAACATGCAAAACTAAAAATCCGATTGTCAGAGAACGGAGCGTCAGCGCGCAATAATTCGAGCACCGGCGTGTAGAGAATCGATGAGCGCTTCATTTTCATATTTTTCGGTCGCGGGTTGATGCGGGAAGGCGGTCCGGGGACCGATACAAGTGGGGCGCGATTAACATGGGGACGCCCCATGCTTTAGGCCTAGCGATCAAAATGCGATTGATCGAGAACCCATCATGCGATCTAGCTGATGTTTCGATTTTCTGGAAGCTATTGATTGACCCGTCATTTTGATGCCACTCTCGGCATCGAGAAAGATTTGAAAAAAAAAAAAAAAAAATCCTAATTTTTTGCCATTCTAATGCATCGTCATTACGGACTAGTGTAATGTATGTGATGTCGCTTGGATACGAGTACATGTCGATGGAAGGGGTGGTCGCAAAAGATTTACGAAAAACAGATCGTGTTCGAAATGGGCAAATGAGTCGACCCAGGTATTGCAAAACCAGCCCCGACCTGTCAGCCGTGTACAAACAATAAATGTACAATTATCGATCGGCGACTGCCGGAGAACCCGCGATGCGATCGGGTTGATTTTACGATTTTCTGAAAGCTTCCGATTGCCTCATCATTTTGACACCACTCACGGCTTCCGCAAAAAAAATTGACCAAAATGCACGGCATTCCCTATACCCGGGGTGGGCGTCGTTCAAAAATCGATCGCCGGTGAACGGCTGGTCAGATCGGGACGGGACCGGCACCGTTGGATGCACGTCGAAAAAACACGTATTCGTATAGGCGATTGAGCATGGGTTCGTGCCCCGTCCGCCGGCTGGCGCCGAATAACGTTTAACATGAAGACGTCATAAGAGACGGACGGGCGGACTTTTTCGATAGAAAGACCGATCCGATCACAACGGTTCGAGCACACACGCGTAGCTGTGAACGATCCGCGTCTTTGAGTGGTCGAACGACGCTGATCGAACGCCGCGTTGCAAATGGGGGCTCGAACCGAATTTCAATTTTATGGCTATACGGGAATAGCGATACCACCCGCAATACACGCGAAATGTGCGATTTTCAAAAATCGATTGTCGGAGAACCAATCATTGAATCGGGCCGAGATAAAGATTTTATGCAATCAATCGAACGTACCTTCATTTTGATACTACACACAACATCGAAAAAAAAAATCAGGAAAAATCATAAATTTTCCTATACCCCTCTGCGCAAGGGGGTGTTCAAGATTTTTTTGCCGGAGAACCAAACATTGGATCGAGCCGAAACTAGAATTTTTCGCCATCAATTGAATTAACCTTCAATTTGATACTACATACGGCTTCGGAATAAAACTTACCCGTATGCCAACAATAAATCGACAATCTTCGATCGGCGATTGCTGGAGAACCCATGATGCGATCGGGCTGATTGTTCGATTTTCGTAAAGCTAGCAATCGCCCGAGCATTTTGATGCAACTCACGGCTCCGACAAAAAATTTCCGAAGAAAATCATAAATTTTCCGAGGGGGTTTTCAAGATTTTTTTCGGAGAACCAAACATTGGATCGAATCGAAATCAGAATTTTTTGCAATCAATCGGATGAACCTTCATTTTGATACCTCACACGACTTCGACAAAAATTTTCCAGAGAAAATCATGGATTTTCCGAGGAATTTTCAAGATTTTTTTTTTTTCGGAGAACCAGATATTGGATCGAGACGAAATAAAAATTTTCCGCAATCAATTGAATGTACCTTCATGTAGATACTACACATGACTTCGACAAAAAATTTCCGGAGAAAATCGTAAATTTTCGTATACCCCTCTGCGCGAGGGGGTGTTCAAGAATTTTTTTACGGAGAACCAGACATTGGATCGAGCTGAAATAGAGTTTTTTCGCAATCAATTGAATGGACCTTCATTTTGATATTGGACACGGCTTCGGCAAAAAACTTTGACTTTTTTTGGTTTTTTGGTTTTTTGTCAACAATAAATCGACAATCTTCGATCGGCGATTGCTGGAGAACCCATGATGCGATCGGGCTGATTGTTCAATTTTCGGAAAGCTAGCAATCGCCCGAGCATGTTGATAAGAAAATCATAAATTTTCCGAGTGGGTTTCCAAGATTTTTTTTCAGAGAACCAAACATTGGATATATATGGGAGTTCTGTGATTCCTCTACTCGCTAACTGGCATACTAGTCAACTGGCCTACCATGATTAAATAGCGAATAATGGATTATTCTCTATTAATTTCAACTGGCCTACCCGAAATCACATATACCAGAAGCAAATTAATTGGATTGATATTATATTATAACAAGTAGTAAGAATAAATGAAATAAGTAAATTAATGATAATAAAATAATATTTGATTTTTTAATTTTTGTTTCATCTACCGGACGTTTGGCCTACTTTACGTTTGGCCTACTCGTCTTTTTACAACCCATGGGAAAATGAATACATTTAATGAGAATAGAATAATATTATAATATAATTGTCGATTCATCTACCAGACGTTTGCCCTACCTTACGTTTGGCCCACTCGTCTTTTTACAACCCATGGGAAAATAAATACATTTAATAATAATAAAATAATATTATGATATAATTGTTGATTCATCTACCAGACGTTTGCCCTACCTTACGTTTGGCCCACTCGTCTTTTCTACAACCCATGGGAAAATGAATACATTTAATAGTAATGAAATAATATTATAATATAATTGTCGATTCATCTACCAGACGTTTGCCCTACCTTACGTTTGGCCTACTTGTTTTTTCTACAACCTATGGGAAAATGAATACATTTAATGATAATAAAATGATATTATAATATAATTGTCGATTCATCTACCGAACTTTTGGCCTACCTCACATTTGGCCTACCTTACGTTTGGCCTACCTGGCGTTTGGCCTACTCGTCTTTTCTACAACCCATGGGAAAATAAATGCATATAATAATAATAAAATAATATTATTATATAATTGTCGATTCATCTACCAGACTTTTGGCCCACCTTACGTTTGGCCTACTCGTCTTTTCTACAACCCATGGGAAAATAAATACAATTAATAATAATAAAATAATATTATGATATAATTGTCGATTCATCTACCAGACGTTTGGCCTACCTTACGTTTGGCCCACTCGTCTTTTCTACAACCCATGGGAAAAAACACACATTCAATAATAATAAAATAATATTATAATATAATTGTCGATTCATCTACCAGCCTTTTGGCACACCTGACGCTTGACCTACCTTACGTTTGGCCTACCTTACGTTTGGCCTAGCTTGCGTTTGGCCAACTCAGCTTTTCCACAACCTATGGGAAAATAAAAACATTCAATAATGAAAAGACGAGTAGGCCAAACGTAAGGTAGGGCAAACGTCTGGTAGATGAATCAACAATTATATTATAATATTATTTTATTATTATTAAATGTGTTTATTTTCCCATGGGTTGTAGAAAAGACGAGTAGGCCAAACGCCAGGTAGGCCAAACGTAAGGTAGGCCAAATGTGAGGTAGGCCAAACGCAAGGTAGGCCAAACGTATAAGGTAGGCCAAACGTAAGGTAGGCCAAACGCAAGGTAGGCCAAACACAAGGTGGGCCAAACGTAAGGTAGGCCAAACGCAAGGTAGGCCAAACGCAAGGTAGGGCAAACGTCTGGTAGATGAATCAACAATTATATCATAATATTATTTCAATATTATTAAATGTGTTTATTTTTCCATGGGTTGTAGAAAAGACGAGTAGGCCAAACGTAAGGTAGGGCAAATGTCTGGTAGATGAATCAACAATTATATCATAATATTATTTCATTATTATTAAATGTGTTTATTTTTCCATGGGTTGTAGAAAAGACGAGTAGGCCAAACGTAAGGTAGGGCAAACGTCTGGTAGATGAATCAACAATTATATCATAATATTATTTCATTATTATTAAATGTGTTTATTTTTCCATGGGTTGTAGAAAAGACGAGTAGGCCAAACGCAAGGTAGGCCAAACGTAAGGTAGGCCAAACGTGAAGTAGGCCAAACGTGAGGTGTGCCAAAAGGCTGGTAGATGAATCAACAATTATATCATAATATTATTTTATTATTATTAAATGTATTTATTTTTCCATGGGTTGTAGAAAAGACGAGTAGGCCAAACGTAAGGTATGCCAAACGTCTGGTGGATGAATCGACAATTATATTATAATATTATTTTATTATTATTAAATGTATTTATTTTCCCATGGGTTGTAGAAAAGACGAGTGGGCCAAACGTAAGGTAGGGCAAACGTCTGGTACATGAATCGACAATTATATCAAAATATTATTTTATTCTTATTAAATGTATTTATTTTCCCATGGGTTGTAGAAAAGACGAGTAAGCCAAACGCAAGGTAGGGCAAACGTAAGGTAGGCCAAACGTGAAGTAGGCCAAACGTATAAGGTAGGCCAAACGTAAGGTAGGCCAAACGCAAGGTAGGCCAAACGCAAGGTAGGGCAAACGTCTGGTAGATGAATCAACAATTATATCATAATATTATTTCAATATTATTAAATGTGTTTATTTTTCCATGGGTTGTAGAAAAGACGAGTAGGCCAAACGTAAGGTAGGGCAAATGTCTGGTAGATGAATCAACAATTATATCATAATATTATTTCATTATTATTAAATGTGTTTATTTTCCCATGGGTTGTAGAAAAGACGAGTAGGCCAAACGTAAGGTAGGGCAAACGTCTGGTAGATGAATCAACAATTATATCATAATATTATTTCATTATTATTAAATGTGTTTATTTTTCCATGGGTTGTAGAAAAGACGAGTAGGCCAAACGCAAGGTAGGCCAAACGTAAGGTAGGCCAAACGTGAAGTAGGCCAAACGTGAGGTGTGCCAAAAGGCTGGTAGATGAATCAACAATTATATCATAATATTATTTTATTATTATTAAATGTATTTATTTTTCCATGGGTTGTAGAAAAGACGAGTAGGCCAAACGTAAGGTATGCCAAACGTCTGGTGGATGAATCGACAATTATATTATAATATTATTTTATTATTATTAAATGTATTTATTTTCCCATGGGTTGTAGAAAAGACGAGTGGGCCAAACGTAAGGTAGGGCAAACGTCTGGTAGATGAATCGACAATTATATCAAAATATTATTTTATTCTTATTAAATGTATTTATTTTCCCATGGGTTGTAGAAAAGACGAGTAAGCCAAACGCAAGGTAGGGCAAACGTAAGGTAGGCCAAACGTGAAGTAGGCCAAACGTATAAGGTAGGCCAAACGTAAGGTAGGCCAAACGCAAGGTAGGCCAAACACAAGGTGGGCCAAACGTAAGGTAGGCCAAACGCAAGGTAGGCCAAACGCAAGGTAGGGCAAACGTCTGGTAGATGAATCAACAATTATATCATAATATTATTTCAATATTATTAAATGTGTTTATTTTTCCATGGGTTGTAGAAAAGACGAGTAGGCCAAACGTAAGGTAGGGCAAACGTCTGGTAGATGAATCAACAATTATATCATAATATTATTTCATTATTATTAAATGTGTTTATTTTCCCATGGGTTGTAGAAAAGACGAGTAGGCCAAACGTAAGGTAGGGCAAACGTCTGGTAGATGAATCAACAATTATATCATAATATTATTTCATTATTATTAAATGTGTTTATTTTTCCATGGGTTGTAGAAAAGACGAGTAGGCCAAACGCAAGGTAGGCCAAACGTAAGGTAGGCCAAACGTGAAGTAGGCCAAACGTGAGGTGTGCCAAAAGGCTGGTAGATGAATCAACAATTATATCATAATATTATTTTATTATTATTAAATGTATTTATTTTTCCATGGGTTGTAGAAAAGACGAGTAGGCCAAACGTAAGGTATGCCAAACGTCTGGTGGATGAATCGACAATTATATTATAATATTATTTTATTATTATTAAATGTATTTATTTTCCCATGGGTTGTAGAAAAGACGAGTGGGCCAAACGTAAGGTAGGGCAAACGTCTGGTAGATGAATCGACAATTATATCAAAATATTATTTTATTCTTATTGAATGTATTTATTTTCCCATGGGTTGTAGAAAAGACGAGTAGGCCGAACGCAAGGTAGGCCAAACGTCTGGTAGATGAATCGACAATTATATTATAATATTATTTCATTATTATTAAATGTGTTTATTTTCCCATGGGTTGTAGAAAAAACGAGTAGGCCAAACGCCAGGTAGGACAGACGTAAGGTAGGCCAAACGTAAGGTATATCAAATTTCCAGTAGGTCAGTCGAAATAAATAGAAAATAATCAATAATCATGTATTCAATTCTACCATGGGTAGTAGAAATGAGTGGTTGGTCAGTTTTCCGGTCGATCAGTTATCTGGTAGGGGAAAAATAAGCGTCCCTATATATATATATATATATATATATATATATATATATATATATATATATATATATATATATATATATATATATATATATATATATATATATATATATATATATATATATATGTGTGTGTGTGTGTGTGTGTGTGCGTTTATATGCGATTCAAATATTCCCATACACGGACATCCTCTTTCGAACTGGGGAGCAAATTGATCATATTATTATCTCTTATAGAAATGTTGAATTTTATTTATTTCAAAAATTATTAGTACAATGTATGTTATTGAACATTGAAAAGTGAAGTGTGATACGCGTTTATGATGGAAGTGCTGCGTTTTTACCTGCAAACTGCCTCATCAGTTATCTGCCCAATCAGAATTCAATATGTGATGATTCATTATTTTCAATTTATTTCATCAGATATTTCATGAATAAGATTTTTTAACTATCATTTACATAGTTGTTAAATGTTCGGGAATGATTTCGAATTCTATAGCAAAATATTAATAGTGATGATTATAATCATCGATCATCATTTTCGTCCGATAAATGGTCATCTTGACTAAAACATTTTCACTCTCGAGTGTCCACAAAACACATTCACATGTGGAAATAAGTGATCATATTTTGATTTGATAATATCCAACTCCAAGTAGAATTTCAACTAGCAGACTCACATCAAATAGCTATACATTGAATATTACAAAAAATTGTTCATTCCGATAACAAATGCACACGCAAGCATCAACCAGAACTTCAGAATGTCGTTGAGCTGAATGAGCCAAACACATCTCAACATTCAAGCAATTCGAATAAACATCAGATTAAATCAAGTTTTGGTTCTGGTGAATGACAAATTCCTTTCAACGGAATTCTCAATGAATGCGAATGAAAATAAAGTTGAAATATTGAAAATGGAATAATATATTTGTGATTTGAGAGTGTTTGAGATTTGGTAATCAGGAATAATTTCAGCTGAGTGCATGTCAATTGATGTTAGTTCAGTTTAGTTCATTGATTTTCTACAGCTTAGGAAAGTAACACATTTAACAACTCTTAACTGTAGTTAAATACTATTCCGGTGGCTGTAGGAAGCTACTCTGCTCTACTTTAACAAAGTTATAAAATATATTAATATACAGTAAGAATATAATGAACAATAATAATTTTATAGACAATAATGATTATCATAAACAAGAGGATTGATATATTTTGAGGCCTAATCCATTTTAAATGGTCTAATATTGATTTCATTTGTGCCTGGTCTGGGAAATTTTCTAGCAGCTTGCACGGGAGATTGTTCCACAAGCGGGTAGCTCTGCCGAGGAAGGAATGCAGTCCTGCATTGGTATTATAGAGCCGTATTATAGCGTTGGTATTATAGGTTATTATTCTAAAGAAAGAGCGATAGATAATGTTGGTCGTTTGAAATTTGAATTTTGGTTAATTGATGAATTAATTACGATTTTTTAAAAATATTCACTTCTCTCAGTTGGTCAAATGACAATGTGACATTTCTTGCCGACGTGACGTCATCGTGACGTCATCGTTCGGTCAAATGTTGATTGCTCCATGCTGCAATGGCCTCAAAAATGGTGCGGAGTCTGAAGAGTGACGTCAGATTAAGGTTATCCAGTCAGATCGCGTTTTCGGAGTTCACCAATGTTTACTATATTCTCGACTTTTAAATGTCATTTTGAAGCTACTCCAGATTCTTTTATACCGTTTTGAGTGATGAATTAATTATCCTGATGGAAAATACGTTCGAAATAATCCAATTTAGATAGAATTTAAAATACATGCATGTTCCCTATTGCTGACAGAATTTTAAGACGCCCTCGTGGCTCATTCAACTATCGCTAGCGGTAAAGACTGGAGTCAGGTAGGTCGTGGGTTCGAGTCCCGCATAAGTCATGGGGTTTTGTGATCACCTATCATGATGTGATTCATTCATCGTTTCATTATCACCCACTCATTCGTACCTGTGACCTCCGTATAACCTAGCTGTTGGTGCGTCAAACCATTGATTCAAAAGAGGAATTTTAAAATGAGTGCTTGTGTGAGAGTGACCCCTTACATGAACAACGCGTTATAGGGGAGAAACGGAACCGGTACTAACGAATTATTCTACGGCACTAATGGGTCAAAAGAAGCACTAACGATTGCCGTTCGAATTTTCGAGATCGGAGATATATGAGGGGCTGGCGTGAAGTTGGCCCCCCATATGGAGAACGGGTTACAACGGCGTACCATGAGCGGTACTAACGAATGTTCCTACGGCACTAACGGGCACTAACGAAGCACTAACGAATGCCGTTGGATTTTCGAGATCGGAGATACATGAGGGGCTGGCGTGAAGTTGGCCCCCCATATGGGAACGCGTTACAACGGCGTACCATGAGTGGTACTAACGAATGTTTCTACGGCACTAACGGGCACTAACGAAGCACTAACGAATGCCGTTGGAATTTTCGAGATCGGAGATACATGAGGGGCTGGCGTGAAGTTGGCCCCCCATATGGGAACGCGTTACAACGGCGTACCATGAGTGGTACTAACGAATGTTTCTACGGCACTAACGGGCACTAACGAAGCACTAACGAATGCCGTTGGAATTTTTGAGATCGGAGATACATGAGGGGCTGGCGTGAAGTTGGCCCCCCATATGGGAACGCGTTACAACGGCGTACCATGAGTGGTACTAACGAATGTTTCTACGGCACTAACGGGCACTAACGAAGCACTAACGAATGCCGTTGGAATTTTCGAGATCGGAGATACATGAGGGGCTGGCGTGAAGTTGGCCCCCCATATGGAGAACGCGTTACAACGGCGTACCATGAGTGGTACTAACGAATGTTTCTACGACACTAACGGGCACTAACGAAGCACTAACGAATGCCGTTGGAATTTTCGAGATCGGAGATACATGAGGGGCCAACTTCACGGACGTCCACTGTACAGTAAGAGTTGAGAATAATACCCCGATCTGAATTAATCGCGTAACATATAGCAAGTCAATCAACTGCTCTTCAAACAGTTACTATCCAGATTGTTTATTTTATTTGTATCATTTCAGAGACACACTGTAACGATTACTAAGGCCTATTAGCGTCCGCAAAGTTGGCGTTGAATGAAATAATGGGAAGATGAAATGACAGGTTATTCTATCGTGTTTGGGGGTAGAGAAGAGGAAGCCGTCGTCGTCTCTTCTCAACGAATCATTACAACATTTACTATAACGAGTCAACGACTGAGGAAAATAACAATAAAAATCAGTAGAATCATAGATTAAGATTACTCTATGGTAGAATGGTCAACCATTCCAGGAATCAAATCTCAGTTCTGAGAATTCCCATCTGTTCCACGTGGATAGCGACTGTGGTTAACGACACCTTGTCTCACTCACCTCTGTGCACTCGCATACGTCGCCCCGGCCACCTTCTCATATGTAAGAGTACCTCTGCACGGATACGCCAACATCCCTTGTGAACCTCCTTCACCTCCTCCTCCTGCTCCTCCTGCGGGATATCTCCCTGATCCCGCTTGGGGTGGGTATTGTCCCTGTACTGGTCCGCCTCCAGGTCTAGGAGGATACCTGTCAGGGTCTATGGGCATTCCTCCGGGCCGTGGTGGTCCATAGCGATCAGGTTCCACCGGACCGCGAGATGGATATCCTCCAGAGCCAAGAGGATACCGATCTCCTGCTTGAGGATAACGATCACCACCGCCCTGGGGAAAACGATCTTGGCCCCCTTGAGGATATCTATCGCGATCAACACCTGGATACTGTCCCGGACGTACCGGGTAACCTTGCGAGGGATTTGGACCGAGCGGTAATGTCCCTGGACGAGAGGGATAGATGGGAATGGATCCCGGACGTAATGGGAGTCCTGGAGTAGTGGTACATTCCTTCTCCGCGTAGAGTGCACCGCTTTGAGTCTGGAATCCGTTGACTCCAGTACCAGCCGAGCCACTAAGGAGACATTGCGCCGTTGTCGAGCCAGTCTGAAAACGAAATAGAATTATGTATACTTGAAATGAAATGAAAAATTGCAAGTCATAACGTTTCGAAAATTGGCGAGAGGAATTAATTATTCAAGGAGATGTTGCGAAGAAATAACCATATACGAGAAACAAAATGGTAGAAGAATGAGGGATGAAATTAAATTGGATGAGCGAAGCGAAGACTCAATTATTGACTCGAAAGAAAGTACATTTTTTTCGCGCTCCACAGGTCAAACGAAATTTTAAATTCAATTGAAACTTGGCATGCCCAAGTGTCATCATCTGATTTGAATCCCATTGTTTTTTATGCGCAATCGGTCGCACCACTTCTGAGAAAACTAATTTTCCAGTTTCCAAATTACCCATAAGAGTAAGCCAGAGAAGAATTTTCGCACAGAAAATGTAATTCGAAAAAATTCAAATTCACACCGAATTTCAATATAACTAGAAAAACGCCATATGCGTTGTTAGACGAGCGGATAGTAATAGTATGGGTAGTAATGGTTAGAACTGCTTCGAGTGGTACCAATTAAGCACATTTTATTTTTTTTTTCTTCAAAATGGCTAACCCGATCAAGCTGAAATTTTTTAGAAATGTGTGTGAGAATGTAATTCAACTTCACGCGAAACTTCATTCTTTTGAGAAAATAAAAATATTTTCTTTTTTTCCGTCATGTTATTCTAATGGGTATTTTTGAAATTTCTCAAATTCATAAAAAAAAAAGTTATCGCCCGATAATGCCACAAAACTATACAGATCTAAGTTAGATGAGGAAACATATTGAAAAAAAGTTTGAAGTTGATAGCTGTAGCCGTTTGACCTGTCGAGAACCGACAAAAAAACATGAAAAAAAAAAAAAAAAAAAAAAAAAAAAAAAAACGAACACCAATTTTTTTCAGTAAGTCAAATTGAATCCTCGCTAAAGCTCGTCTAATAATGATACACATTATTCCGAACTTTCACCGAAATCCGATCAGTCGTTTTGATATAAAAAATTATATGATTACATTTTTATACATCTTCCAAAGCTATTGAGAAAACCAATTGAATCCAAGCAACAGGTGTCACCAACTAATGAAGAACGATTAAAACAAGGCCTTCTTTATTATCAGAGAAATTATTGAGAATGGGTAATGAATATAAAAGGAGGGTAATGACATAATTGTATGGATCTCAAGGTGTATATATGAATACAGCTGTCATTACGTTTCATATAGTAGTCTAATATTACATAATGTTAAACTGCATCAGCTATTTCCTTCATTAGAATAGGCTTCGAAATAAACCAACCGAATGGGAAGACAGATTTTAACTTGAATGCCGTCAAAACATCAACTTGATGTAACTTTTTGAAAAAATTCAATTTCATTATCATTAGCTCATCCATAACGCGGAAACACATAACGCGTTTTCCTAGTATAAAAAATCATCCTATTAATACTTGCCCACTTTGAGGTCGATCTGACCGCTATACTGTGTATTTCTCATTTTACTTCTGTGCTGTACTTGACTTGACTTTCGAGCATTCGAATGAGCATATCGTGTTACCTGACTGAGAAAGGTGTACGCTCTGCACGCGAACTCTCTCTCCACGTCGCACGCGTGTTGACAGCTCGAGTCACTGAACGCCGACAACGTCTTGTCCGTGTAGATCAGCTGTCTGTCTCGCTGCTGGTTCCTGTACACGCATCTGCCGCCCACTGGAACAAGCAACCGCTGGCTGGTACACAGTTGTTCCGCCAGGCAAGTCGTTAGGATTTGTGTATTGGAGGGGGGGGGCAGGTGACGTAATCAAAATGACCACCCAGGTCTGAACTCAGGTCATGTAAGGATTTAAAGGTCGAACAGACCTAAACTTTGAACATCTGCACTACACCCAAAATTACCCTGAATTCAACATCGAGGTCGCAACCCTTTTTGTCGATAAGAACTCTCGAAAAAGATTACGCTGTTATCCCCAAGGTAACTCAGTCTTATAATCACTAAAAAAGGATCAACAATTCATAAATCAATGTGATTAAACTAAAAAGAGTTTTATATATCTTCCTGTCACATCTAATACATTTCCCATATTTCAGTGTCAATATTTGTTTTGCTTGTAATATTTTTAATTATTAGCCCAAATTTAATTAGAATTTCATTAGGATGAGATGGATTAGGGTTAGTTTCTTGTTTGTCTGTTATTTATTATCAGATATGTATCAAATATATATTTTGACACCACCCGCGCGCAAAAGGGGGGTTGGGGTACGAGAGGCCCCTAGCAAAGCCCCGCGGGGAACTGTTTGAATTATGATCATTTTGGCAATTTTTTTATGGATACTGGATTATCATTATGGATTATGGATTTTAGCGATTTACAAGCAGTTTTGAAGTATTATAACTGAATCGTTGTGGACATTTCCAAAGTTAAGTTGTTAACAATTTTGAAGAAGTATATTAAATCATTGCTGTGGCGCAAATGACAAATTGGTGGTGCGCGCGTCCCACCTTGGACTGCCTAAAGATGCCGCTTCTGGTTAGTACAGTACTAGTTACTGCAGCTTCAAAGGCAATAAGTTGAGTCATATCATGTGAATCAATCAATTAGATGAACAAGTAACAGAACATTATTTCACAGCTTCTCAATCAACCGTGCATGTAGTTAAATTATGCGCTATAGCCTAGAATATTTCCAAACTGGCCGACAATTGTATCTAAAAGCCATTTTAGACGATCAACTTCACCATGAAATTAATTTCTGGAATGGATTTCAGAAAAGTGGAATAACCACGTTTCCTATGTTGCCCACACACGAGCAAGACAATCTCGCACTTGCATGCACGAATTTCACGAAGTTAAAATACGTTCAACTTTTACTGCAATCTTTCACCGGTGACCAATGAGCGAGGAGCCTTTGGTCACGTGCATTTCCGTTGACTCCGTAGGATCTACAAACCGTACATCATCATTCACCATTGAACATACAAAAAAAAAGAATGAGACTGTATACGTTCGGACAACGTGACTATGTGTGTCGCCAATTTGACATCAGGTCATGTTATTGTTATTGTTCGAATGTCTTGAGAAAAACCGAAGTCAAGTGAATATAAATTGATGGAATAATATGTCGGTAACAAGGATGGTATGTAGGCCTAATCAAGCGAAACGTGTTTTTAAAGTTGGGTTATGTTACTTATGTATACATTGCTAGTTGGGGTAAATTGACACTGGAAGCGCGCATGAAAGTCGAAAGTCGATTGATCCTAATTTTCAAATGTTGCCACCGGTTTCGCTACTAGAATGAAAATCAGAAGTTCGCATCAGGAGTTGCAAGGGCGCATCGGCGTAACGCCCGCTTTATTTTTTACCTGAAATATATCGTTGTACCACCCGTTTTCAGGATGAGGGAAAGGAAATGGTACACGATGCATTGATGGTACTTAAATACAGTGGCGCGGTAAGTCGTCATATTCAAAATATATGGTTTTATTTATTCAACTATTTGGCATAGGCCTAGTTATAAGTAGAACTAGGGAAACGCCATACATACGTTGCGAGATCATGCAGCTTTTTAACATGTGTTCTTTTTAATTTGTCACATTACAAATGACATAACTTTTCTAAAATATATTTTGTACCATAGCATCATTTTTCAAACCTTATTTTGTCATTAAAAAAAACATTCTATTTTCTCAGTGGAAAAGTAGTGATGCGCCGTGTCAATTGACTAGTCAAATACTTCAGTTAATTGACAGAAATAAGAAAAAAAAAAGTTTTTGCAACCTTAACATCAACTAGGGAAACGCTATACGTGCGTTGTAAGACGAGTGTGGTATAGTTATAGGCCTAAATCATGATATTAGTGTCTAAACACTAGGCAAACGCAGGATGTGCGTTGTACGATGAGCGAAATGTCTATATAAAGTATAATCGAAAACTCCACAAACCTTGATCATTTGAAATGAACTTCATCCGATGTCAATGAATCTAGAAAGCCGTGACTTCGACAATGCATCATTTTTCAACTAATATTTCTATCTTTTCGATGAATAAAATACATTTATTATATTATTTTCTCCAAAACGGCTGGTCCGAATATCAAACCAAATTTTTATTAATGTATATTATTCTTGTGTTCACATTTGCGGAAAATTTGAATCGTATTGGAGAGATTTTTTTTTCAATTTTTTTCCGCCCAGCCAAATCTCATGGGGTTTTTAGAAACTTCTAAATGATGTTTCTCAAAAATGGTCCAACCGATTAGACCTCAAAACTATACAGTTCTGAGTTGGATAAGTTTGCATATGAAAAAAAAGTTTCATGTCGATCGGTCAAACCCTGCGACCTGTGCAGTGTTTACAAACAAACAAAAAAAAAAAAAAAAAAAAAAAAAAAAAAAAAAAAAAAACGCACAGACAAAGCTCCGTAAGACTTGAGTGAAAATCTTCGCTACGCTCATCTAATTAAACACATTATTTTTTTTCTCCAAATTGACTAACCCGAAAAAATTTAACACATCCAAAACGATAAATTGTACGTTTTACATATTCTGTCAATTTTTTTCAATTTTTTTACTTAAGAAATTCAATTTCTTCCCGTCATGTTATTCTTATGGATTTTTAAATGTCCATGATTCATTAACAGAGAGTTATCAGACAATATTGCTCAAGAAGTAGGCCTACACAGATCGAAGTCAGATGCTACCTTATGTAGAAAAAAAATTCAAGTTGTTGGCATCTTACGTTGGTCTGAGAAGAACCGACAAGAAAAAGTGAAAGAAAAAAAGAAAACAAAAACGAACCACACACATATCCTCACTTTTAAAACAATTAGACTTTTGACATGATCCAATTTGTTTTTTAGATAGAATTTACTGAAGAAAATAATTATGTTTCATTTAAACATACAAAGTTTGCCACGCTATACAAAAGTAAAGACAAGGCAGAGCGAAATTTCTGTAATGTATTATTGTATTTATACAATAAATTTGAGTTAATTTGATTATTATTTTTTTTAATTTCAGGAAATTTCTATTCTTGTTTGGGAATATTCCCAAATAAGAAACTACTGCTTCCAGTAAATCCGTCATACTTCTTTTCTTCTCCAGACTGTGGAACCTAATTATTGAAGATTTAATATGATTCATTTGATCTTACATTAATGTCGGGTTTTATCGGATAGATTATCGGATATCGGATTATCGGATTATCGTGGGACAGGAAGTGCATGGAGTTTTCCCACAGAACTTAAGAAATCTGCAGGCCTATACTTAAGATATAGGCCTACTTATTAGTCAATCTGGTATAGTGTTATTATACAGATTTGTTTCTTATTACAGATATTTCAAATATTTATTTCATAATGGAAGGCAATTTGATACTTTTATTAGACCTACCTTAACGAAAATATCACGTTTTGCTACTGTTATTTACGAATATTCGTCAAATCTAAGCAATGCTATTTTATCGCCTGCACTATAACTCATCTTACAACCTTTTCCTAGTATTATGAGATATTGATACTACATTACCGGCCGTGTTATGAAACAGTAGTTACTCTTGAAAATGTACGGGCGTCACGCTAGCGGGCGTTGTGCGGATCCACCGTTGCAAGAGCCTGTACACCATTGAAATTTTCTTGCAATTACATACAATCCTTGAAATTTCATGCGAGTAAAATTGATCGTGTAAGAGCACTTTAAGTGAAGTAATTTTACTCAACACCTAGGCCAAAATTTAGATTCAGTCTTATTGGCAGTAACTGTGATTAACAATCGACGACCGAACATAGCTCCATTAAAGACCCATCATTTGAGTAACAATGGAAAGTGATTTTTGTTTACCTGTGGCACAGAGATTCTCGATGTAGTCGGAGTCGAGCGACGGCTGGAACGCAGCCGGCTGCGTGAACCGATCCTCCGCGCTCAGCCGACAGTCGTGTCTGCGCGAGTTGTACGTGGCTGAGCGGCAGACGAACGTCGGTTCTTCAAGACACAGGTCTTCGCACTCTGTCTTGGTCACTCCTGGGAACTGTGCGTTAGTGAATCCGCGCAGCTCGTAGCTGATGTGACGCTCGAAAGTCCACGCCAAGCCACAGCCAGCTCCTGAATACACAGTTCATAGCAGTCATTGGTTGCCTGGCAACTGTCCAGCAACATCCTTCAGGGGAGTCTTCAAATGCGAGCGTTCAACAACTATAGCACATTTGGTGTACAATTTCAGATCTTAAGTGATTTCAAGGGATCTCAATTGATTCCAGGGATTTTAAGGATTTCAAGAGATGTCAAGTGATTTCAGGGATTTCTAGGATTTCAAGAGATTTCAGGGTTTTCAAGGATTTCAAGTGATTTTAGGGATTTCAAGAGATTTTGAGAGATTTCAGGGATTTCAAGGATTTCAATTGATTTCAGGGATTTCAATAGATTTTAAGAGATTTCAGGGATTTCAAGGATTTCAAGTGATTTCAGGGATTTCAAGGATTTCAATAGATTTTGAGAGATTTCATGGTTTTCAAGGATTTCAAGAGATTTCAGGGATTCCAGTGATTTCAAGAGATTTTAAGAGATTTCAAGAGATTTCAGGGATTTCAAGAGATTTCAAGGGATTTCATGTGATTTCAGGGATTCCAAGGGGATCTCAGGGAATCCAGGGGATTTCAGGAATTTCGAGTGTTTTGATGAAATTCAGTATTTTTAAGAGATTTCAAGGGATGGGATGGCAAGGGAATTTCATGGCACGTGTTCACCGGATTTCAGGAGTTGTTAACCCCTCACGAAAACGAATGATAATGTGGTAATTTGTCGCTTGTCTCTTACCTCTGAGACAAATGCCCTGGAAGAAGGAGATGCCTGGCGCCGCTCGAAGGTCAATGCGTGCGGCGTCGGCGTCGCTTTCCATCCCGACGCAGTCGTTGCGATTGTAGTCGAGGTTGAAGCCGCGACAGCGCGGATCTGCGCGGCACAGGGCTGCGCACTTGACGGACAGACCTACGAGTGGATCGCGGTGGAGCGTGAAGCCAGGGCGCCCGGTAAGCTCGTACCCAGTCACCTTCTCGAACTCGGCCGATCCTACGTGGCAACGACCACCTCCTCCTCCGCCTCCCACACCTCCTGCAAGCAGTGGAGGACTGACGCGTCAAATATACGTACACAAACAGTGACCTAGGGTCGGAAGTAAACCAGCAAGTAGTTTCATTTGTTCGATTGGTTCATTTTTTTTTGGAAATTTGATTTTATTCTAAAAATTGATTGATTATTTTCTGCATGACGACCCCACCAACAGCTAGGGGTGCGAATGAGCAGGTGATAATGAAAATATCAAGTGATGATAAGTGAATGGACGTTCACAAAAACCCATGCTTTACGCGGGATTTGAACCCAAGCCCAGCGGTGACTTCAGTTTCTGAAGCGTTGCCTCAGCTGACTGAGCTACCGACCTTCTTTCGGAACGTGAAATATTATCAAAGCGTTAGATATTTTCAAATCGTAATTCATTTTAAACGTTAGATTTTAAGTTTTAAAATAATAATTTGTTCGAAACCTGTATGAAGCAGCTGGCACTTACCTTGGCCTGGTGGGCGCGAGTGCCCGCCCCCGCCGGGTACGTTGTCCCCCACCTGGCAGTCTCGCTCGTAGTAGTTGGTGCCAGGCCGACTCATGAGTGCCTCGTTACCCGCGGAAGCTGACGCGACAGAACACACATCAGCTCGACAATCATACACTCAATCTTGCACAAACTTGGGAATGAATGAATTGAATACTTATTTTTTCTTCCGCTTACTATTTGGTTGATCAGAAACTTGAAGTGGTGTGTGTAAAAGTGTGTATGTCATGTAAGTTTCCTAAACTATTCTATAATAATACAACATGATATATACAACGGTGTGTATGGACGTCGGCAGGGGGGGGGGGGCAAGGGGGTGCACTTCCCCCCCCCCTGGGACCAGGCATTTTTTTTTTTTTTTAACAATGATGTTTTTCGAAACCTCATAAGTACCGAGTGTACCGGTGACATATTTTAACATGTCTTGTTACGCGGGTGGTCGTGAGTCTGATATGACTGGGGTGGGTATAGACAAGGCTATGCCTTCGCTGACTGACGAATATGTGATTTATTGGGCTATTTTTATTTCCTGGAAATTTTGATATTGGGTATCATACAGACCAATCAGATTCTAATAACTCATTTTGGCTGTTTTGTATGATGAAATATTAAAAAATATGAATAGGATCAACTATACTTGCATAGAATTCAACCATTTGAACATTCTCTGTCTTCTTTCTCAATAGAATTCAAGAGCTAATTAAATAGTCACAAAACCTCCCAAAACACCATAAAATGATAGAATTTTAAAAAATCCCCTTGGAGAGCCCGTTCCCCCCTCCCCCCCTCCCATTGGGACTTGTGCATTTTCGAATTTGGCATATTTTGTCCCCCCTTAAATTTCTTCCTGCCGACGCCCGCGTGTGTACACGTACACTCGAGCTATGTCCCCGTCACGTGAGGCTCTTGAGCTAACGCGCTCTATCGGCAAAAACTAGAACTTTCTGAACACAACCATCGAAATCAAAGGGTCGAACAGGCAGTCAAATTCTCTAATTGCCTCGACAAACATTTTGGGATAGAAACTCATCATCAAAATTGAATAATTGTGTTTAACCTGAAAACACAAAACAGCGTGTGATTTTGCGCGCGATTATAATACAGTAATATCGAAATGAAACGGAAATGCAACGATGCGATCCTACATTCGATTGTTGATACTCGACAAGACTTGCGTAAATCGTCCCGTGCCGTGCCGGCTGACGTCAAAAGTTGGAGTTGGCTCTACTTGGACGGACGGAGACAAATCGTTGCCCATCACCGTCGCTTTTCTTGCGCGCGATTGGTTGAACATTGACGTCGGTCGAAGTTTTGACGGACGGGACGTGAAAAAAACGTCATGGAAACCTAGCTGATATTAAAAAAATTAAAATCAGCGGTACCTCATCGGCCTCTGCCTTCAGGTTGGTAAATAACTTATGCTTTCATTGCGGATGTCCTACAAAATATGGTTTTAATACATTTGTGTAACAGGAAAATAAGGAACAACTTTCATTACCGGTATTCAAAGGTGTAAATGTTCAATAAGTTTGTTTTGTATAATATTCTTTTAGGTTGATTCTTTCTATTTTTCTATTTCATTTATTTTAAAACTATCATGTGCCGTTATTCAATGAAACCAATAAGGTCCGGTATTACAAACACTGATCGTAGGATTAGCGGTACTTTTAACACGATTAGTGACTTGCAATTATTGGTATTCAAGCTCACTGGAATAACTTCCAAGTTTACTAGACAGTTTTCGGTTTGCTTCAGTTTTGCAAGTTTACTCACAAATATACTCACATCTATCGTCGCTGCTGATGAAGCATTGCCCTCCACTCTGGTAGTAAGAGAAAGAGCGACATATGAAGTCGGAGTAATCGTAACACAATCTCTCGCAGTCTCTCTCATTGGTCACTGGTGATAGAACCAGGTCCAAGTAGCGCGGATACGAGTTCGCGACAGACTTGAAATTACAACGACTCTCGGCTTGAACAAACAAACAATTCATACCTCGTCAGCGTCATCAGGTTACTTCATCTTTCATCTGAACGATATTTCACCGTCTTCATTTTATCTAGATAAGAATATTTCACCATTTGCATTTTAATCGTCCTCACTAATTTTTCAAGAAACCAGATAACAAATTAAGAAACGTAACGTTACATACAGTTTTATGGTTTCCATCTGTTAAAAGTGTGTCTAATTTTATTTTGTAAGAATTATGTCTTACGAGATTTTCACTTTTATTGAGTAATTTAGTATTTTCTCATGTTGTATGGTCTTGCACGTGTTGGTGAAAGTCTAAAACAACCCTCACAAGGGGCCAGGTCAACGCAAACGAGAGCTAAGAGTGGTTGCATTTAGTCAAGAATATGGAAGCTATTAGATTAAATTGTTATTATTTTTTGCATAAGAGTAGATGTCTTGGGGTTTCACTTCAGAACATTTTTTTATCTGGACAATTTCAAAAACAAATTCACACATGTTAAGTAGCCATAAATTCAGTCTTTGTTAAATATCAAGTGTCAACCGGGGAAAGTTTGTTTTTAAACTACAAACATTTTCATCATCTGAGCTGAATACGACCAATCAGAACTCTGCTTTGGACCACATAGCAACCAATCAAAATTTAGTCTCAATATTATATTATAAGTAGGGGTTGGACCAAAAAGAAGTTGGAAATAAATATGTAGTTGAATATTCAGGAGAACTTGTCGAGGAGTGATAGAGGCAAGTCGTGCCAAACGTTGTGAAACAGAAAACAGTCATGTAACCGCGAGTGAGTTCCCGCAAAATAAAAGAAAAATAAAAACTTGTGAGAAAATAGTAATGTAACTAATGTAACCGCGAGTGAGTTCCCGAAAATTAAAATAAAAACAAAAACGTGTGATTCAATGTAATCTATATTCGACGGACATTAATTTAAAATTCAATATCATCTTTCGGACATCAATTCTCCAGCCGATACGAGAGATGGCAGTGATGGCAGAGGCAGCAACCACAGCAGTAGCACACATAAGTATAAAATTCCACCCTGACCTCTAGAACCCCCCCAACTGCCCTCGTCGAAAACGTCAAAATAATCGTCATATCGCCATGAATAAAATGTAATGTTTCGCCTCTAATTGTTGTAACTTCTAACTAATGTGTTCATTCAAATAAAATATATGCATTGCAAATTCATTATGTGTTTATTGTAATTCGTTAAATCAAAGAATGTTAAAAACTAATTCATTTTCGTTGATACCTTATCCGAAACAAAATCAGAAGCCTTACCGCTACTATCACTTGAAATAACGTTCTATTGCTAGAACGTTATTCAAAAATTCAGGAGATTCAGTAGGCTCTGATTGGTTATGATTCACTACAAGAGCTGAATAGGATGGCAACATATTATCCAGTATTTCTATTTTTCCATTGTTATCAGTACCAAATACTATTACTGCACGTAAGCAGTGGTGTAGTCGTAGAAAATAAAGTGCCAGGGCGGTGGCGTCACGACGTCTTTCCCGGCAGTGGTGCTGTCGTAAAAATAACGAGAGATACCCCCAAATTTCGCATAGAGATCAATATGTAATTCAAATAGCAGTCAGTGCGATTCTTAATTGTTGGTGGGTTGGCCCCCCGCAACGCCCCGCAGGGAAAAAATTTGAAAATTGTTTTTATAAACAATTATATCCAGTAAGTTTTGGTCCTTGCACGTGGCTGGCTGACTGGGACTGCTCAAGTTAATTATTACTATTATTACTAGATTTTCATTTTATTATGTACTTTGTCCCATGAGATATAAAATAACAGATTACTAAAGATCAGCGCCCTACGCCGCCCTGCCTCCGCTTTAAAATTGGAAGCGGGGCTACGCCCTGCCCCCCAAAAAAGTACCAGGGCGCCGCCCTGGACCGCCCTGGCCCCACTGCATGCCTGCACGTAAGGTGGGCTACGGAATATGTAGTTTCAGCAGTCTGTGTGACCGTGACTTTGTAATAATCTTATGTTTTCTTGGTACTTGGCTCTTCTAATATACATTTAACAATCCAAGTTTGCAACAAGCCAGCTAGGCCTAGCAGTAGCAGTCACAATTAAGGCCCTGGCAGCTTGAAGGACGTTTTACCGACATGCGAGATATCGTTCAATACAAATTTGATACAGAAGGCCTACATTAAAACACAACCTCTATTCAAAATTGTTGAAACTGTAATTAATTTTGATATTTTTGTCATATTTATATCAATGTGATTGTGATTATTATGGTGTAATTTCGAGAAATTACACTTCTCTATAGCCCCATGCTATTAGAGGTTGAACCATAGAGATCAATTCACTTTTTCCACTTCTATAGGATGGAGCGTACTCTGTCGGTAGAAATTAAAAGCTTCAAAAGTGGATTAGTGGAGTTGTTACCATTACAATGGCACACATTGTATTGAATCCATTGTTGTACAAAAACCGAACAGAATACAGTTTTCGTTCAACATTGCGATTTGACTTCCTCCACAACAATAACTTCAAATCATGTAATAGAGTGAAAAATATGACCGACTCTGTGATCCTATTATAACAGGAACTAATACATACAATCACTCACCACAGAAACTTGAAAATGATACCTGGTCAAGACAAGTTTTCAAATGTAAGGTAAAGGAATTTTTAACTGTACACGTAATTTATGATATACAAGAATTCAAAGAAGCCAAAAATTGTACACGCATTTACTGTGATACCTGATGATTGTTTTTGTTCTGACACGTAGGATAACTATTCGGTGTAATTCTAGTTTTGATATGCATCCCACTCTTCTATAGGCCGACGATTTTCAACACTTTAATTATATCAGTCAATCATTATAAGTAGGCATGAGCATCTGTGTGTGTTACGTTGTGTGATATATGTACTAACATAGTTATGAAAATGAATACAATACTAATTGGACGAGCTTTAGCGAGGATTCAATTTGGCATACTTTTTTTTTATATTATTTTTCTTTTGTCGATTCTCCACAGGTCAAACGACTAGAGCTATCAACTTCAAACTTTTTTTTTCAATATGGTTCCTCATCTGACTTAGTTCTGTGGGCCTATAGTTTTGTGTAGTTTTGTGGCATTATCGGGTGGTAATTTTCATTTTTATGAATTTTAGAAATTCCAAAAATACCCATTAGAATAACACAGCGGAAAAAAAAGAAAATATTTTTATTTTCCCAAAAAATGAAATTTTGCATGAATTCAAATTACATTTTGATACACATTTCTGGAAATTTTCAGCTTGATCGGGTCAGCCATTTTGAAGAAAAAACATAAAATGTGCTAAATTGGTACCACTTGAAGCAGTTTTTACCCATTTTCACCCATACTATTACTATCCGCTCGTCTAACAACGCATATATGGCGTTTTCCTAGTAATAATAATGAAACGCCAATTAACTCACGTGGTAAACATTGGTTTTCGATGTACTCGGTCGTCGACGGGGCGTCCACATAGTCACTGGGCTTGGTCCTCCGATCCTCGCTGCTCAGCTTGCACGTGGCCGTGAGAGTGTCGTACTCTGCCGAGCGGCAGCTGAACCTGCGCTCGGACAAGCACGCCTCCATGCAGTCTCGCCGGCTCTGGATCAGGCTCAGCACCGCGTCGTCATGGCCGCGCAGCTCCTTGCCAGGACGACGCTCGAACGCCCAGGCGCGACCTTCGCAACCGCGCACATTACCTGCGCACACACAAACAAGCTTCAAATGGCCACCCGTTTACATTACTATTCAACTACTCTAGTAACCTCGTCTACGATCGTAAGTTACCGTGAGTGAACACCAGATAGTGGCTATACGCTCGTAACAAAAGCTACTACAGTCAACTTACTCTCGTTAGTAGGGTTACTGTAGTAGATGTACGCGTATGAACGTTCATAGGTTGGTACGATCGTAGCCTCGTAGGATAGGTTTTGGTAGAATAATTACAAGATGACGTCGGCGAAAGGTGTCAAAACACACTCACGCGGTAAAATAAGTAACTAAAACGTCCAGTAACCAAGAACCTATATATTGTCCGTGTGAACGCGATATTAGTTACTGCCTATTTACTCTAGTAAGCCTACTGTAGTGGGATGGTAGTAATGTAAACGGGGTGCTCGACATTCACAGACAATTGTGTGTACTGGATCAACTATTTATAAGTTATATATTATAAGAGAATGAATAATGAAAACCGGATACATTTCACGGTTTGTGGTTCTTCAGTTCATAGTCTACTGTACAGGACTTTCTGAATAACCTGTATAATCTACACGATGAATATGAACCGATTATCAGTCAAGCAAGCATCAGCTTACCTCTCAAACACATCTTCTCAAAGTAGCTCTGTCCTTCTCTTGGCGACAGCTCGCTCCCTCTCCCTTGCGTGTTCCTATCCAACTTGAAGCATTTCATCGCGTTGTAGTCCAGACTGAACGCTGGACAGTCTGCCCCTGCTTCCAGGCAACGTGCTCCACACTCGAGCGTGACGCCCGGCGACGTGGCCATGGCCAGCCCGACTTGCTGCGCGGACCGCAGGAAGTGGCCGGTCACTTTCTCGAACGTGAACAACCCCTCCTCGCACTGACCTGCAATACCAAACAAATATCCAGTAACCGTTCAATAACTAACATATATATATACACTGGCGTCAGAACCAGGAGGGAAGGGGGGGGGGGGGCAAGGGGGGCAAGAAAAAGGTCTTGCAAGACACAATTTGAAAAGACGAGAAATAGAAAAGATGAAAAAAAGAGGGAAGAGAGAAGGAAAGAAAGGATAAAAAAGAAAGAGAATGAAGGAAAGATGTAGGCCTATATAGATAGATGAAATCGTACATAGATTCATATTTCACATTGCATAGAAAATCAAAATTCAATATCAGATGGGCACCTTCAGTTTTAGGAGAAAATTGATTTTTGCATCTAAATCTCATCTGAAACACGTTGAACCATATTAAAAAAGGTGTTTTTAAAGGAATGTGATGTACTGTTTCGAAATGACAGCTCTGGTACGGAGTTGATGAGTTAGCAGAAATCAACAAACAACCCTATGCTTCTTCCAGATGGAAATTTCTCGTTACAATTTTTGCAAATTTTGTAAATTTCCGAAATTTCAACAGTCCTAACAATGACAATAAAGTGAAATGGAGAAAGGGAACTTCCAATAAGGGTCGTTTCTAGGGGTGAGCAAAGAGTGTGACTGCCAGGGGCGTCAAATTCAAGGGGCGCTATCGGCGCACATTTGTAACATTCTATTAATAATAATATTCCATAGATCATATTATATTTTACTGATGCATTATTGGGTGGAGTGGATGTTATTATTCGATCAGCATTGTTATCGAATGATATAGATTAATTTAGCGTTTTATTTTCTTGGATCAGCCATTCAGCAAAACTAGCTTTAACCACACTGAAGAATTCATGAATTCCAGAAATTTCGTGTAGTTCCAAAACCCGTAGGATTCTATTTAAAAAGATAAATTTTCGAAAATTTACCTGCGGGGCTTGATTCCTCCCTCACTTGCATTCACTTTTACTATGCGCATACAGTTTTTGGGGCTTATAATTGAGTCCTAGCCCGTGGTGCTAAAATGAGCCAGAACGACCCTGCTGTTACATATATGCAGTTACATATAGTTATATATATATATACATATATATACATATATATATATACATATATATATATATATATATATATATATATATATATATATATATATATATATATATATATATATATATATATATAGGCCTATATATATATATCAGTGTTTGCTGGAGGCTTCTTTCCTTGCTGTATTGTAGATAATTTAGGAAAATTTAGGAAATATACCAGGTTTTGTGGTGAAAAAATATCTTCAATCTCCAACGCGTTTCGGTAGGTATATACCTGTCGTCTTCAGGGCTTCAACAGAAAAAAAAATCTGATCAAACCCTGAAGACGACAGGTATAACCCTGCCGAAACGCGTCCGAGATTAAAGATATTTTTCCAACACAAAACCTGGTATATTTCCTAAATTTTCATAAATTATATATATATATATATATAAATATATATATATACCGGCACATACAGCGCAGTGGTTAACGCGCTCGCTTCATGTGATCCGGGAGACGAGAGGAATTCCGAACCCAGTTCGATCCCCGCCGCCGACCATCTTTACAGAGGTTTTTCGTGGTTTCCCTCTGTAGTCTAGGCTAATGCCGGGATGGTTCCTATACAATAAGTCGACCATGACCGCTTCCTTCCCACTATCCTTCCCATTATCCAGGAACCTTCATCTCATTATCCCATCATCCCATTAATCATCCATCCGACGCCATTAGATCTAAGTTATCATAACAGTGCGTCGTTAAACCAAATAAAATATATATATATATATATATATATATATATATAAACTTTTGCCTTCCAACGACGCAAACCCACGCCCAACGGTGACTCAAGTTTCTGAAGCAATGCCTTAGATGACCGAGCTACTGAGGGTGGTTACGTTACATATTATTCGACATTTTGTATTGTTATCAGAGGTATGTAAATTGAAGGTATTGTTTTATCATAGGTATAGGGCAGGCATCGTATTTGCATTGTGTCGTATTGATTTAAGCTTTATTGAATCTATCATTACTGTTCTGACTTTGTAAAATGTTATTAACATGTCTGTCAAGAGCACAACTTTGCTAATAAACAAATTACTACTACTAGATCCATGTATAATGGAGAACCAGACAACAATAATATGGTTACTATCTTCTATACTTACAAAATGTGCAATTGGTGTTAGGAAAGCTAAACTCCACAATAAATCAGGGTAAACACCACCTGTAACGCTATCAACTATTTTTGACTAGAACTTCCGATTAGATTCTGCCACGGAATTTTCAGACGAGCTTTAGCGAGGATTCAATTTTACATACTGAAAAAATTGGTGTTCGTTTTTACGTTTTTTTTTTATGTTTTTTTGTCGGTTCTCCACAGGTCAAACGGCCACAGCTATCAACTTCAAACTTTTTCTAATATGGTTCCTCATCTAACTTAGATCTGTATAGTTTTGTGGCATTATTGGGTAGTAACTTTTTTTTTATGAATTTTAGAAATTTCAAAAATACCCTTCAAGCTGGCCTTCCATGAACGCGGTATTCGCTTAGCGAATTCGCTAAGCGTTGTTTTTAGCTTGGATACCATGCCGCCATGCGCCGCTCTCTTCAATGATTGGTCGTTCTTTTAACATGGCGGCTAAAAAATCCGCTTAGCGAATTCGCTGAGCTAATACCGCGTTCATGGAAGGCCAGCTTTAGAATAGCACAGCGGAAAAAAAAGAAATATTTTTATTCTACAAAAAAAAATCTGCGTGAAGTTGAATTACATTTTGATACACATTTCTGGAGATTTTCAACTTGATCGGGTCAGCCATTTTGAAGAAAAAACATAAAATGTGCTAAATTGGTACCACTCGAAGCAGTTTTCACCCATTTGTACCCATACTATTACCATCCGCTCGTCTAACAACGCATTTATGGCGTTTCCCTAGTGTACTACATTAGAGCTAAGCCCAGAGTGACAGTGGTCGGTGATGTGGCCTTGAAGTACCGCGGGGTCGAATGACGTGACTTACTAATGCTGCACTGTTTCTCCGCGTAGATCGCGTCCCGCTTGGTGACGAGTGGCGCGTTGTTGAGCGCCACGGAGTCGTCTCCGCTCAAGTAGCACCTCTTCTCGTCCATGGCGTACGTGAAGGAGCGGCATGTGAACCCGCGCGCCTGAAACATCACTCGATCTCTCGATCACTGTTGCACAAACAGATTCTTTCGCTTAACTAGCGATATCAGAGCCAGTTAGAGTACTACTAGCCGACTCGGCAAACGTTGCTCTGCCATCAAAGTGATTTGTAGTGAATCTTGGTTGTTAATGTATAGAAGGCGGATGGCGCGCTGTCTAGCGTGTAGCCCTGCAAATGTGTTGCCGAGCGCGGCGGACATTGAGTAACGCCGTCAATGTCTTTGAACAACGCCATTACTGGTATGTCCTTGAAGTGCCAGTTTTTTGGATATTGCTCATAGGAGAAAGCTTGGCGGAAGATCTCGTATACTTTAGGGCCTTCTACCAGCTCTATCGAATGTGCGTGAGGAATTTCACGACACTCGGTCGAGCCGTTTCGGAGGAGTTCATCCTCTAACATGTGACACAAGCTTTTTATATATAAGAATAACGAACAACACGTAAAAGCACGTCCAGTATTTGCTATATTTGAACATGAAAACCTTGAGAATACCCACACTCTTCTCGAATTTTTCATACAAACATTGCCAGATTATCCATGCATATTATTCTGGTTTCATCAATTCCGAAACTAATCTAATTCTTCATGTTTTCAGTACTATTAACATTTGAGCTGAAGAAAATTGTGCCATCATTTTTTCAGTTCTGAGACCGAGATGTCCAACATAAATCAGGCCAGGAGGTTTTTTCCACCAAATCTTGGGCACCCCTCCCTTGATTCGGAGCCTTTCAGTTCTAATAATAATAGTAATAAGTCTTTATTTTAATAAGTTTTCAAGTATTTATTCTGAGTCTTGTTTTCTCATCAACTTGTTCTTATATTCAGAACACAGAACAGCTTTTCCATGCTTTCAGTCCAACCAATTTTATCCATTTCTATATACTTTCCCACCATAATGCTATATTTTACAATTTTATTTCGCATTTAGTGGTGAGATAGATAAACGCTCAAGAGCTGTCTCGACCTGAACAGCCTGCCTGCGGTTCCAGACAGCACTCACCTGATCGCACAAAGCCTCACACTCTCCTTGACTCGCGGCAAACTGTAACTCATCCATCGAAACTACGGCGTTCCCCTGACGTACGCTGTACCGGCAATCTGGCAGAGCTGTGGACACAAACGTGATTTGATATTATGGCATGTATCAAAGCTGCAGAGTCACAAGAGCTAAACAAAGTTCTAGAATATTACCTTATTTTCGAAACGAACTCAATCATTCACTGCATCAATACATTATTATATTTGATCAATATTCTCTATTGGTGTCAACATAAATGTTCTCATCCTAATAACAGAATGAAAGAAATATCAAGTAAATATACTCAATCCTGAAGGTCTATAGAAAACTAACAGGCTGTCTTCAAATTAATTAAAGAAATAGCCAACAAGGACAATTTTCGTCTATATGAATCAATAGTTTGCTTTTATACTTCTAGACGTCAATCTGTAAATGTATTCACTCTTCAAAATATACAGTGAATTTGTATGATTGTTATAATGTACCAGTCACAATGATTTTGACGTTGGTCAGTCCAGAAATGAAAGAACGAAAAAATTGATCATACAATAAATAAGATTCATAGAGATTTGAAGAAAAAAATCAGATGTGACTTGGATGTCTGAATTGAATTTTTGTCAGTCACCAAATGAAGCCTCTAGTTGTAATTGACTTACATCGGACGCACTGGTTCTCTAGGTAGTCGACACTGCTGCCTGCGATGCGACGGAAAGCGCTCGGCTGACTTCGCCGATCTTCTCGGCTCAATCGGCAAGTACTCGCCGATTCGTCAAACTCGGCAGACCTGGAATGGAACGTGACTCGTTCATGTGAAACTTCATCAAGTTAACCATTAATTCCTTCATTGATTCATCATGTTAACTTTATACACATCAATCAGGTGTCACTATAACAATGTGTAATGTGCCTATACTACCCCCTCCATATAAGGACAAAGTCACACATGGTATATCGCTATTGATTTTTATTACTAAAACCCCCTAATTTGTATATTAGGTCAAGTGTGTCATGATGGCTAACATTCCAAGAGGCCAAAAGGTTTGAAGTATGTTCTGGACCACTTGGAATAAGGGTGGCTGTTTTCTTACATCGTTCTGGAATACTAGGGATATTAAATTCAGTATATTTTTCAACCTCAAACTGGCAAGAGTATTTTCTCTCCACTCAAACCAATCTCTATAACTACATTTGTACCCCATATTTATAAACTAGGAAAACGCCATATGCGTTGTTAGACGAGCGGATAGTAATAGTATGGATAGTAATGTTTAAGAACTGCTTGGAGTGGTACCAATTTAGCACATTTTATGTTTTTTCTTCAAAATGGCTGACCCGATCAAGCAGAAATTTTTTAGAAATGTGTATCAAAATGTAATTCAACTTCACGCAAAATTTCATTTTTTTGGGAAATTTTTTTTTTTTTTTTTACGCCATGTTATTCTGATAGGTATTTTTGAAATTTCTAAAATTCATAAAAAAAAAGTTACCACCCGATGATGCCACAAAACTATACAGATCTAAGTTGGATGAGGAACCATATTGAAAAAAAGTTTGAAGTTGATATCTGTAGCCGTTTGACCTGTGGAGAACCGACAAAAAAAAAAAAAAACATGAAAACGAACACCAATTTTTTTCAGTATGTCAAATTGAATCCTTGCTAAAGCTCGTCTAATTACCATCTACATCTGCAAGTGAACCACAATCAATAAAACAGTATAATTTGAATTTTCTTATGAACAGTGTTATCAATTCGTGTTATAATTCCTCTATCATCCACCACGGTTCACCAATCACGATTCACCACCACGGTTCACCAAATTAGTGAAATTATTGAATAGTGTCACTGTCTTCATAGGAACTCATTTATTGGAATGAGGAATGACTTTTATGACTTTTAATAATGTTTTAACGGTGAAAACGTGCTGGTTAGTGCTATATATAGAAGCTCTCAATGTGGAATACATGCACATTCGACTGAGAATAATGATATGATGGGCATCTTTAGATAAATCTTTCACTTATTAGTTGTTGGCGGGTATATGAATCTAAAATGTTTCCTTTTTAAACATCGATAACGTGCCACAAAGTCATTGTTCTCCAATTAATATGCTGAGAATGAAAAGGTGGGATCGTTCCGACGGCTTATCACAATGATTATCTTGACACACCACATGCAATAATTAACTACAATTTTACTGAAAAACTGGTAACATCTGTAAACTAATGAGGTCAGTTATAATGAGCAGTCTAGTAATTATTCTGGGAAAAGTAATTTCAATCTCCATCCTTGAACCTTCTCTTTGAAGATGCACTCATTTCTGCATCCGTCAGGTCCAGGATTATAGCTATATACGACGGACACGCAACTGAGAGCGACGTTGTTCTGGATCTAAGCCACTGAGATCGACTACTCGGGCCATCAGAGCCCTGTAGAGCCTGTAGCTAGCTGATAGGCGATCTAGGTGGCGTCGAGGTTCTTAGCACTGAGATGGACTACTCAGGCCATCAGAGCCCTGTAGAGCCTGTAGCTAGCTTATAGGCGATCTAGGTGGCGTTGAGGTTCTTGGCACTGAGATGGACTACTCGGGCCATCAGAGCCCTGTAGAGCCTGTAGCTAGCTTATAGACGATCTAGGTGCCCTTACGAAAATTTTGGAACCACAGCTGATCTGACCATATCTGGATTAGATCAAATCTGATCAGTTTATATCTGGCTCCAGATCAGGTGCGGTAACGTCAGATCTGGACGCAGATCTGGAAATGTCTTACAGATCTGGGCCCAGATCAGGCATATTCTTTCCTGATCTGGCCTGGATCTGATAAAGGACATCAGATCCGACCCCAGAACAGATGTTTTCTTACCTGATCTGGGCCCAGATATGAGCGATGATGTCAGATCCGACCCCAGATCAGACGTGTTTTCCCCTAATCTAGGCCCAGATCTGAGTAAAAACCTCAGATCACATGTATTATACTTGATATGGATTCGGATCTGAAACCGAAAAAACTGTCCACAGATCCAAAATATTACTTCTGATATGTGTCTCAGGTCTGACAGCATATTTAGTTATTTAAAATGTGCTATAGATATATTATGTGACCTGGTGCACTATGACTCTATTTGAAGATTGTACATGGAAGATAGGATATGGGCTATCTTCGGTGCAAGTAAGACTACCCTTAGGAAAATGTACTATTGAGCATGAATAGTATATTGAGTTTACCATTGAATTCTAAATAGTAAATGCAAAATACTATTGGTTACGACTTACGACTGGTTCAGCAGAATACCATTCGCGAGTAAATGGTAAATCATAGTCCACCATTGGCATGTCAATAGTAAAAATATGTTTCGGTGTCTGTATCAATAGTAAATAAGATACCATTCACAAGCCAATAGTAGATCTGAAATTACCATTGGCATATGAATAGAATTTTTCAATTAAAATCTGCTCCTCCGATTTTCTTCAAAATTGGTAAACATACGAATAATAACACTATGAATGTTCGGTTCAAAATTTGTAATGATCTGTTGATAAACACGGCAGCAATTCCAGGTTAGGAGTTTTCAAAAATGTGATAAAACAAGAGTATTAGAGCGAGTAACACTTTATTGGAACAAGCCCAGTTTTTTGGAGCAAATTGGTACTTTTTCTCAGATATTTCGATACCGTTTCAAAAAATGGTTTATCTGTGGATAGAGAAGTCTGAGAACTTATATAATATATTTTAAAGTACTAAAATGTAGAGAAAACTCGACTTGAGAAACAAATTCAAACTTTTTCGCGGTGAGAGTGATTTAGAGCGCATGCGTGCCCAGATGACCAACTGAACAATAATTGACAAAGGTGATGACGAGAACAAAAAGTATTATAGTTTGACTACTCTGATTCTCAATTCACGAATTGATGAGCAATATTGGTGTTAGATTCCATACAATCAGTTGGAGGCTGTGAGATATAACATAGTTTCCGAATTGATTGTGATTTAGGCACAATGTCAAGATTTTGACTGAACAAGTTTTTCATTGTTATGTTGGTAGCCGAACGACGCGACTTGGAATTTCGAACTACCGGATGGCAGTTGATTCGAGTGATGAATGTGGGTGTTTATAATTGCTATAATGTGATGTTATGATCATACAGTTTATAATCAAAAGTGATAGGCCTAGTAGGCCTAGTCCTGGTGTAATGTCCTAATGCTAGTTTGGTGTCGTTACATAAAGTGAGCCTACAGAAGAATTCAGTAGTACAATCTCCACCAATTGATGGCTGCAAATTGCCTGTAGGCCCTAGGCCTAGGCATTGAATTTGTAGTGTTAGCCTCCAAATTCAATGACCCAGGCCTACATGATTGATAGCGAATGCTCGTGGTAAGTGAATGCCCAAGTATTCAATTGTTTTATGCTAGTGTTATGTATATAGATTTTACCCCGAAATAGGCCTAATCTTGAATAGGCTCATTGCGTGTTGTATGTAATGTTTGTTTGATTGTAAGTTGAATATTGACTGACCTCTTTTGAGGTTAACCCTAGGCCTATAGGCACACGTTGAGTGATTGAGAAGGTTAGGAAAGGCTTAGGCCTAAACCGTGAAATTACAGTCTTTCATGTCCATTGAACACCAACTTTACAAACATTACAAAACACATTACCACCTTACCTGACCTAACCATTACCCAACCTGATCATAGAAAAATAATTCGAGCATAGGTGCCTAGCCTGCGGCTATGATCGCGGCGACCATATGATCGCGGACAAGAAGAGCGCAGCGACCATATAATCGCGGGCTCAGGCATATGCTCGGGCATAGGGCGACCACGGGTGAGAACACGCCGCAATCTTTTTGCCCGCGATCATATGGTCGCCGCGATCTTATTGCCTGCGATCATATGGTCGCCGCATTCTTTTGTCCACGATCAAATCAACAATTCAACAAAATATATTGAATACGTTGAACAGATCTGAACAGATCAAATTACTTGATATAAAATTGGATCTGAGTTTTGGATCTGAACCTGATCAGTATTTATTTGGCCACATCTGGAAAAAACAGATCCAACTCCAGATCTGATTCAAGAAAATTTCTGATCTGGAGTTGGATCTGGTCTTTCCAGATGTGGCCAAATACTGATCAGGTTCAGATCCAAAAGTTCAGATCCAATTTTTTATCAAGTTCTGATCTGTTTTTTCTGTAAGGGTGGCGTCGAGGTTCTCAGCACTGGAGATGATCGTCAGCTGGGAGAACATGGGACAAGTCCAAGTTGCGTGTCCATCGTAGATAGCTATAGTCCTGGATCAGATCCATTCAACCCCTATTGATTCACCCTAATAGAATGTGCATACGTGCTTTTGTTTCCATGTTTTCTCTCCACTCACCGGCACGTGAAAGACGTCTCAAACAGACAGAGTTTCTCACACTCTGTCTTCGTCTGGATATTGTGTTCTTCTCTGTCGTCAAAGTCCTCTAGATACGCGCCAACGACGCGTTCAAACGCCCACAGTCGGTCTCCGCACATCGATACAAGGTTGGAAACTAGAAAAATTGGCGAAGAGTTCGAATTTTAAATAGTTGAAAATAATAATCGGCAAAGGTATTACTTGTGGTCATTCTTAGGAGGTGTAACTGCAATTTGAATACTCTACAGACGACAGTTCTATTTTATATATCAAATGGATATCACATTTTCCTATATGTTTAGTTATACCCTTTAGTTTTTCTAAATATCTGATCATCTCAATTTGATCACAACAAACAAAGTGACCACGTGAAATAATGTTACATGAATCGGCCAACGCAATTTGTTTCATTATCAAATGTTGATTGTATGGATTGAAGTTGAGAGCGGTAAATGGTGGAAGAATATAAAGAAATGGAGGGAGGTGGTGAGAAGAGTTGAGATGGAAGTGGAGGTGGAAGAGCAGAATCAGGCAGAGGAGACGTAGGAGGAAGAGGACTTGAGACTGGTATAATCAAGTTGCTATGTTCTGCCCTTGTAAAATGAACTTGACTAACTTTGTTAGAGAAGTATTTAGAAATAAAAAAAAATCAAATACGGGTACACATTGGATAATTTTCACAGATTGTTCAAAATACATAACATGCTGATTGCTGACTGTTTTTTTTTACTATTCAATTGTAGTACCCAATGTTTCTTCATTTCATACGATACTCTCACATATCTTACAACAGATATTATACCGTTTTCATATTCTCATTTTTAGTGCATGCTTACTGATACCTTATATTTACTGTTTCCTTCTTTGTTTACTGTATATCACTTTTAAAATTAATTGCTTCTGTATTTTAAATATTGAACTTCAAGTATTTATTTGTATAACTGTATTTTTTGGCCCTTCATGAGACCTATACAAGTGCTTGTACAATATAATTCTGTATCAGAATGAAATGAAAATGAAAAAAAAAATGAAAAAAATACCGTCAAGACTTCCTTAAAAACAGGGCAAACGAGTTACGTCCGCTTACGTCTTGACAATCCCTCGCAGCTGAGAATTCCTCTGATTCGATCTGTGAGGGCTAGAGATAAGTTGTCACTTACCACCTCGCAGGCAGATCTTCTCAAAGAAGTTACTGCCTATTTTATCTTGTAAACTATTTCTATGGCCGACAGAGTCCAAGTTGAACGACTGACATCTCGAGTTCTCGTAATCTGAAAAATACAAATTACTCTCGTTTCATTTAGTTTAGGCTCGTCATTTGGTTCAAGTCAGAGGGTGACGGCTGACTCCCCAATAACGGGACATTTTTTTCACTCTTGAATCTTCAATAATTTAAGGGCTCCATCGTCTATGGTTCGAACTACTTTCAAGTGATGTGCCATACATTGTGGCTAATAACTAGAAAAGAATATTCCCCAAATTGCGTTCAACAATCATAAAGTCCGTACACGTTTGTTTTACCCCAATGATACAGTTGTTATTACGGTCACCTGACAAACGTGTGATCTCCGGATGTATAGCCTCTACCAAGGAGATGCAGATTGAAATAAAATAAGCCCCATAATAGAAACTGTCGGAGAGAAAACACGATTCCTATACCGATCATGCACGATAAGTAGAGGCCTACTTGTGCATCCTTCACATAGAGGCTTGAAAAACACTACAATGCAATCTACATAATAACTGAACGTTAAGTGCGGTATATACGTTCATGTTTTGATCTTTTCTAGTCCCACTTGTATAACTGAATATTGAAGTGTATCGGGGTATCTACGAGAGAAGAGAATCCACTAATATAACATGAATATCACAGTTATATTTGTATCGGTCTGGTATTTCGAGGACTAATAATTTTTCAGCACAAGATTCACTATTAAAAACAACTAATTCCTTCGAAAGCCTCACATTTTCAAGTAGCAATTGAAGTTTCTCTAATACTAGGAAAACGCGTTATGTGTTTCCGCGTTGATGGATGAGCTAATAAGAATGAAACTGAATTATTTCAAAAAGTTAAATCAAGTTGATGTTTTGACGGCATTCAAATTAAAAATTAATGTTTTCATTCGGTTGATTTATTTCGTAGACTATAATTCTCATCATGAAGGAAATATTAGATGCAATCTAAGATACAATATATACACCTTGAGATCCAATTATATTCATTACTCATTCTAAATAATATCTTTGATAATAAAGGAGGCTTTGTTTTAATAGTTCTTCAATAATTGGTGACACTTGTTGCTTGGATTTAATTGGTTTTCCTAATAGCTTTGAATGATGTATAAAAATGTCATTAAATCATTTTTTATATCTAAACGACTGATTGGATTCCAGTGAAAGTTTGGAATCATGTGTATCATTATTATATTGAAATTCGGTGAAAATTTTAATTTTTTTGAAGGACATTTTTTGTACGAAAATTTTTCTCCGGCTTATTCTTATGGGTAATTTGGAAAATGGAAAATTAGTTTTCTCAGAAGTGGTGCGATCGATTGCGCATAAAAATCAATGAGATTCAATCCAGATGATGACACTTGGGCTTGCCAAGTTTCAATTGAATTTGAATTTTCGTTTGACCTGTAGAGCGCGAACAAAAAAAAAAAAAAAAAAAAAAAAAAAAAGTACATTTTTTTCGGGTCAAGTGTGATTGAGTCTTCGCTTCGCTCATCCAATGAATCTAATATGACAAAGATTGTCTCCTGCCGTGAATACAAGGATAGTCTTACCGACAGTGAATGCAGCGCAGGTCGATGTTTGTCGACATATTGCCGTACAGTCCCGCGTTATGCCCGTGCCAGGTTGCGTCAGAATCCCCTGGGAAGCCCCGAAGTTGAACTTGACCCCAGTCGTCTTCTCGTAAGTCTCCGTACCACCAAAACATTGACCTGTACAGCGGGAAACAAACTTGACACTGACATCTCCATGATGTCTCTTCAGTCACGGTTGGAGCCACAGCGCTCGAATACGCTTACACGTCGTTCACATTACAGAATTAAACTACAGTTAAGTAGATAACGTTAGTTAAGATGAACGGAACTTGGTGAGTAGTTGACTCTAGTTATGTCTTAACTGAGTTTCTACAACTTAGATGTCGTCTTATGAGTGAAAAGAAAGTCCTCTTTAGCTAAAGGCAGGCTATATTTTCATTCCTCGTTTTTGAATACAGTTGGCAATACATTTTCATGAATTTTGGTGGTAAACAAGATGCTTCATTCTAGCATCACGCCAAGCAACAGATGAGATGAATGAAAAGAAGAATACTATGGACACAAGTAGATCACCTGTTGCTGGTAGTAAACGAGTATTCAATTGATCACATGCTCACAAATATATATATATATATATATATATATATATATATATATATATATTCTATATATTATTCCATATTATATATAATTCGATAGAAAGAGCTTAAAAATTATTGAGAAATCATGATCTGGAATAACAAAATCAGTTTTATTTTATTATTTTATCATATTTTATCATTTATATTGATAATAATGTTATGATGATAATAATAATACGAATAATATATATATATATATATATGTATATATATAGGCCTATATATATATATATATATATATATGTGAGCACGGAGATTTTCGCGGCCAATGGTTGATGGTAAAAATGTTTCCACGGTAAGTTTGCTGCGATTAGAAAGCATGTTGGGTCCTAAAAAGGACCGGTGTATGCGACGTTTCGCTGGAATTTCATCCAGCATCATCAGGCGACGGTGGTAAGTGGTAGAAAATGGTTCGACCACTTACCACCGTCGCCTGATGATGCTGGATGAAATTCCAGCGAAACGTCGCATACACCGGTCCTTTTTAGGACCCAACATGCTTTCTAATCGCAGCAAACTTACCGTGGAAACATTTTCACCATATATATATATATATATATATATATATATATATATATATATATATATAGGCCTATATATATAACTTATATTTATTTATATATATAGGCCTATATATATATATATTTATTTATATTATATTTATATATATATATATATATATATATATATATATATATATATATATATATATGTATATATATATATATATATATATATATATATATATATATATATATATATATATATATATATATTTATAAATATGAGATAGGACGGGTATAAATAATAAAATAAAATAAATAAACTGTTTATCTCATATCGCCGAATTGTAACGCGTATGAGGCTGAAAACACATTTTTTCAATCGTATATCCACGTGACAAGTCATTAGTTAAGAGCTTAACTGCGATCAAGAAAGCTACGCCCTCTTGAATGTTTCATTCTGAGGTGTCAACACACCGCCTTATGGATTTGGTAAGTTTTGTTCTCGTGTCATTACCTTTCCATCCATCAAAAGTTCAATTTAGTATCTAATATTTAGGTACTTCAATATTTAGTAATTTAACCTGTAAATGTGACAGTCAAGTAAACGTGACAGCAGTGAATGTCAAATGGCTCACAGCCTTCTAATCCATACTAAGTTCTGTTTGGGAGGCTATGAAATTGCGTCACTAATGACAGTTAAGTCAGAGGTATGTGAACAGAGTTCTTAGTTACCAAAACTCTACCCACTCTCTCATAACTGCAGTCAATGTAGGCTAACTAGAGTTTAAATTCTGTAATGTGAACGAGGTATTACTAGTGTCTTTTTAATTGAGGAGCTTTAGTTTGTATAGGCCTACTTGAAGGTGCCTGTATGTTGGAGGTTTCTTACATGGTTACAGAGCTGAGAGGTATCATCTTTCATTCGTACGACTTTCACAGTTTAATAAATGTAGACAGCCACTTATCTCTGTGGTGTAGGCCTATCCTGAACAAACACAACGTTTTCACACGTTTGGAGTATTAATTTTCTTCTTCTGTCCCTTGTTTCTTACCTTGAACTTGGTTTCTTAATAATGAAGCAAATAGTAAATAAACTGTTGAAATCTTCCATCGTACACTTTTTACCTGAAATCAGAAAACAAACAATATGGTGTTAGAATCTTACAGTGTTGCCCGGAATTGCTGCTCCAATACAAAAAAATGGGAAGCCGGATAAATATTCAAAGGAGTGGGTATATTGAGTTGTGGAAATCTACATGAAAAGACTGTGGCGACCCATCTACAGACCCTGGTGTTCTGGGTGGGATCCAGAGGCCGTGGCTGATGGGTGTCCTGGAGACGACTGTTGGCTGGACTTGACAACCTTTCATTATGTTCAAGGTTTCTGTCAACAAGTGACGTCACCCATTGTTGAAAGAGACAGACAACAATGTTCACCAGTTGGAATTGACCAATCAGAATGTTTGGTAGTTACTTATACCCACTTCACTTTGTTGCTATGGTGATTATTGTATGTCATTTGTTACTTGACAAAAGCGCCTATTTGTTACTGTGAGACAGCTGATTGAACACAAGAAAAGGTTGCCAAGGCCAGAAACAAGTGTCACCATCACAACCACGGCGCATCCCTCCTAGCCTAGCCGCTACGTTATTCTAATGGGTATTTTTGAAATTTCTAAAATTCATAAAAGAAAAGTTACCACCCGATAATGCCACAAAACTATACAGATCCAAGTTAGATGAGGAACCATATTGGAATAAAGTTTGAAGTTGATAGCTATAGCCGTTTGACCTGTGGAGAACCGACAAAATACATTAAAAAAAAACACATAAAAATAAAATACACATAAAAAAACAAAAGCTCGTCTAATAAGATATCAAATAACAGCCTCAGTCAAGTCTGAGGCGAGTCAGCCAATCAGAGCACTGATACAAGCGGTTAATGATCTGCCGAGCCAATCAGAACGCGTGTTGGGTGAAGCTAATCACGGGTGAGTGTGCATGGTATTGTGGGATCGCGTGGGAGAGTGCATCACGCCTAGAATACGCATCTTCATTCAAGAGTGCAGCTTTCGAGTCCCGCCAGGCACAACCTCGCCCTACAACAACAAACACGAATGGCGGACTTGTGTATTTCGAGTGAGCGACCAAACATTATACGTATAAACATGTATGTATTTTTAATAGAAAAATAACAGTCTTCAATAAATATATCATATAGTATTACAACTCCCATGTATCTATATATCTCATTATTCTCATATATCTATGGGATGGCACAAACTGAAAAATGAGAAAAAAATCGGAAAAATTTATCATGAAAAAGTTTCGCATTAAGTGGAAAAAAATGACTGAAATGGATCGATCTTCTAGTTTCATGATAACGATTCGCGGAATCAATCAATCTTTAACCAATCAATCTTCAATGATTATTCAGTCAATCTTCAATCAATGATTAATCAATCAATCTTTAATCAATCAATCTTTAATCGATCAATCTTTAATCAATCAATCTTTAAGCGACGTTACTCATAATGATATATTTACATATGAGCCTGTATATATATATAAATATATATATATATATATATATATATATATATATATATATATATATATATATATATATATATATATATATATATATATATAAATATATATATTTATTTAGGCCCCCTTTATACACTTCATCAATGTTTTTTGTACTTGATGAGCCTATAAATGTTACTTGTATGGCCTATATTTGCATACAATTATTGTAACTAGACAAACGCAGGATGTGCGTTGTACGATGAGCGAGATGTCTATATAAAGTATAATCGAAAACTCTACAAACCTTGATCATTTGAAATGAACTTCATCCGATGTCAATGAATCTAGAAAGCCGTGACTTCGACAATGCATCATTTTTCAACTAATATTTCTATCTTTCCGATGAATAAAATACATGTATTATATTATTTTCTCCAAAGCGGCTGGTCCGAATATCAAACCAAATTTTTATTCATGTATATTATTCTTGTGTTCACATTTGTGGAAAATTTGAATCATATTGAACAGATTTAATTTTTCAATTTTTTCCGCTCAGTCAAATCTTATGGGGTTTTTAGAAACTTCTGAATGATGTTTCTCAGAAATGGTCCAACCGATTAGACTTCGAAACTATACAGTTCTAAGTTGGATAAGTTTGCATATAAAAAAAACGTTTCGTGTCGATCGGTCAAACCCAGTGACCTGTGCAGTGTTTACAAAAAAAATTGAAACGCACAGACAAAGTTCCGTAAGAGTTCACTGAAAATCTTCGCTACGCTCATCTAATTACTTTAAACCATTTCTTCATTTTATATGACCTATTTCATATTATCATTATCATAATTATATTGATATTATCATACAAAAAGCAGCAACCGGAAGAGTGAGATGTAACCTTGTATCTTTATAATGCGGTGTTATAAATATATGTATAAATAAAAACTTCATTTATTATACTAGGCAAACGCAGGATGTGCGTTGTACGATGAGCGAGATGTCTATATAAAGTATAATCTAAAACTCTACAAACCTTGATCATTTGAAATGAACTTCATCCGATGTCAATGAATCTAGAAAGCCGTGACTTCGAAAATGCAACATTTTTCAACTAATATTTCCATCTTTTCGATGAATAAAATACATTTATTATATTATTTTCTCCAAAACGGCTGGTCCGAATATCAAACCAAATTTTTATTCATGTATATAATTCTTGTGTTCACATTTGTGGAAAATTTGAATCATATTGAAGAGATTTTATTTTTCATTTTATTCCGCTTAGCCAAATCTTATGGGGTTTTTAGATACTTCTAAATGATGTTTCTCAAAAATGGTTCAACCGATTAGACTTCAAAACTATACAGTTGTAAGTTGGAAAAGTTTGCATATAAAAAAAAAGTTTCATGTCGATCGGTCTAACCCTGCGACCTGTGCAGTGTTTACAAACAAACAAAAAAGGCACAGACAAAGCTCCGTAAGACTTGAGTGAAAATCTTCGCTACGCTCATCTAATAAAGTAGAAGACCTGATCATCAACGAATTAAACAATAATTGGCGTATTTATATACATATATAATATATATATATATATATATATATATATATATATATATATATATATATATATATATATATATATATATGCATTGTGATAAACGACGCACTGCAATGATGGCGCAGATCCAATGGCGTCGGATGGATGATTAATGAGATGGTGGGATGATGAGATGAAGGTTCTTGGGTGATGGGAAGGAAGCGGTCATGAGGGAAACCACGAAAAACACCTGTGAAGATGGTCGGTGGCTTTTTTATATCACGCTTGGTTACGAAAATTTTATTTTCGTATTCACAGTGCTTATAAAAAAATTGAGAATCAGTTACTCATCTTTACTAATTTTTTTTCTATGTTCGCTGATCAGTGTGATTGAATGAGAAGTATGTCAGCCCTAAGATAATTGTATGCTCTTTAATTAATTCTAGGAAAACGCGTTATGTGTTTCCGCGTTAATGGGAGACCTAATAAGAATTGAAGTGAATTCTTTCGAAAAGTTATATCAAGATTCAAGTTGGTGTTTTGACGGCATTCAAGTTAAAAATCAATCTTTCCATTCCGGTTGGTTTATTTCGTAGACTATCCTAATTTTTAGTTCTAAATGTATACAATATAATAAAATTATTGAAGAGATAATTATTAACACATTCTCATCTAGTTCTCGTCGAGTGCAGACGTGTTTCTGGTTGCTCCTGTTTCGCTGATTCACTCTGGCGTATTTTCTAGATAGGTTATGCCTTGTTTGAAGTGTAATGAGGCATTGCCTACTGATGGTGATTTTGTGAGTTGTGTTCATTGTAAAAGTGAATATCATTTTCAATGTTCGGGTTTGAAAAGATCCACTTACGATTCCAAATCAAAAGACGATAAGGCTAAGTGGCGCTGCCTAAATTGTCGTAAAGACAGTAAGAAATCCGATGTTGATACGCCTACTGAAGTGAGTAAAACATTTACATTCGAGGATTCGGCTTCGATTAAAACCTTGTTCGGAGAATTTAAATCAGAAATTCTTTCGGAAATACGCGAAGAATTTAAAATTGGCTTCAACCTGGTGAAAGAAGAAATTCTGTCTGAGTTTAAGACCCTGAATGATACTGTGGACAAGCTAAAGAAATACTGTATCGTCAAAGAAAAGATAATCGAAGATCTGTGTTCTCAAGTGAATAACCTTGATCAGTATGGCCGGAATAAGAACTTTGAGATAGACAATGTTGATTACATTGTTGGCGAGTGTGTAGAAGAAATTGTGCTAAAATTAGCTGATGAACTTGATATTGAGTTGCAACGGGAGGATATTGAGGCTGCTCATCGTCTTCCTGCGAAAGCTAATACCAATCGTCCGCCTAGAATCATTGTTCAGCTCAACAGCCGTAAAAAGCGTGATTCTTTCATTAATAAGAAACGTCAAGTCCGTCAAATAACGAATCAAGATTTGGTAGGGGGTAGTAACGGTTATAGCATATACGTAAACGAGAACCTGACAGCTGTAAATAGGGATCTACTGTGGAGGGCCAAGGTTCGAGCTCAAGAAACTGGTTACAAATTTGTATGGTACAAGTTTGGAAAAATTCACGGGCGCAAGGACGAAAACTCACATAACGTAATCAAAATATTCAACTTCCGTGACCTTGACAAGATTAAAGCCGAGTAAATCATCTGTTGACTGTTTTTACTTTTGTTATTACATGCGCAAAGGTGACCCGTTCTATGACCTCTCTGAATGTGACATAACTGCTGTTGTTAAAGTAGAAACAGATAACATCGATGAGTGGTTTTCTACAAATAGTGGCAGAAAAGTGGTGCATTTGAATATTAGATCATTGTATAAAAACTGGAATGAGCTCTTACTATTATTACGTAATCAAATTGGTAATTTTGATATATTAGTCTTGAGTGAGATATTTATTAAACACATTGACGAAGGTTATAATTTTGATGAGTATACATCCTTTTTTAAGTTACGTCAAAATAGACGGGGTGGAGGCTTAGCTCTAATCATTAAGAATGATATTGTTTTCAAGGAGATAGCGTTTGACTTTATAAACTGTGAAGGTGTATTGGGTATTGTTACGTTGGATGATAAAACATGTTTTGTTTTACTCTCCTTGTATAGGCCACCTAGTGGAAATAAATCGCAATTCGTCAAAGAGGTTGAGAAGTTACTTGACGTTTTTGAAAAGGAATTGAAATATGATGTAATTATAGTTGGTGACGTAAACATTGATTTACTTGACTTCAATGATACAATTTCTGAAGAATACAAAACTTACCAGCTTCTACTGGCTTTCTTAGCTGTATTACTAATGCAACCCGCGAAGAATATAGGAATGATGGTGTTACTAGTTCCTGTCTCGATCATATTTTTGTTCGATTTAAAGAGGTTTCCTTACAATCAGTGATTTATAAAACTAAATTATCTGACCATTATTTAGCCTAATTGCTGTAAACTTTGCGTTAACGAACCATATTTCTAGAGACGCTGCTCTCAAACCTGTCTCAATAAAGAAATGTTATCAAGAGAAGAAATTGACTAGGCTGTTGCGAGATATTGATTGGAATCCTGTTATTAATGATAATGACAGTAATAAAATGTATAACAATATTGAGCGTCTGTTCAATAATTGCTACGACCAAGCTTCTTGTGAGTTAATTAGCAATAAAAATAAGAAAAAGCTAAGAAAGACTGAAACTTGGATGACTGAGGCTTTGGTGGTTCTTGTTAAAGAAAGAGATAAATTATTTAAAAAATGGAAAAATTGTCAAAATGTTATCTTAAAAGATATTTTCCGTAATGAGTATAAAAAACAGCGTAATATAGTCAATAAACAAATTAATGCCAGCAGGATACAATTTTATGAGGGCTCAATTGAAAACTCACTGTGTAGTTTAAAGGAAACTTGGCAAATTATTAATGAATTTAGAGGAAATAAGAGGAGAGATACTGTAGAGGTGGTTGTTCAACGTTATCTAGGTAAAAATCAATCTATACTCAGTATCGTGAATGCATTCGCAGAATCTTTTTCTAAGGATGTCAATGAATTACTTCATGTTTGTAGCATATGTAGGCCTACTTTGACGGAGTCGGATCCTAGTTTTGGTCCTGAAGTTCAATCTATGTTCATGCCTACAATAAGTACATTGCAAGTCAGGTCCATTGTCAATTCTTTGGATGTTAATAAACAGCCTGGAGTTGATGGAATTAGGGTCACCGATCTGAAGAATATAGTCGATGAAATAAGCCCCGTTATCTCGCATTTAATAAATACCTCAATCTGTACCGGTGTTGTGCCTGAGAAACTCAAAATTTCAATTGTAAAACCCATTTTCAAGAAAGGTGATCACATGGTCTACTCTAATTATCGTCCTATTGCACTGCTCCCGGTCATAGAGAAGATAATGGAGCGCTGTGTTGCGTCGCACTTGACTCTTTATTTAGAAAAATTTAAAATAATAAACCATGCCCAGTATGGCTTTCAAAAAAAGAAAAGCACTTCGGACTTGTTAGATATTTTTAAGGTTAACGTTAATTCTAAATTGAACCATAACAAACATGTCATCGCTCTTTTCCTAGATTTTGCTAAGGCGTTCGACACCCTCAATCACAAGAAGTTAATAGATTCTCTTGAATTTATAGGCATACGAGGGCCACTTCTAAAGTGGTTCCCAGATTATCTGGAGAATAGACATTTCATAGTGAGAATTGGAGAAATTTGTATTATTAGTGAAAGTTATGTCTCAGGAGTACCTCAGGGTTCAATTCTGGGTCCAATTCTGTACCTTATTTATGTTAATAATATGTTTAAATATAGTAATAAATGCAAAATTCTAATGTATGCGGATGATACTGTTATAGTATCGTGTCACAATGATCTATCTGTAGCTGAACAATACTTACAATCTGATTTCCAGCAAATAACTAATTGGACTCATGATAACAATCTGATAATCAATGCTAACAAAACTAAATTAATGCATATATGTTCCCCTTACAACAAAGATTTAGACCAGCCCGTAAACATTATATGTCATTCCACCAATTGCTTACATGAGTTAAGCTATGGTGAATCCTGTCTCAAATCTTCTTGCCTTTTAATTGAAAACGTTTCTACTTATATATATTTGGGTGTAATAGTCGATCGTTTATTCTGTTGGAAACCACATATTGATGCTCTATGTAACCGTTTACGATCTTGTTCCTTTCAATTATATAACCTCAGTCGTATCTTACCTTATAAGACTCTTAAAACAGTGTATACAGTGCCATTGCTGAATCTTTATTATTATATGGCTTACTTGCATGGGGCAATGCATCTTCATAGCATTTAACAAAATTGATTACTATTCAGGATCGCATGATCAAGATTATAACCCCGTGCATTGCTAACAATAATGCTAATTCTGTGAATTGTTTATACCGTTTCTGTAACCTTCTGCCCTTAGTCAAGCTATTCAAATATAGATTTATTTTAAAATACTTCTTCAATCAAAATTTTAAAATATTACCACCACACAATGTGAACACTCGCCTTCAGCTCCAGAATGTCTATATAGTTCCTCAATTCATTAATAAATATGGCAGTAGACAATTGAGTGTCGCAGTCCCCACTATATTCAATTCTATTCCTCCACGTATAAAAAACCTTGACAAATACTCCGCTATAAACCCTTGTTAAAAAATTTGTTGCTTAACTCTTGAATTTATTGTTTACATCATAGTATTACAACAAGAAAAATTGTTATACTTATAGTTTTTTATTACAACTTTGTACATGTGAAATCAGTGCTTTATTTCTTTATTTTCTTCTTTCTCTTCGACTTACCCTTGAGATGAGAAATAGTGAAGTGAAGTATTAGTTTCTAGTTATGCCAGGGTATTTGTTGTTTGTGTTAATCTTTGATCTGTATTCTGTTAGGAGTGAAACACGATGCTTTTAACATATTTTGTCTTACCCCTATACAGTCAAGCCAGTATTTTTGGCTTTGTAGGATATCATGATGAATGTTTCGTGTAACGATGTATTATTTAATGTGTGACCAATAAAAAAAAAAAAAAAATACATAATTATTTGAACGAAAAACAGACTCTCTAGCGTTCAATTCAATATTATTATATGTTGTATTAGATCATCATATGGAACGTAATGACAGCTGTATTTATATATAAATATATATATATATATATATATATATATATACACCTTGATATCCAAACAATTACGTCACTACCCTCCTTTTATATTCATTACGCATTCTCAATCATTTTTTTCATAATAATGAAGGCCCTGTTTTGATCGTTCTTCATTAATTGGTGACACCTGTTGCTTGTATTTAATTGGTTTGTTAATAGCTTCAAAGCAATGTATCAAAATGTCATTATATAATTTTTTACATCGAAACGACTTATTGGATTTCATTGAAAGTTTGGAATAATGTGTATCATTAATATATTGAAATTCTGTGAGAATCAGAATTCTTTCGAAGGACATTTTTTGTACGAAAATTCTTCTCTTGCTTATTCTCATGGGGAATTTGGAAACTGGAAAATTAGTTTTCTCAAAAGTGGTGCAACCGATTGCGTAAAAAAAACAATGAGATTCAAATCAGATGATGACACTCGAGCATGCCAAGTTTCAATTGAATTCTAATTTTGCGTTTGACCTGTAGAGCGCGAACAAAAAAAAATAATAAAAACGTACTTTTTTTCGAGTCAAGGGAAATTGAGTCTTCGCTTCGCTCATCCAAAAACTATTTTTAAAATATAAGATCGAAACTTGATACAAATTATTGTTCCCCAAACAAAGCTAAGGATGAAAGGTAGGATCGTTTGGACGGGGCACCACATAACTGATTGAATTCAACTCGAAACTGATCGAATACGAATAATGTGATTGAATTCATTGACGTATTTATCATGAAAATGATTTGAATTCACATGAATAAAGTGTCATATTAATCGAAGCGCTCAACATTCTAACTTGGGTGATATATACTCGGACCGTTACCATATTTGTTATTCAATTACACTGGTTTGTAAACACAGTATAAAATGGTGAAGATGAAGTCTCTATTTTCATAATTACTGATAATTAACTAATGAATATTTATAATTACAAGTTGGTAAACCCGGATCTGCATAAATCAAACCCTTTCTCAGCAGCGCATTCAATACGTAACTTTTTGTGTGGGCCTATCAGTTCCTAATTATGTTGTAAATATTCTCAAGTCGTTTTATACTGAGTGTTGTTGATGCTGTACTTTTGGTTTCCAGATGAACGAGTTAGTGAAGGCTTCCATTGTGTCCGAATCGGGCCTTGCACTGATCTCCACAAGGCGCAAGCCGAAACGGATCCGTTTGGAACTCTTTCTAAACTTGACTCGCACTCGTTTACCTCTTGATTCGAAATTGCATATTTTTTAGTTCAGGTAGATTTTGAGAAATTGATTATTAAGATTTTGAAAATATTCATGATAATATCATGTCGAGAGAAGTGTATAATATACGTATTCGGAAAAATTGAATTTTATTGTTCTAGGAACAATAACGAAGGACACATTTGATAATTTAAGTGTTGGAGATAGATTCAAGATTCAATGGATTCCAACATTTTATGAAGCTTTGTTTGAAACCAAGTGGTTACGATTACATTTCGTATAAATATCTTGCTCGTGTGACAACGATATTCTGCGATTAGGCTTCTGTCAAGTGACGTCACCCATTTTTGAAAGAGACAGACAACAATGTCCATCAGCTGGAATTGA